>CM035802.1:16220909-16668409 GCA_020466265.1 Siphamia tubifer
CCCCTAAGCACTAAAGAAACAATCTACCATGCAATGAAAAACTTGTGACCATCAGCTGTTTTAAGTGTGAGTTCCTTGAAACAGAGCTTCAATTCACACCAAAAATGCCCCAAAGATAATTAGATGATGTACGGTATGTGTGCTGTAAACAAGCTTAACCCATAAACACCCAGTGGAACTTCTGCAGGAGTTTACAATACGCTTTCATAGTTTGAGATTTGTCAGAACACTTTTGGGTTGGTTTTTTTTTAGTTTTGACTGGTATTTTTCTGTCATTCAGTTAGTTGTCATTATTTTTTTTTTTAGATAATTTAAGGTAAGATAAGGTAATTGATTATCTCTATATGTTCAGTCCTATAATGAACTGGTCACATGTCCAGGGTGAACTCCGCCTTCACCTTTCAGTGGCTCTATGTGACCCTAGTGAGGATACAGCAGGTTCATAAACTAAGCTAGGACAGGACAGGACAAGACGAGACGAGTCGGGACGGGACGGGACGTATACCTGCTTTACAGGTAAACAAAGAAATACTTGTAAACTCTGCACCTGTTGGTTAAAAATAATCAAATTTTACATTTACACTAGTATGAACTTTTACAAGACATTAACAAATAGGTAACAAATGGTTAATACATAATGAACAACCCATTTATAAATGGGTAATAAATGGTTAACACATAGTCAATTGTATTATGAAGTGTTACCAAATTATTTATTTTGACTAAAATAATTTGGAATTAAAGCTATTTCCTTTGTGTTTACATGGAAATGTTAATGTCAAATTAAGGTATATATTCTGATCGAGTTAATTTGGCTTTAAGAGCTGGGAGCACGGAGGGTTCTGATTGGACAAAATGACCACTTAATATCTGGATGTCTGCTGGAAGAAAATGATGGCGTCCAATTCCTATTATATTCCTATTTCATTTCAACTATCAACATGGAAGACCAGATACTACATGTGACTTTTGTATTTATTTTTGTAATAATTATGATGCAGCAGCTTGACTGAATCAACAGACTAATATATGTGTCATCAACGTGACATATGTGCGTCATCACAACAGGAGCAGAAACATGTGCAGGATGACAGGAATAATGTTTAAGAGGAAGTAACTGTTTCTATGTCTGACAAATGATCTTATACATAATTAAGAGTGGAATAAACCAGTGACTTTATTCAGTTGAATTGAGAATAGTCATTTTCAACTGGAATTAGATGTTCATATGATCATCTTAAAGAGGAAGTAACCTTTATTCTGAATTAATCATTTAAACTTCCACTCAATTTCGCCTAAATTTCTTAATAAAGTAAATTAAATGTGGTTCTAGAACCGTTTTGATAACATGCAGTTGATGTTTGATTATATTATAAATGAAAATATTAAGAGGAAAACTGGGATATTAGAGGCAGGTCCTGTTAAATGATGCAATAGATAAAACACTTGTGGATATTTATTGATGTTTTTGATGTGTGTTGGACTATATTTAGACATTTTTTTTGTTAATTTTGGATGTTTTTCTTGGAGTATGACTGCGTTTGTTTGAATATGGTTCCTCTGTGGGTAATTATAAGACAAAGGTTTATATCAGCCGTTATTGTATCTGAAAGTGGTAAGTAAGTAAGTATCTTCTGATGTGTGAGAATCTCAATCTCCATTGTCAAACTACATTAGGTCATGTGACATTTGGGACAGGTTTGGTTTGCTTAACATTTTTGAGTGACTACTTCCAGCTTATATGTGGACCCTTGGAAGTTTAAAGGGTTAAACTGGACTAAAAACTCTCATGTAAAGAGGCCTAATGGCGAAATATTCAGTTTATAGCAGCAAAGAAACTTAATAAAAAACACTTTAAGAAAGAGTGAAGGATAATCCATACATCCGTCTATCAGTGCTACCTATTTTTACTTTGTACATAAATATACATATACATGCATTTTACGTATGTATCTATAAGTGTGTGTGTGTGTGTGTGTGTAGGCCCACTGACATATGTAGCAGGTGAATAAGTGAGAAGTGGCAGTGCTGTTTCAGTGATGAAAAGTGTCTGTATTTTTGAAGAGATAAATACTAAGCTCAGACTTTCAGTTATTTCCATCAAACAGTGACAGCCTATTTGCTAGTTGTTGTTGGGTTTTTTTTTGGTTTTTTTTAATCTTTAGGTAGATAACACTTCTGCTTCACAGTCAGAAAGTCCTGGGTTCCATTCCCAGACTAGTGGAGGTAAGACCTTTCTTTGTGGAGTTTAAATATATGCACTGATAGGCACAGGTGAGAAGTAACTGAGTAGATTTTGAAACTTGAAATTACACATTGCGAGTAAATGGAGAATACATTTCAAAGTATCCAGGATCTCTTCCGGATCATCACCGAAATCTAATCATTTGTTTCTTGTGACACCCCCAACACGTCATGAAACCATAACTTTTTGAGTTATCTTGCTAACTAACAAACAGACAAACAAACTCTGGCAAAAACATAATTTCATTGGTGGAGGTTATTATGTCAAAACGGTGAAAAGGAAGAAAAAGTTACTTTTTCAGCAAATACATTGTTAACTGAATGGAGAAAACAAACATCTCCATCCACTGTCATTGGTCCAACTCCATGGGTTTTACTGGTGAATTAGTGTTGTGGAAGATAAAATGTAATTTCAATGGTAACTACAGAGGCTCTGAAGATCCACATGGGTCAATGAAAAGACAATTAACTGTATTTTACACCAATTGACCTTTTTCACAACTTCCGCATTTCGCACCGGAAATACGAAACCCTACTTCCACACTGGCAAAAGTTAAACAACCAAAGGTTATTGTAACATACCAGGATGTTCTTGTAATGCCCAGAAGCAGTCATATATTTCATTCCACTCCTTCCCTGTTAACGGCAAAGCGAGACGAAAATGGGTCCAGGCTATTCAGTGGGATGAAGGGCCGAGTTTTATCATTTAAAAAAAGGAGCACTTACATCTGCAGCAGACACTTCACATCAGAACAATACATCCTGGGAATGACTGTTTGAAACCAGAGTCTGTCCCTAGCATTTTTTTTTTGGAATGATTGTATTCCTACGGGAAAAAGGAGCCAGTATATGAACTGTGTCAAAAATGGCAGCTGTTAACATCGGTATGAGTTGATAAAAAAACAAATCGCCATGGTTTTGAATGTTATGGTGAACACAAATAAGTAATGTTCGAGTTAAACTGTTGTTAGGATCCTTTGCCTTTAGATGCCAGTACATCAGTGTCAGCAGTAAACAACAGTAGCATTGGAAGGAAAGAGTTTAAATAGGCATAGAACTGCAACTGCAGCCTGTGAACAGTAGTAAGTCACAGTAAATGTATGCACCCTGATCAAACCTGGAGTTCGTGAGGCTCCTCTTTTTTTCTTTGCGATGGGCAGCATCTAGCCCTCACAAAACCCTGCCCATCTACTACATTTGATATTATGAGAAGTAAACATCAACATAAAGAGACACTGCCAGAAAACAATGTGAATGGATTATGATAGCATTCGGCTAATGTTAGCATTATGCTAACGAGACGTTGACTTGAACGATAGTCAGAACAAATTGAAAATAATGAAATAGTCAAATGTCCTCTATACTATCCATACATAACCCTATAACCCTAGTCCTAGGTATAAGTGGACACACTAATGATTTGTGTAGTTATAAGTTCAGTAGCACTGATCTCTCTTTACTTTGATAGTTTTTCCTCACGGAAAAATTTGTAACCTTTATGAAGTTTTTTGGGTTTTTTTCGTAAGTGAAATTTCCTCCACGATTCTTCCAATATCTGCAAATGTTAAAAGGGGCACATTTCTTCACGAACTTGAAAAGACCCAATATTACCGTCTTTCTACTGTGTTGACATTTAACAGGAAATTTGGTTCCGCTCCTCTGATGTAATTCTGCTTATTGTGAAAAAGGTCCATTATTTACATTTACTGACAGGATTAGTAACAGATAATAAACCTTTTACATCAGTAGAGTTACTGTTTGGCTAAAAGATTCCTCATGTTTGTTTGGTTTATTTTTAAAACTATATTAGACATGACAAAAGCCACTAAAATGTTTTGCAGTAGAAGCAGCATAATTTTTTATGACTTAGTGAATATTTGTGCCTAAGAGTCTCCTCTAAGTTGAAAGGCCCAACATTTTCTGTGTTTATTTCACTTGGGAGTTGGGAAACTATGTTGATAAAAACTTATCTTTTTCTCACAGAACAACAACATATCTGATAGTCTTTAAAAAAAAAAAAAGCACTATGATATCTGTGATACCGGGTGCTTGGGCGCCTGACTCCTCTGTTCTCCCTTGTTCACTTTCCTGTAGTGTATTGATCTTTTTTCTGGGATTGTTTATAGGAGACCATGTGTCTAAAAGGAGACCTATTGATTTCTTTTTTTGGGGTTTTGCCATGGCACAGCTCTAATGCTCCCACGTAAAATTAAACACATAATAAAATGAGTCAACTTCATATATAATCAGGTCATTATTAGGGCTGTCAAATGGGGTTATCCTAAAATGTCCCATAAAATACACAATAATACATGAATAAACACAAAAAATGCAGAGGAAGAAGAGATACAAAACAATCCATTAAAAATAAACTAATGCAAAAAAAAAAAGGCTGAAAAATTCAAAACATGTTTAAAAACTCGGTAACATTTCACTTGATGGGTGAGTTCATAACACATTAATAGCAGCTGTCATGAACTGCACATAAATCATTCATGACTGTTTCATGAGACATGACTCAACATTCATACCAAACCATTCATGAATGTCGAAGACAGAACAACGACAAATTTTCAAAATAAAAGTCCAACGATCACAAAGAAGCATTGCCATTTTTTCCCACCAAACTCCTAACCATGACGATTTATCTTTTACTAATGGGAATGTCCAACCGTTACAAAGGTTACATTATTAAACAAATTGCCACTGGACTAGCCCAATGGCTCAGATCTGACGTGATGGGAAGAAGTTTGTAACCTGACGTCATCTTGCTGCCTTACGCTATGCTCACACAACCATCTGAGTAGCACAGGGGTCAAATCTATTTCCAAACGAAGTAGTCAATCAGTATATTAGGGTGGGACTACCTAGAAGTGTTATGGCTGTTGTGATGTTAAGCAGAAGCGACGGCAGTGTCGTCTTTTCAGATACACAACAATGGCCGCGTGACTTCGGTATTCTGGTGTCATTATCCACTCGGCTATTTCCAGTGTTTTGTCGACTCTACCACATGTTCATTCATTAAAAGATGAACAGAGGATGACTTTGGAAACATTGAATGGAAATGATGTTTTCACTCTTCTTCCGACCGGGTTTGGCAAGAGTTTGATCTATCAGATGGTTCCACTGATGGATAAAGAAATAGTACCAGTGCAGAAGCCCATGGTTATTGTGGTACCCCCCTGGTTGTGTTGGTAGAGGACTACCAACACAAAGAGGCTGGTAAACAGTAATGGAACTGGGAGGAAGAAATGACAACCACATCTGCAACAGATGTTAGTAGATAGTGTTCTGTAGCCCCGAATTATGCCTGAAGGATAAATGGAGAACCATGTTTTCCTACGACGTTTACCAGAAGAACTTGGTGGACATTGTAGTAGATGAGGTTATAAATAAACGTCATGTATAAATGTTAAGTTTAAACCACTTCTGTTGATGTGTATATACCTGATGAAAACTATTTTCGCCAGTTAAGCGGTTTGACTTCAACGTGAGTGGATGAAGCGACACGTCAGTCAAGAGACGGACAGATTTTTAATCTAATCACATGCAAGGATTTTAGATAAGTCCCCTCCTTTGAAAACAGAGAGGTTTCCGAAGAGTCCCAGATGGTATTGTGAAAAACCATCTGGTGACAGTCAGGTTAAGAGGTTTGGAGGTTAAAAAAAAAATAATAATAATAATAATAACACAGTGTTGCTTTAGGATTGTTGCACTTTTATTTTGAAAAGTTGTCGTCGTTCTGTCTTCCACACTTATGAAAGGTTTGATACGAATGTTGAATTATGTCTCATGAAACAGCTTTATGTACAGTTTATGACAAGTGCTATGAATGTGTTATGAACTCACTTGTTAAGTAAAGTGTCACAAAAAATTATTCTAAAATACAGAAAAGAATTGTGATAAAATATGAATATATACGCAATTAATGTGTTTATTCAACAGTTTCAACAAAACAAGTCGAAACTAAAAAACTATTTTTTTTTTTTCAAATGAATCATGATCATGTATTAATCTGATATAATCCGTTCATGTTGGCAGCGCTAGAGAAAAAAAGTAATACTTGATGTAGTGAATTTTCATATTTTCACTTTTCTGTGTTTGATTTGTTTTTGCTCTAAACTTACGATCACTGTTTTCTTCTTCACTGGTCTGATGAAGCAGTTTAAGTTTGCCACAGTTTGTCATGAGTAACACTTTTTACTTTCTACAACTTTCCTTTTCGTCCCTATGAAAGTGGTTCTACTGGTGTGGAAGAGTAAATCCCATCCTTCAAACGCTGTAAGATTTACAAATGAATAAATAAATAGAAAGAAAAAATCAAGTTAAGGTTGTGACAAATTGAGCAGATTGAAGCCTCAGTGCACATGCAGAACATTTATCTGAGTGATTACAGGTAATACTGGCTTTAATTTAAAGTGACAGGTGAAAAGTCAAAACACTAGAGCTTGAGTCATAAAGACAATCCACCAAATGTTTTTTTTTTGTTTGTTTTTTTTTGCTTAAAAATGTCAAAGAAATGAAAAAAAATTGTTAAACAGGTGCTGACTTGCCAAACATGTATTTATTCAAAATGAACAGATTTCAACCTGCAATAGATTATAAACAGGAAATACATTTTAAATACTGACAATTTAATACTTGTTGAAATTTACTCACATTAGTTCAAAATGTTAATATTCTTTAACTATACAGGTGAACAGATAGTGATGATATAATGATGTATTTAAATTCTTATTCTATTATTAGTGAAAAAAGCAATATAATGATGTCTGTATATTCTTCTTATATTACACATTTAACACACTTAACACTTTATAAAACCTACACACAATTGACTATGTATTTATTAGCCATTTATAAATGAGTTGTTCATTATGTATTAACCATTTGTTACCTATTTGTTAATGTCTTGTAAAGGTTCATACAAGTGTAAATGTAAAATTTTATTATTTTTAACCAACAGGTTTCTTTGTTTACCTGTAAAGCAGTTCCCAGAAAAATAAATACTCAAATAAAGTACAGATACCTAAAAAAAAAATCTACTTCAGTACAGTAATGAATGATCCCTATCATATAAATAAATAAAATAAAATAATTAGACTTTTATCTGGGCGTATTATAAATATGTAAACAGGCGGATCTTGACAGAAATTGATACATGTTCAAATAATATTGACTAATACTGGAAATGATGAACATATGGAGATATAACACGACAAATGCCAGAACAGTTGTGACATACAACATGATGTGACGAGCTGAGTCTGGTCAGAGTGACTCACTGCTGCTCACATGGTCACATGACTCCACTGGCTCATCAGACCACATATTCACTTCATATCGCTACCATACAATATATTAGTGGCTTTGGCAGAACTTCAGAGCCCGTTATTATAAACACTGATGGCAAGGGCGTCACAGCCATTTAAAATGTGGGGGTATTTTAGTTAGTGGCACATCGGAAAATTAACAATTATCCATTATTATCCATTATTAACAATTATCCATTAATGATTACATTTGTTATATTAAAAAAGTAATATATATATATATATATATATATATATATATATATATATATATATATATATATATATATATATATATATGTGTGTGTGTGTGTGTGTTTTTCCTCAATTAAACATTTATTCAATTCATAAGTCAAAATTATGAAATAAAAAGGATTTAAAAATCAGACACTGATTTTACAGACACTGTTCCTCTTTTTTCTTACAAAAATGTTTTGTCCATGTCAGGGGAGACGACTAAAAATATGTTCCTCAGGGGGAACATCACTAAAAAAAAGTTCTAGAACCACTGTCTTAGGGTAAATGTCACAGAACAAGACATAGTTTATTTAACTTAGTTTAACAACAGTAACATTTCTCATTACTTACTGGTTAATAACTGTTTGTTAACACCACGAAGAAGAGCTGTTTACATTACTGCTGAACTGAGGTGCGCTTCATTTACCTATGCTGTTGTGCCGCCCGGGCGGGTAAACAGTTTAAACTATAGATATTGTAACAGCCCCGAAATGTTATTGATGTTTGTTTGGTGTGATTGTGACCGACAGTAACTGTTTATCCTGAAATAAAAAGTAGGTGAGACCAACTCTACGTCTGTTTCCTGGATCCAGTAACGATACAATATATAAACTCAGGAAAAAGTGGAGGGTATGAAATCATCTGGTTGGAGAAGTGGGGGTGTCGCAACAAACACCCCCATCCCCCGCGGCTGCGACGCCCATGACTGATGGTAATTTCGGTCATTTATTAATATTTGAAAGTACAAACACTTTAACTTAGTCCTGTATGTAAACACAGTCCAAAATATTAATTAGAATTAGAATGTTCCATGTGTAATATTCCACCCCAGTAAATCCACTGTTTACTCGACACTGCACGCTATTGCCTTTGACTGCGGTGTCTAGATATTTCTGGAAAATGCTGATCTTTTTAAAGACTATCTATGTGACCTTTTCCAGGATTCATGCATTCAGTAGTTGTGTTTGACTTAGGATAAAGCGCCGCACAGGATGTTTAAATGTAAAAGTGGCAGGATGTGCAAACGTTTTTCAGTTTTCATAGAAAAAGTTGCAAAGAAAAAGGAGGGAAAATAGTGGCATGAAATAAAATTAAAAAAAAAAAATCATGACAAATTAATACAAATATCTGCTATATGGGGGTTGGGGGGTTAGTTTTGAATGAAAATAAAGTTGAATGTTAGCTTTAACATTCAATAAGAATTGCTAATGCTCTGATTTGAGCTGTTTTTCCATGTCCATGTTGTTTCCACATATAACTGCTGATATCTGTGCATTATTAAAGGTTAAATATGTAAAACAACACACCTAAAACCCTGTCAAATGATAGAGAGAACAGTAAAAAAATAATAAGAACTGACCCTCAGAGGTTATCTGTGGTCTTGGGGAATCAAATCAGATACTGGATTAGTTGAATTTGACCTGTTAGTGAAACCGTAACTAACTTTTATTGTAATTTTTTACACCGTGTAAGACGAGGTAAGGCACTACATGAATGAATCAGGGATGTTTTTTTAAATAAATGAGGCCGGATGTGTTTCTATTTCAGATCAGATTCTTTGAACGGTTCTTTTCTCTCACAAATCCTGGAGAGTTTGAGCCGTCAGATATAATAGGAGCGCAGATCTGTACTGAGGTCGCCTTCTACATCCCATGTCTCACTTCGTGCCCCATAAACGTCATTTTTCACTAAAGTAACACATGGTCCACAAGGATGAATATCTAGGTCTTCCAGCAAGAAATCCTTTACAAGACAGTTGTTAAATGCATAATAAAATACAAAAAAAATTGTAGATTTTATATAGGTTATACTCTAATTATCTTGATTGTGTATGTCAATCCTTTTAAGAATACCATAATAAGGCTACGTTTAGACCAAAGGACTTAAACATGAGGTTTGAGGGCCACATCCAGGCCGCCAAAGGGTTTAATCTGGCCCATGGGATGAATTTGTGAAATGCAGAAATTACACTGAAGATATTAATCATTTTATTTCAGGTTCCACACACAGACCAATTTAATCTCAAGTGGGTCAGGTCAGTAAAATACTGTCATAATAACCTAGAAATACTCACAACTCTGATTTTTTTTTTCTCTCTCTTTGTAGGTATGAACATTTTCATGTCATTTTCTTGTATTTTCACTAAAACGAACAATAATTTCACAAAAATGCAAATAACCTGAACGATTATGAAGATTTTTTTTAACTTCTGAAATGGTAGTTTCCCCAATATTATGCCTTTTATTAAATGTTGTGTGTATTTGTAGATACACTGTGGTCTGTAAATGATGAACTGAGACCGAATATTGTCAAAACTACTCGTCAATTTCTTCATGTTAATCACATTGTTTGAAAGAATAGTTGGTAGATGTCAACATTTCATCACATAATTTTACTTTGTTTGCTCTAAAACATAGATGAAAGTTTGGAGTTAATATTACTTATATATTATTTTTAGTGCTATTAAATGATTTTAATCATATTAATCACAGTTGCATTGAATTAATTTTGATTAATCATAATGAAATATTAATTTTTAATCTATATTAAATGCATTTCATTTTTCATGGGCAAACAGACTCAAGAAAGAAGGGAAGAATTGTGCACTTTTCCTCAATGTGCACTGGATGACACTGGGAATGAGGCAAATGTGCTGTTTTGTGAGATACATCAATGCCGACAGCGTGCATGATGCCTTCCTGTTTTGTCGTTCCTTTCCAACCAACACCACAGCTGAAGCAATTTTTAATTGACTCAATGATTACGTTGTCAAGAATAACCTAGACTGTAAACAAATGCACTAATGGTGCAACTGCAATGACCAGTAAACAGGAAGTACTCGGTCAGGGGTCTGGAACCCTGGTCCTGGAAAGCCACAACCCAGCATGTTTTAGATGTTTCCCTGTTCCAGCACATCTGACGGGTATTATCAGTCTTCTGTAGAGCTTAATGATAGGTTGATCATTTGAAACAGGTGTGTTGGAACAGGGATACCTCTAAAGCAGTGGTCCCCAACCCCCGGGCCGCAGACCGGTACCTGTCCGTGGACCAATTGCCTCCAGCCGCCTAATAATTAATTAATTATTTCTCTTGTATTTATTATCCGAGTCTGAACAATCTTTTATTTTGAAAAATGACTGGATTCTCTCGGTTACATCTCTGTCACTTGAATGGCAAAAATTTTACCCACATTTTAGCAAAGTAAGTAAAAAAACACGATGTCTCCGGAAAGTTTCTTTTCGAAGACAAAAAGGTGACTGAAGAGACAGAAGAAAAGCCTCCAACTTCCAAGAAAAGGAAAGTTTTTAACAGACAATACCAGGAGTTGGACTTGAAATGTGGATTTATGGTGACAGGTGATTCCCACAGACCAGACCCGCTCTGTATAATTTGCGGCGACCGATATAAACAATCTATATAACCCTCCTACCCTGGTCCATGGTAAAATACTCAAACATTGACCGGTCCGCTATAAAAAAAAAAAGTTGGGGACCACTGCCCTAAAACATGCAGGACAGTTGCAGACCCCTGGACTAGCATCACCATCTATAGCTGCAGCACACTGTTTCCTCCACAGAAAACAATGGACTGTGAAAAATACGCCACATTGTCTAAAATCACTACTGGACCAGTTTGTGAAAATTGTGAACAAGATCAAAGATAAAGCACTGAATATACGTCTTTTCAAGGCTTTGTGTGAAGAAATGTGAAGTGAAAACACAAAACTCCTTTTTTAACACTGATGTCCGCTGGTTGTCACATCATGGAAAAGTTCTCACATATCTTTTCGAACTGCGAGAAGAGGTGACGTTGCTCCTGCACCCTAGCGATGAGCTGAATGACAGATTTCATGATTTCCAATGGCTCGCAAAGTTGGCATATAGGTACTTAGCAGATATTTTCTGCACTCTCAATAATTTGAATGTAGCACTGCAAGGTAAGACTGTCACCATCTTCACTATAGCGTCACTGATGACCCAGAAAAAGCAGCAGCATTCTTCACATTCAGATGAGACTGATATTTGTAAAGCTTGGCTTGTTCCTCCCAACATTTAAAGCTGTCATTCCATGGTTATTTCATTAATATTGTTGTGTTCTCCATTGTTATTGAATACATTGTGTGTTGGTTCTATTTTAAAAAAAAAACATCCAAATTGTTTTGTTTCCAGCTGTTTTTTCATGGTAAAAAAACCCCGCAGTGACGGAACAGTCCCACCTCCCCTCTCACTCTATGTGTGTGTTTACCTTTACCAGAGTAGCACCCATCAAGCCGTTCCTTGTTCTGAAAACGTGCAGGGAAAAAAAAAACTAGGCTTTATTTCCACAGAGAGCACATGAACCAGTTTGATCCGCCATTTTCTTTCTAGTTTGTGCAGCAGCTACTGTGGCGCCGTCTTTTCTTGTAGATGCTAATGCTAACGCTACTTCAGATTTGCTGCAATGGAGGATGGGTTTAACCCCACGTGGGTGACACTAATGTCAGTCTGTCGTCAGATGGACCAGGTTTTTCTGGGTTCCTCGTTCCTCTTGTTGTTTTCTGTGAATGCAGTATGCAGCCAGTGGAGGTGATGAACCACTGTCAAAGGCAACATGTGTTGGTAAGTCTGGGTGACCCATCAGATTCCAAAAGCAGTGTGGAAAAGTGGTTTTCAGCGGAATGACACCTTTAAAGAATTCACTTCATTGTGTCTTTCGGGGATCAATAAAGTACTTCAATTCTATTTCATTTACTGATGCATCTGTCCTACCAATACCCAATCATTTCTTAGCACATTGTTTTGGGGGTTATTTAGAGTCAAGTGGTCTGTGAGTGTTTATTTATGAGTCAAGTGGTCCTTCTTATGAAAAAGTTTGAGCAACACTGATCTAGACAAGCTAAAATGTTTGAGCACATGCACAATAGTTGAAAATCTATTTCTATATAAACTCATAACATTTGATTATGAACAGTAGTAAATATGAGAAAAATAAAGTCTGTTGTTAAAACAAACTGTTTTAAACATTTATTCCATATAATAATAATAATAATGATGATGATGATGATAATAATAATAATAATAATAATAATAATAATAATAATAATAATAATAATAATAATAATAATAATAATAATAATAATAATAATAATAATAATAATAATAATAATGATAATACATTAATTAATTAATTTGTATATATAGAAAGTGAGGTTTTTCCTGAAAAAAGGTTGAAAGGAATTGTCAAAGAAGACTTTTTCTGAGACTGTTATTGCACAAACAACATAAATAGATCTAGGTAACCTGTTATAATAGTATTCATTAAAGGGTTAACATGTTTGATTAGATAATAATCTGTTTGTTTTTGGTTTTTTTTGTTGTTGGTTTTTTTTTGCTCTGATGTGACTGGCTTTGTTTTTGCAAATAGCTTTTACTGTTAGGATACGTTTAGAGGCAGCAGGCTGTTAAATAAACTGCTGAAAATACTGAGGCGATGTAAGCTCATTGAGTAGCAATGATGCAGTCAAGGGCAGCGGTTATTCATCTCGGGCTGATCTCCTGATAGAACATGATGCCAAATGCAGACATCCCTTTGGCTCACTGCATTTTGCGCTATAGGCAAGAGTTTGATGTTTGGTTGAGAGGACAGGACAGCAGCAAAGTGGATGCTTGGAGTGCTTCCAGGGATTAAACTCATGAATCTAACAGCAGCCAGTGGTCATCATGGCACAAACACTGCATGGGTGGTAACGCATGCACAGCACGGGGGCCTTGGCTCAGGGAAAAAAAAAAAAAAAAGAGGAAAAACTGAAACCATAAACCCATAAACGCCTGCAGACTTCACTTCCATCTTCATATTGCACATTTTATCCACACTACATTTTTATTAGATATGACATATGCTTTGTGCCTCGTATCTTGTTCAAGCTGTGTTAAGTGTTTTGAAAATGACGAGACACAAACGATGAATAGCAAATGAAGCTAAATATCTGTATCTTCTCGTGACACTTTATTCTCGTTCTGATGTGTGAAGCGCATTTTCTTTTGAATGGAAACATCCTGAAAAGCTATGTTTACGTCTATAGGAGCTCAGAATGCGGCTAACCACCAATTTCAATTTTACTGCTGTTATCTTAAGATCACAGCTTAATTACCCTGTTATCATAAGAAATCACACTTTGTTTACCTGTGATTATAATTTCCTTATCTCATGATTACACACACCGAACCCTTTTCTTGACATCACAACGTAATTATCTGACTAATTATAGTTGGGATGCCCGCCTGCTCTGTTAGCATCACTGATCTAAAATGTTTTACTTGGACAAATTGGTATTTCACGACATTCAACACTGTTACTCTACACTAGTGTCAACACTCTGACAATGACCCCATATTTGGTTCTGTGAAAGGTCAACCCTGGCACTGAAGTAGCATGACACCACTTAGATCATTAACATCCTCACATTTCTGATGTTAATTGCTTTGCTACAAAAAAGGGAAAAAAATTAGTGGATGAGAGGTGGTAAAAATACTCTGGTAAAAGTAGACGTACTGATTCAACTCCTTTTAAGAGTAAAAATTAAAAAAAAAAAAAAAAAAAAAAACAAGTAGAACTCCTAAATTGTAATAAAGTAAAAAAAAAAAAAAAAAAAAAAGGAAAGGAAAGGAAAACTGCATTTTTTTTTGTCATGAATGAAAAAAAATATCTGAAATTTTTTTAAAAAGTAAATCCTTTAAAAGTGAGTTACTTTGTAGATAATATGTTACACCAGGTTACAGTATTCTGTTTAGTGGGTATGGACCGGAAATGTAGGAAAAACTGAGTGGAGAAAATATAAAATTGAGATAAAAAGTCATCATTATGAAAAAAAAAAGTCATAAATGTGAGATTAAAAAAAATGCATATTTATGAGACAAAAAAATATAAACTCTGAGATACAAAGGCATAGATATTAAAATAAAAGTAAAAATTCTGAGAAAAAAAATTGCTGAGGTAAAAAGTCGAAATTAAGATATAAAATGTCACAATCATGATATAAAAGTCATAATTCTGAATAACACGCTCCAGTTTCTCTCCTCCACTCATTTTCCCTCTTATTTTTTGTACTGTCACATCTGTTCTGTTTGAAAAAATAATGAGTCTATTCTAAGAATATAAGGAGTATAAAGTACAAATATTTAAGGACAAATGTAGGGAGGAAAAGTCAAAAGTTTACAGAAAAATAAATACTCCAGTAAAGCAATAATACCTAAAATATCGTACTTTTACTGAGTTACTTCCAACCTATTCCTAAAATTGTATGGGTGTAACTTTTAACTCTTTATCTGATACTCACTGAAATACTCTGGAATTCAAAATTGAACCTTAGTGTGTTAGTTTCCTTCTTCTTGTCATAAAACATCCAAGCGGTGTTTGGTAAAAAGCAATAAAATGACACTTTTAAGGATATAAACTGACAAAAATAAGTCATATTCACTATTTGCAGCTTCAAATTCTCATCTAAATCATTGTATAGTGTTATAAAAAACCAACCTGCTTCTGGATCTCACTGAGGTACAAGAATGGCCCCATGTTTAATGTTCACAGAAATTGCTAAAAATAGTCAACAACTGGCTTCTTTATTTATTATTTTAATTATTTGACTTTGACCTGTTTTTTTTTTTTTTCATGCATGTGTTTTGTGCACTGATGCCTGCTCTGTTTTGTTTTCCATCAGATATATTGTTTTGGTTTTGGCATTAATGAAAGTTGTCTTCAGAGCTCTGATAATAATAAAAATCAATGATCTGGCTTTTATCAGTCAATATATTTGCATATCTTTGGAATTTATCTATAAATCACATGTGACGTGTCCACATGGATGTAGAAACATTTGAACTCATACACCCTATTAGTACTTTTGTGGCACTTACCAAGTTAATTTATGTTTAAATTTAACATTTCTTAAAGTATTTATCCTCTTTTATTATAATATTATCTTCTTGAGACATTTTTTTTCAGTATGAATCATACATTTTCTTCTATTTAATTGACTGATTATGTAGTTTTTCATAAAAGCTCAGAGGTCATTCAAAGGTTATTTCAAAACAAAGAAAACTGAAGAAAAAGTGACTTTTTCGGATAAATATATCATTAATTGAACATAAATCACAGTAACCGGTCTACTGTCATTGATCCAACTCCATAGATTTTACTGGTGAATCAATGTTGCAGAAGATGATAGTGTTTCCATGGTAACTATGGAGCCTCTGAATATCCAAATGGCTCATATTCAATGATCATAAAAATGTGACAAACTGAATTTTACACCAAATGTTTACTTGTATTGATAGGATTATTTGTTTTTATCAATATTAGACATTCCATATTGGGTTTTTATGGGTTAAACATGGGACCACGTGCAGGTGAAGAAGTATCTAAGGAGTAGCTTAGCTGTGCTAACAGCAGCAAATGTAATTTGCTACCTGGAACGGTCTAATTATGCTCTATGTAACTCTTGGCTAGATGTCCCTGAAACTGGCTGATGAATCTGGGTGAAGTATAGAGTCAGAGGGTGAGCGTAACAAAGTGACGACAGAGCTGCGACAATTCGGAGAGAAACAACCGTTGAAGAAGAACAACAGCGGCGATAGATGGCTGCCGACTGGGTGGTGATTTCCTTTTATTAAAGATGAGTGAAGAATGTGAGAAAACACTAGTAATCGTTAAATTCAATCCAGTGTCTAACTACGTCATCCTAAAGATTATGCTGATTGGTTGTAGTACCGTCCTATTGGATACAGAGGTATTTGAGAGACAACCTTTTAGCCCCGCCTCCCCTGACTGTGAAATATTACTAGACCCATACATGAAATGAATGGGGATAGCGCGGCTAGGCTATCTGAGGAGTAAAACTAGCATTAACTGTAATATTTATCAGTCGTTAATACTGTACCTTGATTATCACTGTTCAGGTAACACTGGTCTACTGGTAAAATGCCTCCAGAAAAAAACAAAAAACAATGTTGAGTCATTAATAAAGACAAATGGAAATGTTAATTGGTTATAGTTTATACACTCTTATAGCCTGACCGCGCTAGACCCAACTTGTGGCAGCACATCTAATGTGCTAAAGTAATAGTCTAGTTACGCTCAATGTTACTTTTGGCTACATTTCCATGAAACTGGCCGACGAATCACAGTGAAGTATAGAGTCAGAGGGCGGGCTTAATAAAGTGACGCTGCCACAATTCAGAGAGAAACAACCATAGAAGAAGAACAACAACGGGTAGCGATTTCCTTTTATCAAAGATGAGTGAAGAATGTGAGAAAACATCAGCAATCTTTAAATGATTTTTACAGAAGCAACAACATGTGTGTGTGTGTGTGTGTGTGTGTGTGCGTGTGTGTGTGTGTGCACACTTTTACACTTTTATACATGACATTTATAAATAAGAATCTGTAAACTGTAAAAAAGAAAAAAAAAAAAAAAAAAAAAAAATATATATATATATATATATATATATATATATATGTATATGTATGTATATGTGTGTGTGTGTGTGTGTGTGTGTGTGTGCATGCGTATGCCTATGCTGTAGTATCCTTCTATAGTTTTTCATACTTATGTATTTTTCATCAAGGAATAGACTAATACAAACAGAAAGGTGACAGGACCAATATTTTGGGAGATATTCGTAATTTTGGAACGCTGTCTCATCGTCTGAATCTGCTTTATCCTCACTAGGGTCACTAGGGTCACAGGGGTCATTGGGGGCCTAATCCAGCTGCAATGGGTGAAATGTAATTAATTAATTTGTTTAATACAATCACAAATCACGTTGCTATGCCCACAGTCACAGAATTACCAGTGCAGTGGATTACATAGCAACAGATATGTTGGTGTCAGCTGAGAGGTTATTCAACTGAAAATGAAAGGAAGTAAAAGAATCAACTGTATCAGATGATTTACAATATGCAAGTAACACTTTATCATATAGTCATAGAAAAATGTATGAGAGCATCAAAAGGAATCAGAAACAATGGTTGTGCAATGAAGTACTGAGTTCTGTGTAGATCATGTGATTAAAACAGATAAAAAAGAAAACAGTGAATGAATGAAAGCACTGTTTTTGTCAATACTATTGATGTAAGAACTCAAGTGATTTTGTTTTTTATCAAAAAAAAAAAACATAGAACATTTATAGATATCCGCTCTGAAATGAAACTCTTATGAGATATTTTTGTTGTTCATTAGGCTATTTTTATTCAAATAAAATGTAAAATAAACAAGAAATTGAAGAAAACAAGGATGGTCTAATATTTTTTTCCACAACTCGACACTGAAAACAACACTTTTGGTTTATTTGCTTTCCAATGCATATTATTAAAGTATGATTTAGGGCATTTAATCTCTGAAGTACATAATTTATTCCAAATAAATAAATAAATATAATAAAAATGGCAGACCAGTGTTACAACTCTGGTTCTAACTTTAGGAAAACTGCATTATTATGCAAATATATCACTAGAAAGTGTGTTAATCCTGAAGGGAAATGACTATTAGAAGCACAGTGTCAGCAGTAGGCTATATCAGGAGCACTATTACTATTATAAAACCTGTTAATTGTGATATGTTGCTTCTTTTCCTAATTTATTTCATACAAAGCTGATCAGATTTAATTAGTAGCTATAATCACACATGATCTATGGCTAAAAACAGGGACTCACTAGGGATGGTGGAGTTGTGTGTGTGTGTGTGTGTGTGTGTGTGTGTGTGTGTGTGTGTGTGTGTGTGTGTGTGTGGTGGGGGGGGTGTTTAGGTTAAAATAAGCACGTATAGACTAATTCCAACCCACACTCAACCTCTGACTTTGCAACTATTAACCGGGGATTATGCAAATGTGAGGAAGCGCACGCATGCACAAAAACATTCACAGTAGGTTTTATTATTAAACTTGAACGTCGCTTGTTGGGAGTTAAATCGCAGCCCCCGTCGGTGTCTCTTAATCCTCCTACTATTCCATCCTCCTTTTGTTTTTGCTTTTTTTTTCTTTCTTTTTTTTTCTTTATTCCTTCCTTCCCTCCCCACCCCCACCTTTTTCCTTTTTTTTTCCTCCCTTCCTCTCCTCCGTGTTGTGCTGGGGACTTGTGAATGGCAGCCAATGGGAGGGTTGAGTCCCCTCAGCCTCTCAGCCTCCCTGACATCCACACAGCGAGAAGTGATGCAGCGCGCGACTGAGACGCGCAGTTGAGGTGGAACAACGGGCAACAAAAGCTGCAGTGAACGGATACACTTGGATCCGACGGAGGAACACGAACAAAAATTAGAGAAAAGAATTCGAAAAAAAAAAAAAAAAAAAAAGCAAACCTGTCGGGAAATTTTCTTCTTAGAATAAACTTCATTATCAGGTGAGCGTGGCTTTTTTTTTTTTTTGCTTGTTAACTTCTATCCGTTGTGGGAAATGTGTTGTTTGTGACGCGTCGAACATACACACAGACGCGCGCGCGCACACACAGAGAGAGATAGAGAGAGTGTGTGTGTGTGTGTGTGTGTGTGTGTGTGTGTGTGTATGCGTGTGCGCGTGTGTATGTGTGTGTGTGTGAGAGAGAGAGAGAGCGAGAGAAATACCGGCTACTTGTGCTGCATTTGTATCCGTCTTTTACGCGGTCCGACCCGGGTTAGTGCGCACACACTGCTGACCACTTGGATCACATACACACTTTAAATAAATACAAATATATATATATATATTTTATTTATTTTTTTGGCTTTTTGTTTTAATTCCAATCTCAATGGAGCGAAATCTACATGTATAGGTGTACCATTAGAGCGGACTTTGAATAAGATCGGAACTTATTTGCATCTACATCCACATCCACGGACGCATTCGATCAACTTACGGTGTGGGTCAATCGATTCCCGACTCATCAACTTTTGGTTCCGTTAAAGGGCTTGTGGGTAATTGTTAATCTTTGTGTGTGTGTGTGTGTGGGGGGGGGGGTTAAAAAAACAACAAGACGTGCCCCTCCGGTGCAGAGGTCCTGCACGACGCAGTCAGTCCTCCTGTCACGCGCACAGGCCCGCGCTCTGAACATCACCTTTACTTTCATTTTTTTTTTTTTTTTTGCGCTTTCCAAACGCATGCTTGCATCTATGATTGAAGCTTATACCCCTCACCCCTCCTCCTCCTCTTCTTCTTCTTCTACCCTCCTCCTCCTCCTCTTCCACCGGTGATGTAGCATCAGCCAGTGGCAAATCCACGGGATGCGAATCGATGCAGGTGGGACAGCGTGCTCTGATAAAGGCGGATGACTGTCTATCTGAGGTTGCCTGCAGTCGCGCTGTGATGCACTGCTGCTTTATTTTATTTTATTTTATTTATTTATTTTAAGATCAGTTGAAAGGCCTGACACTCCTGGACTTCAGTCAAGTTCTCCCAAACATGTCCTCTAGCGTTATTGACAATATGATGATCTCAATGATTTGCCTCTATTTTATCATAGACTCACTTGACTAATGCAGGGAGAGTTGGAAAAGAATTAACCTAACCAAACCAAAAAAAAAAAAAAAAAAAAAAGAAGTGCAGGTACTGATAGAAAGAAAGACTCACAAACAACGTGCAATTCTGTAAATGGACTTTAGTGATTGTGAAAGTTTGACTGTGCTCCCTGTTGCCTGTAGATTGCTCCATGTTAGTTATTGCTCTGGCTCAGTGTAAGCCTGAGGTAATAGCCTGGAGGCAGCCAAGAAGTTGTTTGGAAGAGTTGTCAATCTATCCCTAGAATATTGGCCAACAATTACTCCAATGTGCTCAAGCTTTTCTAATGACTTTCAATCAGTAATGGAGCAAAAGGAGTATTTTCACCAAACAGGTTCATGTCGCTGCTTGTATTTCTTTGTCATGGAGTCAACTTTTTGCAGCTCATTGGAGAACAGGAGATTGTTTGAGCCAGAACAGGTTTTCTTTTTTTTTTTTTTTTTTTATGGTCCAGGTTTTCATACGACGGTTTTGAAGTTCAAAGATGAAAGGGACAGAGTGGAATCTGTGGCTGATCAAAGTCGTACAGAAAACACGGCAGGTGCTGAATATTTAAAGCCTCTGCAAATAGACTTCCTATATGTGTGTGCAGAGGGGAGGGGAGGGGGAGGGGGGGGGGGTACTGTACACGGTCTGTGTGTGTTTGTGGAGTGTTTCATATGAAGATGTTGCAACTAATTTTTGCACAACTGATTTGACAACCTGCGGGACACACACATCAGAGCCGTCTGTAGTTTCCTCAGATTACAATAGACACTCCCTCACATTACATCTTTCACTTCTCCCAAATATCTTTACTCTGTCGGTCATGTGCAGGAGCTTTGGGGCTGGATATTCCAAAACAAAATCTTAAGTGACTCAATCTTCCCGGCCACATCCTGTCCCGGTGCCTGGTGACGTCACAGGATGGCGGGGTTTACCCGACGGGCAGGCGCTGATGACCGCTGACCCGAGTTGATTACATTATTTGTGCTCCAGATGGGCAGCATCATTTTGATGTGTCCTGCTCATATTATTGAACATTTCTACAGCAGCATCTGGAGCTAATAAAATCATATCCCAGTGGTCAGTGTCTCCGCTAAAGCTAAGTCGGATCCCTCATGGGACTGTCTACTACCTTTCACTTCTATGTGTGTGTGTGTGTGTGGACATTTGTTTAGCCAGCACACACAGCGTGTGGCTTTAATATGTGTGTGCTTCACTTACAAATGTTTGAAGTCAGTAGCAGAGAGCACCCCTGGGCATTGTAGTTCACTAGATGTTCCCTGATTGTTTGACTGCATTAGTCACGGTTTGCATGATGTGATAATATAATAAATCCTGAGTGTTGAGGGATTCCTCTGATTTTTCTGCACCAAATGTTTATTTTTGAATGGCTGCTGTCAGTAGTACCTTCTTTTCTTTTCTTTTCTTTTCTTTTCATTTCATTTCTTTTCTTTTCTTTTCTTTTCTTTTCATTTCTTTTCTTTTCTTTTCTTTTCTTTTCTTTTCTTTTCTTTTCATTTCTTTTCTTTTCTTTTCTTTTCTTTTCTTTTCTTTTCTTTTCTTTTCTTTTCTTTTCTTTTCTTTTCTTTTCTCCAGAACTATGCCCCCTGGTGAACACAACAAAACTTGCTCAGCCACTTTCTGAAAAATGGCAGATTTGACTTTTCTCCACTCACCGTGACGCTTTCTTTTATTTCCTAAGGCTTCTTGTGACCATTAGAGCAAAATTTCCTGCAGGCACAATGGTAACGTCATAACTGCTCCTTGCTAATGAGACAGGTTCCCTTCAGAGACACCTATTTACAGAGCAGTCACAATCATAATTGCACAGGAACAAAAATAAGAATAGATGTATTTCTCGCCCACCCTCATGCAGCGACGTCTGTTTCTAGTTAAATCCACTAACAGTGGAGGCTGGTGTCACTTTTCCCTCTGAAGGTCAAGCTCAGTCCCCGATTGAATTGGCTATGACTAAAGAAGACGCTTGAATTAGACAGAATACGGTTAAGCCACGGCGAGGGCTGTTTCTCGACAGGTTTCAACAAAAGGGATTTGAGAGCTGGATGGTGGCCAGGAGAGTCCAACGTCACTGTAGAGACTAAATCCCCAAAAAGGCCTATTTCTCTCTGTGTGTGCTGAGAAGATAAATACACATGGATCAGACAATTTACACCTCACTTAACAATGGGTAATTATCTCTCCCTGCTTTGTGCGGGAGAACACCAATTACACAGAAATATACTCATAAATCTATTTTCAAAAAGGTTGGACTGAGATAGGGTGTGTGTGTACAAGCTGATAGTATACAGTGCATGACTTAAGAGCTGGCGATAAGAGAAGAGTCCAGCTTTATACAGTATGGCACACTAGGAAGGATGTGACTATGGAATCACTTAGATTCATGTCTTTGGGGTGGGAGACAGAGTAAATTGCTGCCAATGTTGAATAATGCAGTCTGCCAACAGCTTTTTTTTTTTTTTTTTTTTTTTTTTTTTTTTTTTTTGCCTCCCTCTTCCCCCTCAAACTGTGGCTTGGCTCCACAGCTTTTCTAATTATGAAGTGGCTGAGAGATAGCTTCACAACTCCGATACCGACTGGTGGCGGTGGTGGTGGTGAGCGGAAGTTGGCCGTATAGCAATCTAACTGAATTACCAACAAAGCCTGACAGACTTGTGGAGTTTAGTGAACATATTTGCAAAAAGTAACATCCCCACCTACCTATTCAGTCACAAAACGTCGACACGCAGACACTGATGTAACACACATTTTCAAGTAGACACACACGAACACACACACACACACACACATACACACACACAAGCAAAACAAATACGCTACAAAGAGGGAAGGTGTACAGTTCTCCGCACGCTTCTCAGCACAATTTAACAAGATATATTAGTCACCCAGGAGGCAGCAGAAAGCTAGGCATCCACAGTGTGCAGCAGTCTGCAGTCTGACAGTGGGAGATAGTGATTTACAACAAAGCCCTGTAGACCATGGCACAATTTCAGAGTTGCGGAAATGACACTAGTAAAGCAAGGGCATGAAAGTCTATCCACCAGCCACGTCTCATTTCTTACACCATTTGCCCTGGGAGGGGGAGAGTGGAGACGGAAGGGGCAGATGACAAATCCAGTATTGTAGCTACCACACAGTTTTGAGTTGAGTTGATGTCATCTAAAATATGAGCAATTGGCCCATAGGAAGCCACCTTCAAGGAGGCGGAATACTCCTCCCTTTCTTAAATTTGAGGTGAAATCGATTTCTTGACCCTGCGAGCATGCCGTTAGGCTTCGGATTGGATTTGAAATTAAATCTCTATATCCAATATGTGGTGGGAAAAAACAATAATCTGCTAATAGTTGAAATTACAGATCGAGATCACTATCAGAATCTAATCAACTGTTGCATGGCTCCAGGCAGTCTCTCCACCAGATTGCCTCAGACACCCTGCTGACACACAGATTAACTAACAGGGATGAATGGACAGCTTCCTTGATATACGGGGGGAGAAAAAAAAACCCAGATCTGATTAACATTTTCAAAATCCATCGAAAAGTTGACCTTCGCGCTGTTTTAAACGGTTAAACATTTTGCTTCCGTCATGTACTACGTGGCACAGTGAAGGTTGTATCAAAACTCTGAGACATACTAAGTTGAAAATAATTGATTTTTGTCTTACTTTATGCACACTTACATTATGTACTAGTAAGTATTCACTGCACAATACTGTAGATCTGTCACTTTGTTTTATTGTCTCTGTACACTTTTATTTAGATGAACCCTCCCTCTTTGCATATGCACACTAACAAGGAATGAAGGATAATGAAAATGTGAAGTTTGAGACTGTCAATTAAGCAGAAGTTTTTCTCCAAAGACTGGGTGGTGTTGGTGGGTTTATTCATTCATTATCTGAACCTTTTTGATCCTAGACTTGACTAGAGTTTATCCTAGCTTCTTATCGGTGAAAGCGGGTTCCTGGACATGTTGTGTTAGTGGGTTAGAAGGAGAATTTCCCCATGCTAATAGCTATATAAACCATACATTTGAGCCACTAAAACCAACTATAAAAGCTCATTTTTCAAAGCCTCATAAACTGATGGCAATCTCCTCATTTGCTGCTGCACATTGTAGAACAGAAAAGACAGAAATCCTCAAGGAGGTAATGTCTTGTATGATGTGTGTTTCAGCCCTGCCTTGAGGTAGCCGGTGTAGGAGGAAGAGTGTGAGTGAGTGCAGCAGACAGATCATGTCCGCAGGTCCTGACTTTCCCCTCTAGTTGGATTCCTGTCTGTGCAAAGCCCAGAGGCTTAACTCTGGCTGCAGTAAGTGGACTGAGGAACGCTAAACACTGTCTGGGGGAAGGCTGCTGAACATGACAGCCAGTTAATAAGTGTATGGAAGACGCGCAAGTCCATGAAGGAGTGGATAGGGGATGGGTGGAGGTGCGGGGTGGGGGTGGGGTGGCAACATCGTCCGTTTGACTTTTGAGACTTTAGTGAAAGCAAAAGGAAGGGGAGGTGAAGAGCGGTCAGGAATAGGGGGGATAATATTGACTGTGGGATGACGGGAGGGTAATAGGGGATCAGAGAGTCCGGCAACAGGACGGGGAGTATTAGTGCCTGACTTGAGCACAATGAAGACAGAGAAGGCAGTCAGGGAAAAGAGGCGCGAGTTGCATAAAAGTAGGGAGACTATAAGAGCGTTGTTCCAAGTGCAGAGGTATGGCGACGGAAGGCGATAATGATGCTTAATTTACCCCTGCAAGGCTGCCACAGTGAGAGCTGTCAGCTTCAGGTGGCGGCGCTTGGGATGCCACTTGGTATGTTAACCCCCAAACACCAGTGACACTACATGATAGATGGCATGTGTGTAATTACATGTGTGTATGTTTGTAAGTGTGAGAGATGGTGACAGTGATGGCGGTAGTGAGGCTTTGTACGTGCTGCCGCATATTGAGGTGTGTCTTTGTGTGACTTTTAGCGTGTCAATTTTTCTTGGCAGTGGTGAAAGCAGAGTGATGTGATTTTCCCCTCTAACAGCCTCCAGGAGTAATGATCCAGGTTATTGCAGATGACGTGTAACACCTCAGCCCAGCGGGCATTGGCGCTGCAAAAACCTGTCCTTATAGGTTAGGCTTCAGGGAGACTGTTGTCTTGGTGGCAGTACTGTGCACACAATTCTTCTGTCTCCCAAACCTGTCACCTTCACATGGGCCCCTCCTTCTGTGGATAATGGTCTCCTGTCTATGTTGTGAATGATATCTGGACTCCATTGTGCGCCCGTTTCCTCCACAGCGCTATTGTCCTGCAGAATGCCTTTGTGAGTTCCTTTTTTCTCCCCCTTTTTTTTTTTTTTTTTTTTTGCAGAGGTACAGTGTACAAGCTGTATTCCGAGGTGCTGTAAATGAACAGCCAAATACATCAGCAAAGGTCCTATTTACTTTCAGTCCCTGGAGTGAAAAAGAGAGGTTCCTGCCATTGTTCTCGTAGCTCTCAAAACATTAGGATGGTTCATTGTGAATGAGAGAAATAGAAAGACCTCCACACAAACTACCTGCCGAATCAAAGCACGCGTACCAATCTGGGACCGTATATTCCTCAGGGAAGGACACAATACAAGCTTTCTGCTGCAACATGGGACACGCAGTAATAACTGTGGACTGCTGTATGGGGCTGAATACTACCCAGGGCGTCTCTTAGACAGGAGAGGAAACCTGCCCCTTTTGAGAAAAGGTCATTCTTTTTTGAGACCCCCAACAGCTGAACACCGTACTTTGACATGAATAACTGACAAACGGATGCGTATGGGTCTCAGAGGCCTCCAATTATTGTTTGATGCCGCTGTCCGTCAAAGACAAATGGGGCAGAACCTGCAAGTTTTTCCAGCAGGAGCCTTAAGAGTCCAAACCCTGTGATCTATAGAGGTGCGAATCATAGCACAACACTGTCATGGTATAGATAGTTTTGACTTTTTTTCTCAGATAGAAACACATATAAATCAGCTAACCACTAGTAAAGCAGATCTAAACATATATGAACCATTTCAGTAGCAGTAAAACAGATGCTTCGCAGATATGTCACAGCTTAAATATCTACAGTAGCATAATTGACCAACTTTGTTTCATTTTAGTTTAGGTAATAACATTAAACATATTTTAACATAAAAGGTTACATACGTCTATAATAGGATAACTTTTCTGCCTTCTCTTTTTTCTGCTTTGAAACTGCATAACTGTGATAAATTCTGATCCTTTACCTGGATGTTTAGTACAGGCTAGGCTAACACCTGTCTAGGCTAACATGTCTAGGCTAACACCTGTCTAGACTAACATGTCTAGGCTAACACCTGTCTAGACTAACATGTCTGGGCTAACATGTCTAGGCTAACACATGTCTAGGCTAACATGTCTAGGCTAACACCTGTCTAGGCTAACATGTCTGGGCTAACATGTCTAGGCTAACACATGTCTAGGCTAACATGTCTAGGCTAACACCTGTCTAGGCTAACATGTCTAGGCTAACATGCCTAGGCTAACACATGTCTAGGCTAACACATGTCTAGGCTAACATGTCTAGGCTAACACCTAGACTAACATGTCTAGGCTAACACCTGTCTGACACTGCACTCTGTTCTGTCTCTGTTCACCTACGGCCAAAAAATTTCAAAAGCTGTACCCGACATGAGAAGAAAACCAAGAAAATAAATTACTTGGGCATCATTAAAGTAAATACTATACCTGACTGTTCTACTTTGTCCCAGTTTTAGGCCCTGTCCCATTTCTCCCCCTAACCCTAAAATTTCCCCTAACCCTAGATTTTGCGCGTTCATGTGTAGGGGTAGGGTGTCCCATTACCTAGGGGAGCAAGTGGGAGTGCGATTTTGCCCTTAAAATCAACCCTCAAAATGTAGTGAGGTTGGTTGCGGACTTCGTTTTGAGTGGAAGATGAAATTACCCATGATGCACTGCGAGCTCAGCGAGCCGACCGATTTCTGACAACAAAAATGGCGGCCGCAGCTGGAGGAACTGGACCGGTAATGTTACCTTGTCAAGCTAGCGGTAATGCTAACGTTAATGTTATAAATCGCCAACTATTGAAGAAAAAATACGTCCAAATATTTAAATAAATCAACATACCCGAGACAAGACTGAAAGGCAAAGTAGACGGCGAATGCGTCTTCTGTTTGCCGCATTTCTTCTCTGCGCATCCCGAAGGTAAATAAACAGAGCCAACACAACAGACAACACAGCTGGGACCGGCATTTGTCCTCCGTGTAAATAGTAGTCAGCTGCTGTCAGTCTCGCGGAGGGGTGGTTTCATATTTGGCGGGGTAGACTTGTCAGCGTGTGACGTAAACACGTTTGTTACGTTCACTTCGCGAGTGGTGTCCCATTTTCAGGGGGAATTATTTCCCCTTAATGAGTGGAATTTACTTTTTAGGGCACTTAAAACCAAGTGGAAGTTTTAAGGGGGAGAAATGGGACGGGGCCTTAGTGTGTATGCTCCCGGGAGAGTTTAGACCAGAAGACTGTAAACCACAATGACCTGACATGACACACTGAAGTGGAGCTAAAACAGCTGGACCCAAATGAATTAATATCAATCCAACATTGACAAAGATGAAAACGAAGGCTATTTTATACACAATTTTTTTCTAAGTTTTAGTTTAGTTTTTAGTTTTTTAAGCACATAATACAGTTTCAGTTAGTTATAATTTTTTCCCTTGTAATTCTAGTATTTTATTTATTACAGAAAAGTTTTTTTCGATTTTAGTTTTTGTTATTTCGTTTGTTTTCCTCAATGATTTTAACCTTGGTCATGACATGAATGCCTGCAAAAATAATAAAGAGACAATACCACAAAAAAGTCAAAAAATAAGAATGTTGCAGTACATAGTCATAGATTACTGCTGCTAAAGTTAAATTAACCATTTACAGTAATTGACGTGTTTTAATGAGTATATTGATATTGTAAAACTGTACATGCAGGGTCATAAAATACTATAACTAAATCTACTAATAAACAAAAATATTTATTTGACAGAAATCAAATAAAGAATGCGCTTTTAAAAACCAAGTAAAAGCTGCCACAAACAACACAACACAAATGAAACCAAAATAAAAGAGCTGATAAACTCAGCTTTGATTCCCACTCAAGTTTGCACATTTGTTGTTTTTTTTTTTCTCAATAAAAATGATTTTGATTTTATTATTCCTTTTTTTTTTTAATATCATACATTTTTCAGCTTGCCTTTTGTTGCTTCTGTAAATCACAGCTTTCCTCACAGTACCTGGAAAAGTAAAACATAAAAAGCTAAAGCAACACCTTACTAAAAAAAAATACCATTGTGAACATTTCCAAACCATAATAATGCCTTCAACAGAAAAAAGTAGTGACTCAAATTAAATCAAACTGGCAGCAAATCTGTTTAGAACACCTGCATGTTTTAATAAAGATATTGATATTTGGTGCCAGTGTATTGATAATGTATTGCAGGAAGAAGTAATGCAATATATTCCCATATCTATATTTTGGCCCACACTTTATGGGCGCTGCAAGCACTCTGCAATAATTGAGTTTGATCTAATGAAGGCAATGCCAAACTTGGGTTATTGTTTGCCTGAGGACAAAGCGAGAAAGTTGAATTCATTGTTGGGAAAGATGCCGCAGGAATTTCTTTGAAATGGAAAAATTGCATTAAACATTCCATTTGTATTAATTATATTGTGCTTCTCATTACCGTTGGCACTCAGCACCAGCAGCAGCAGTGGAGCCGGTGGTATTGGGCTTAAAGCAGCACTTCAAGCAATAATATTAGAGGCAACCATCCATGCCTGAGGCACACTGAAACTGCCTATGATGTCACTGAATGAATGAATATAGCTTTATTCTGAAGCATTGTGTCTAGACCTTTGGTCCTACGAGACATCAGTCACTCAAGTTACTCACCACTAGATTCAATTAATCATAGCCTTAATTCAATCCAATGGTCGGGCCTCCCAGCTGTAAGCCTCTAAGTGGGTTTTAAGAGAGCTGAAGTCTGCCGGTGTACGGTCCTCCATGCAAGAGTTGAAGGGCTGGCTGTCTAGCAGGGATTTAGTGACACTCCAGAGGTCAAGGGTTATACTAACAGAGGCAGGTGGTGCTTGTGTGTGCATACGCTGGAGTAAATGTGCAAACACAAAATATATAAGTACACACTAGTGCGTCTGGGTGCTGTCGACCCAAACGTTCACCCGAGCCTCTCATCTGTGCCCCGTTAAAATCCGAAGGGGAGAAAAGTAGACTTGTGTGTTCAGTGAGTTGTTTTGTTTTAACAGTGTCAAACATGCAAGATTTTTTATTAGTTAGCACGTAATCACCTAATTGGAATTATATGAGCTCTATTGTGCATGACTGGATTAACCCATAACAACCCAACACTACCTTTAAGTATTTTACAAGTTATATTTTCTCAATATCTAACCTTTTTAAGTGATTTTTCATCATTTATTACAATATTATCCATTGTATAAATCAGGTATTTTCCTGTATTTAATTCATTTATCATTCTAATGTCCATAAAAGCTCAGATTAAAGATGAGGGTTATTATATCAGTAACAGAAAACTGAAGAAAAAGTGACTTTTTCACCAAAATCTATCATTAACTGAACATAAACCAAGTGTATTGGTGCCATTGATTCAACTCCTGACAAATAAGTGTTGTAGAGGATGACAGTGTTTCCATGGTAACCATGGAAAGTTTTTGACCATGAAAAGGTGACAACAATTATGTACATGTATTGATAGAATGAATGGATCCACAGGTATACAGGTCTATAATCAGTACATGTTTAAGTGTCTATGGGTTAAAAATATTGTTCATTTATTTTTCAAATTTTCAATGAAAATCATCTGTTTTACAACTTTTAATTCACTGATCATGTAGATGTTCATAAAACATCAGATTAAAGTTGAGAGTTATTATGTCACAAACTGAGAAAACTGAAAAAGTGACTTTTTCCAACAAAAATACATCAATAACTGACCATAAATGACTGAACATTGATCCAACGCCACAGTGAATTAATGTTGTAGAACATGACAGTGTTGCTATGGTAACCACAGAGTCTTTGAACACCCAAATGGGTTATATCTGATGAACATGAAAGGATGAAAAACTGACTTTTACACCAATTATGGACACATTTTGATAGAATTAGACGATCAACAAGTAATTAACAGTTTAACCAGTTGATGCTATTGTCGGTGGTGGATGTTTGGGTCTTTATGGTTCATTATCTGTACTTAGTTGTATCAGAACTGAAATGTTGTTTGACCATTTCCACATCATTTCCTGTCCTGTTTTCATGACACATACCCTTTATATCCATATACTAAATTTCTATCGTTGCCTGTTGTTAGCTGCAGTTTTTTTTTTTTTTTTTATAGTTTTTCAGTTATTGTTTACAAAGCCAAAGATGGAGTTGTTATTTACATACTCAAGTATTTAATGACAATAAATGGCTGCTCTTCTTCATTAGGGTGTAGTGTGTGGGTAGAAATGAACTATTGTTAAATAAACAATAAAACAAGCAGTAATACACAGTTAAATTGTTAATGCAATTATGTCGACAACCTTAGAAGAGGGTGCCATGATGATATTAAATAAAGTGTAAGCAGATAGGGTTTAGGTTGAAATTGACATGACATCTTTGTATTAGTAAAACCTGATCCTATCATTGCTTTGCGAGTGTGGATTTTTGTATTTACTGGTAGATAAACGCCTCGTCTGAACAGTTTTTCTGTCTTTTAACTACTCTGCTGTCACAGACCAAGTGTGGCCAAGTCTGACACTGTTTGAAACAAAGCTTAAGGCTGCGGCGGATGCTGAGGGGTGTTATAAAAGTGCAACTGGAGACAGAACAGGAAAGAGGGATTGGTTTAAGGCGAGGTCCAAGCCTGCTTTTATTTTATCTTTTGCCAGGGACTTTGTTTTCCACTTGTGAAAAAGCCTTTCTGACATAAGGCTGGTGTCTTTTCCAAAAAAAAAAAAAGAAAAAAAAGGTTACTTACTGAATCACAGTTCTATAAATACACACATGTGAAGTAAAAATAGTAAGGCTGTAAATGATTACACATTTTAATCACATTAATCATACGATTGCTTTGGATCAATTATAATCATTACTTTATTAAATACTTTAAAACACTGTAGGAAATATGAGTAAAGAAACTCACATTTCCTACAAAATACACAACAAGTGTGTGTGTGTGTGTGTGTGTGGGGGGGGGGGGGGGGGTATAGAAAGCATGCAAAAATTCACACAAAAAAGTGATGGAAATTCAAAACATATTCAAAAATTCTTCTAAAATATAGAAAAAAACACACCAAAAATGTGATAAAATATCCAAAACATATAAAATATATATATATATATATATATATATATATATATATATATATATATATATATATATATATATATATATTCATATATGCAATTAACATATTTATTCAACACCTTCAACAAAATAACTGTAAACAACTGCTCTGTTTAGTTGTGTTAAATTTCTTAATCAGACTAATCATGATGATGGATTATTATTATTATTAATAATAATAAATTCGATTTCTATAGCGCTTTTCAAGGCACCCAAAGCGCTTTACATTAGTGGTCCATTATTCATTCACTCTCACATGCTCCCTCTGGTGGTGCTAAACTACATATGTAGCCTCAGTTACCCTAGGGCAGACTACAGAAGCCCCTCTGATCATCTATTGCATTTATACACCAGTGTGAGTGACACTGGAAGAAAGGAGGGTGAAGTGTCTTGCCCAAGGACACGACGGATTGACTAGGACAGCGGGAATTGAACCGCCAACCCTTTGGTTAATGGACGACCCGCTTTACCTTCTGAGCCATGGCTGACCCAATTTAATCTGTGTTAATGTGTTCATTTTGACAGACCTAAAAAATAATATTATATGAGTTAATAAGCAAATGACAGTGACATTAAATTATACTTTCTGCACCTTTTTTGAGAGGTGTAGCATCATATAGAGTCCTGTGCAAAAGTTTTAGTCTAACATTGTTTGTTGGTTTAGTAAAGTTAAAAATTGCCATTTGTCTTTTTTGTATTAAGACACAATCGAGACAGAAAAACCAAAGTTTCAGGGTAAAATCAACTTATTTAAAGTAAATGGGAGTGTTAGTGTGACTTTCCTTTGTACATGAAGCTTTTTATTTAGACAATCCGATATTTATTGCAGACATTTTCTGATGTTTTCTACCAGATTTGAGTCAAAACATGTCAGATGGTTCTATTTGTTTTTTGTTTGTGTTCTTTCTTATCATGGGGTCAGAGGTGACTTTTGTGCATGTCTTCAACACTTGTGTACATATTTCCTCTATTTCCTTGGTTTTATCTCAAGAAAAGCAAACGGTATTCAGATATATACGACCATTTCAACCCTAAAAAAACAAGCTAAATGTAGACGAAGAATTTTGCAGTCTTTTGTTCAGACAATATGACATTTATTACTTGAATTTTCTGACGTTTTATACAAGATTTCAGCTAAGACATGTCCGATGTTTCTGTTTGTTTGTGCTGTTTCTTGTCATAGGGTCAGGGGTCACATTAAATAGTAACTTTTATGCATGTCTGTGACAGTTGTGCCGATATTTATCGCAAGAATATATTGTCTTCTCAGTTTTTTCTATAAATGATGGTGATATTTGTTTTAGTGGAAAAATGCACATTAAATTATGAAAATATTTATATTTACAAACTATCCTATAAGACTAAAATGTGAATATTTTGAACAAATATGAACAACCTGAAATAGCTAAAGAAAATTAAGCACAATGTTAACATTTTCTGCTTCTGTTACTAAGAGTTTAAGGTCTTTGTAGAACTGATCCATTATGCACATGGACAAATGAGGCAGAATTTTGTTAAATTTACCCTTATTTTCCTTCTGAAATGTGACTTTTTTTCCGGTTTTTCACATATTTTGCATTTGGATATTTTATAAAACTAAGTATTTTCATAATTTAAGGGGAGGGGGAGGGGTTCACTAGAACAAAGACAAAAATTTGGAGTTTTCATTATTTAGAATTATAAGTTCTCATGCTATTATTTTACTAGTTTGGCCCATTAGAGATCAAATTAAAAAAAAAAAAAAGAAGAGTTTGTTGACCCCTGCTGTAGGTGATTCTAGGTTGAATTTGCTCTGTTTGTATTGGTAATCCATAGAGATCCACATCACATTGGCCACAGTGATGGAGATGCACATCTCAGGACGTGCGTGCATGTATGTACACGCACATACAAGACAATGTCAGACTTCCAGCTACAGTAGCAGAAGCGGACACTTGTGAAATGCAGTGTGGATCTCCTCAGACTCATAAATAATGGACGTTGGCGAAGCATCTGTCAACTTTTCTGTCAACCCTGTTCCAGATGGGAGTCAGACGGGCCAGGCTGGAGCAGCGTGTTACATACACATAACAAACCTCCATCCGCTGTGTCTCATGCACCCGCGCCCTGTTTACATCAGCACACTGACACCCATACTCACCTACACGCCTCAACCCATCCGCTGATTTATTAGGTCCTGCACCCGCCTTCCACCGTCGTGTCTTCTCGGACCTGCTCACCACACAGTCAGACACAAATTCAATCACAGCCAGAAAAAGAGGACACTGAAGACCTCCTCTGAGTTCTGTAAATACAAGTTAAAAATAATACACCGCTCACTGTCTAAATACACAGCAGTTTCTCCAGCAGCTGTTAGTGTAAACCTATCAGTAGCACATCCTCAGTGGGTGGTGTGGAAGCTGTAAACAGACAGAACCACTGCCCTACATGTTTGTTGATTTAAATATGGCACCGCTCACGAAACATTAACCCTTTAATAACTTAAGCGGGTTCTCTAGTGCTCCATTTTGAACCGTACATTATTCAAATCACTGTAACTCTGACTCTTAACTGAAGTCAGACGGCATCAGAAAGCTGAGTCCCTGAGCTTTTCAACACTTTAGAACACTTTATGGCAGCAAGTAAAAAGGAACTGTTTCAGAGACTTCCAGGCAGGCTATTAATTTTTTTTTTTTTCATAATATGGACAGTGAATGTTCAAGAACAAAATGTATGCTTGAGCAGATGTAAAATAATTGATAGTTCATTTGTGCACTTTGGAAAAACTTTCATTATGGACATTTGCTGTTGTTTCTGTTAATTATGCTAAAAAAAGTGTAGTTTAGTTGTTGTTATTTTTACTAAAGTATATGTGACCCTACAGCACAAAACCAGTCACTTGGGTCAAATTTCAGAAATTAAGATTTTATATTTATCTAAAAGCTTATTAAAAATGCTTGCGTGACACTAATTCAACCAATCAGAGGTTGTTTTCCTCATCGCCCTAGCAACAAGGTATTTTGTTTACTCGAGAAGGCTTTGTTCGAAGGCCTCCTATTGGTTCAAATAAATAATTACGTAGATTTCAATTTAAGGGTTGGTACAGTTGGAAAGATTGGGATTCCCTCGAGACAAACATGATGGGAAAATACCTACAGGAGCGTGAAGGAAAGATGTATTTTGAGTCGATTTTTCTTTATTTTTGACTTAATTACTGTCAGAGTCAGTTGTTGTTCTTCCTAAAAGGAATAATTTGAAGGACTTACGGTATGAATTTAACAAAAACTCAGAGTTAGAAGTGTTCAAGAGACATTTTACTTGGATTTTATGCATAAACTTAAAATTCAATAATTTTTACCCATATAAATTTTTGAGGCTATATCTAGAAATACTGCTGTGAGACTGAACCACTGGGTTTATGCTGGAGGGTCACATATTATTTAGCTAAACCCAATTTTATTAATCATTTGCTCATTTATTTGTCTAATACTTCATAAAAGTTAGAATTTTCATATTCCTTCCAGCAAGTTAAGTTTGTATAATGTCATGACATTTGCACATGTATGGTGAAGAAAGAAAAATATCACTCCTATAAGTATTTATTATTTATAATAATTATAACTAATTGCCAGATATTTAACGTTAAGTTGTTCCTGATAGCAACGGTGCAAAAGAATTGGCAAAAACACCTTTTCTGACACTTTTATTGCAAACAAAACATGAAGACACTTAAGCGACCTCCTATAATGGCAAACCTGAGAAGGGTTAAAATACACAATCAAGATAATTATAGCTTTTATACAATCCACAAAGATGTATTTTATTATGCATTTAACAACTGTCTTGTAAAAGATTGATTACTGGAAGATCTACAGTCATGAAAATAATTACTAGACCAACGAAAGTCATCAAAAACAATGGCTGTGCAATAAAGTACTAACTCCTTGTGTGTATCATGTGACGAAAAGAAAACATGGAATAAATAAAAGCATTGTTTTGGCAATACTGTTAATGTAAAAACTGGATTGATTTTGCTTTTTGTCAGGAAAACATGGAAAATGGATAGATATCAGCTCTTAAATGAAATTATTGTGAGATATTTTTGTTATTATTATTATTATTATTATTATTATATTTGTCCAAAAAAACATACCTTTATTTGGAAAATGAACAAGAATTTGAAGAAAACAGGGGTGGTCTAATAATTTTCCCACAGGTACATTGAAAACATATAAGAAAAAACACCCCACACTTTGATTTATTTGTTTTCCAATTCAGATTATTAATGTATAATTTAGTGCATTTGATCTCTGAAGCAGAAACGCTCTGAAATTGGAACTCTTATGAGCTATGTTCGTTGTTCATTATTCAAACAAATGTACCTGTTGTTGTAAAATAAACGAGAAATTGAAGAAAACAAGGATGGTCTAATATTTGTTTCTGCAACTCTACACTGAAAACATACAAACTAACCAACAAGTACTAACTTCTGTGTGCATCATATGACTAAAACACATGATGCACACAGATTCAGTTCTATTAATATAAGAACTGAAGTGATTTTGATCATGATCAAGAAAACATAGGAGATAGATATGAGCTCTGAAATTAAACTAATACTTGTTTTTATCATATTTGTCCAGTTGTAAAATGAACAAGAAATATGAGGGGAAACTGTATAGAATGCTAACTTTCTGTAACCTGACATTTCGCTAAACTACACGCTAGGTTCACACAACCATCTGAGTATCGTGTAGTTCAGGCTTTCTGAAAAATGAAGGAGCCAATCAGTGTCGCCGGGTGGGACGTCCCATGACAGGGCGTCATTGTGACTGTCTGTGCCACAGCTGATGTCTCCATTGTTTGTTCGACACTCGGTTCCTCTTCAACTTTTTAGCTTATAGTGTCCACAGTACTCTGGTGCCTCTCTACCAAGTGAAGCCATTTCAAACATATGCCAGAGGACTTTTCTAGAACATCTGCCACATTAAGACCAAGTTCTGCAAACCGCTGGTCTACCAGTTTTCCATAGGGAAGTTCAAGGAATAGTCGTCAATGTTGCCTTTTATCCTCAGATTTTTCTTGCACTTGCGACAATAGTCATTTAAAAACAACACAGCAGCGGTGCGTTTAGGTGCAGCCATACTGTGGTGTTTGTTTTAATGGTCTGCTGCAGTATGGCTCTACTTCCTGCTGTCCCTGTGAGTCACAGCTTCAATTTAACGTGAGTGGTTGAAGCACCGTGTCAGTCAAGATGACGGACAGATTCTTCATCTAATCACATGCAAGGATTTTAGATAACAGACTGATTATGGAAGAGTCCCAGATGGTATCGTGATACCAGATGGCAACAGTCAGGTTCAAATTTTTGTGTTTTATTAAATTGAATATCTGATTAAACCCCCCTCAAGGACACAATGGTATAATGTTATAATCCACTATATGTCTCTGGACTGATGTGTAAACAGCATGAAAAGGACAATATTTTTGGCAGAATATGGGAACCATTCATGATCTTTATAGCAATAAATATTAAAACCATATTGATCAGAGGATGCATGTAAAAAAAAAAAAATTAGAAAGAAAGACAACAGGACTCGTATTTAATTTCATTGTGTTTCATTTTTAATGTCATATTCCTTTTTTAAAAAGTTATTGAACGAATGACTTAACTGTATGTACAGTATTTGCATTTTTAAGTATATGTGAGCCGAGTTTTGTTTTGTTTTGTAAGGTTTTTTTTTTTTTTTTGTTAAATTCAATACAAAAAACTAGTTAAAAAAAAAAAAAGAACAAAGAATTGAAGAAAAAAAGAGCGGTCTAATATTTTTTTCCCCTGCTCTGTTATAATCCCAGTCTTACACTTGCAGTGAGTTCCAACTGAACATAACTGTCAAGCGTTACAAACTCATACTTCTTTGGCGAAATCTTGCGTGTGTTGTCCAAGGGCACTAGGCCAGGCAAGGGACAGCGAGCAAGCAAAGCAGCCAGCTCAGGGTTTGTGCACTGGAACACGTTTTGGGCAACAGTTGGGTCTGTGTCTCGCTTCCCTTCCCCTCTGGCAGCTGGGCGGTAGGATGAGTGGGTCGGATGCTGCCGGGTGGCGGTTACTGTACGGTTGCTTTATGGACTAAAGCGCCGTCTTCCCGGCCTTGTCGTAATAGAGGATCCAGCTCATAAAGCAGCATCATGATTTGCAATAAGCAGAGTTAGGGGAGAGTAATGAAGGTGTAAATCAACTCAGCCATTCTTTTTTTTTTTTTTTCTTCTTCTTCTTCTTCTTCTTTTAATCTGACGTTAGCAGTCTTACCCATTCTGTTCTTTCTCCTCTGCCCCCCAACCACCCACCCACCCACTCACACACCTCTTATTCTTCCCCGCTTTTCTCTCTCTCTTTGCACTAATGGAAAGCCTGGCACTCTGTAATAAAGCAGAGAGAGCAGAAGTATTAGTAAACAGTCTCCGCAATCATTCAGCCAAGTCCAACTCCTTTATTTTATGTGTGTGCAGAAGTATTTCATACCCCCATACGGTGTTGGGGCTGTGGGCGTGGGGGCTAATGAATGAGGATGGAATGAGGAGTATTTAATTCCAGTCTGGCAGAGGGAGAGGCAGGGTCTATTTGTTGGGCCTCCTCATAAGAACGCCTTTGTTTTCATTTTTTCACAGAACTTTTGAACAAAAAGGCCCTTCTTTTTGAATGGCAGCATTGGGAATGTAGATGCAAATTTGCAGCTTTGGAAAGAAGAAGGAAGGCGAGCACAGGACCACACAGCCATCAACACGGCACCAGCAGCTATGGACGGGTTCAAACGCAACCACGATTCTACAGCGTTTCTAAGTTCTGATGCGGTTTTAGCTCAAACAATCATGTTTTGTCTGAGCTAAAATAAGTCACTCTTAATAATACTTCATAGGTGTAAAAATCTAACATTAAATAGTAATTGGCATTTAGCAGGAATAGTGAGGGGGAGGACGTACTACCGGCTGTGTTGCATGAACAAAGCTTACGAAAATTACATGGTGTCGGAAGGGAATATGTCAAGTGACAGTTTTTTTACTCGCTTGCAGACTGTTAGTTATCTTTATGTGTTTATGTAGTCTTCCCAATAACAGGTGAATGTACTCTTTTTTTTTTTCAACACCATTAACATTAAACATAAGCAAAGAACTGGCTTAAGGTGACTGAACTTCAACAGACACGCTACATTTATTTTACTGTCAGTAAACAGTTCAACCACCGCACACTGAAATTTAATGTCTGCTTTTAACCCATCACTAGAACATGCAGGAACACACCAAACTAGGCTAAATACATCACGCACCTGGGATACAAATGGTGTGTGTGTGGGGGGGGGGGGTTAAGTGTCTTGCTCAAGGGCAGTACTTTAGTCACAAGCCCTGACTTTGCAGCCCTTTAGGTCCTCTTCCACTTAATTTCTCCTTTTTGATTTTCTGTTAAAGTGAAGGTTGTTTTTTTTTTTTTTTAATATGACTAGCATGGGGGATCAAGTGCCTTGCTCTAGGGCACATCAGCCAATAATTTTTCCTGCTGGTCATAAACCCAGACTCTATAGCCCTGTTAGTATTTTCTGTTAGGAAGTGAAGGTTGGTGCTTTAAATATGACTAGCATGGGGGTTTAAGTGCCTTGCTCTAGGGCACATCAGCTAATAACTTTTCCTACCAGTCCATGAAATCAAACCAGCAACCCTTCAGTCACAAGCCCTGACTCTGCAGCCATCTAGGCCCTCAACCCCATTACAGTTTTCTTTAAGAATGTGAACATTGGTGCTTTAAATATGATCACCATGGGTGTTAAGTGCATTGCTCAAGGGTACATCAGCCAACAGCATTTCCTGATGGTCCATGGAATTGAACCGACAGCACTTCGCTCACAAGCCCTGACTCTGCAGCTCTCTAGGCTCTCTGGCCCTTTACTTTCCCTTTTTGGTATTCTGATAGAAAGTGAACATTGGTGCTTTAAATATAAATAACATGGAGAGGTTATATGCCTTGCTCAAGGGCATGTCAGCCAACAACTTTTCCTACCAGTCCATGGAATTAAACCAGCAACCCTTTGGTCACAAACCCTGACTCTGCAGCCCTCTAGGCCCTCAGCCACATTAGTTTTTGGTTTTTTTTGGTTAGAAAATCAAAGGCGATGCTTTAAATATGATTACTATAGGTGTTAAGTGCCTTGCTCAAGGGAACATCAGCCAACAACATTTCCTACCAGTCCATGGAATCAAACCATTAACCCTAACTCTACAGCCTTCTAGGCCTTTGATTTATTTCCCCTTTTTGGTTTTCTGCGAGAAAGTTGAGGTTGGTGGTTCAAATACTGTATGACCATTGTGTTGACCTGTAGGGGTGAACAGGTTATAGATCTGGTAGATTTTATATTATTCCATATCTGTGCATGCTGAACTACATGTGTCCAATTATCACTGCCAAAGTATTCTGGTCTTTAGCTGTTAGATTCCAAAATTACTAATATCTCCCAAAATATTGGTCCCATCATTGTATTGTTTTCACTAATGTCTTCCTTGACCAAAAATCCATAACTCTGTCAAGTCTGTCTGCATTTTGTGTGAATCTCCAGACACACACACACACACACACACACACACACAACTTAGCTATTATAATGTAGCTAATTAATGTGACATTAACCCTTAAAGACCAAAACCATCTACTTGTTTAATACTTTCTGAACCACTCATTTGTTTCTATCATTGAAATAACTCAGATAAAATGAAGTTTTGCCGCTTTTCATCATCATCACCATCATCATTATCAACAGATTCGACCCAGTGGAAACACCATCATCTTCTGCAATATTATTTCACCAGTAAAACCCATAAAGTTTGACAAATGGCAGTAGTTGTAAATGTTTGTTTTGGTGCTCAGTTAATGATGTATTTTGCAAAAAAAAAAAAAAAAAAATGTCATTTTAACTGCTGCTTTTGCTGTTTTGGTAAAAAAAAAAAAAAAAAAAAGAAAATAGAAAAACTCGATTTAATTTTTGTGAGTGTATTGTCTGTGAGTTTAATACAAAATGCAGGGGATAAGATTGTAATAAATGATGATAAACCACTTTAGAAACATTAAATGTAGAGGAAAAGAGTATTTTTAGTCTTTAAGGGTTAAGAGAAAACACATAATAGATCTGCTACTGGAGCTTGTGGTAGCAAAGCACTGTTTGTTGTCAGTTTTACCACTCAGTGTGACTGTTGTTACTTTGCACCAGTGATAGATTAAATTGCTTGTAGTGGTTGTAAAGACAATAACACACAAGAGACAGTACTGGAACAAACGCTCCATTTATAAGTGTACCTTCTACTGATTGGATGTCAGTAGTTACGATGAATGCACATCACTGTTGCGCAACCAAGCATCAACTTTGTACCATACAACTTCAAAATAAATCAAATAAAACACTGGGGCGACAGGGGTCATCTTTTCCGAAACCTACTTTTAGTAGTTATTTTGGTCATTTATTTGTGTATTTGGACTCAAATACTTCATAAAAGTTATTTTTGTACTATGCATTCCTGTATGTTAAGTTCTAGAACTAGTTATATCACGACATTTGCACATATAAGGTCAAGAGAGCAAAATGCCACTCCTTTAAGTGTTCATTATTTCTAATAATGATAATTAAAGGCCATATATTTAATGTTAAGCTCTTCCTAATCGCAAAGGTGCAAAAGAAATGGCACCACAGGCCGTTTCAGTCATTGCCCTTTACCCTAAATATATACGTCATCAGTATTTTTGAGCCAGAGTGGTAACTTGGATTGGAAGCAATCATCAAAAAAGAGAAGGTCCAATACGCCTGAGTTAAAATGCCTGGCTAGGAATCATGTTAAAATTTCCATTCCTCGCTCCAAATCGATCGTATGGGTCCCTGCTCTCCAATATCCATGGTCACCTTTGCTATAAAGTAGGGTATTACTTCTTTAATGCAGTGGGGTTTTCATTCTGTGATCAGTGAGGAGAGGAAGGAAAAGAAATGTATCTAGTGACCTCAAACACAAAGAAATGATGACTGAGGATAATGAAAGAAAGTGGCCCGAATTTTCAATACATATATATATTGGATAAATATCGGTTTGCCAGTTCATGAGCAAGATTAGTTGCTCGAAGTCCGCCCATGACATTGGGTTGAATTATTTTCCTTGTCTGCCTGTTTAACTCCAGGTAGCCTCCGCGGACACGTTAATGCAGTATTGATTGTTTATCTGTAATAACACCATGCTGTTGCCGCGCTGGCGACAACGTAGAGCGAGGAGGGGAGGCAGGATTCAGAGGGGGGGGGGGGGATAGGAGGAGGGTGCCGCGGGTGGTAAGGTGGTGATAGATAACGCACTATACCCTCTTCTGACTGGTGGCTGACGATTGTGAATCTGGGGGTAAAACGAGGTGGCTGAACATATCCTATCTGGCAATAGTCCAGGTGTGAAATGGGAAATAGAAACTAGGGTGAAAACGTCAGTGCAATGTGGCCACAGCTCGATAAGGCTGTCTCCTGTCTCCAAATAATTCAATCTCCTGCTCCGACCATTCTGGTAGCTTCCCGGTGCCGGTGCCTCCGTCCGCCCACTCGTCGCCCCGAGGCCCGGAGCCCATATGGCCGGCTACAGTGTCTCTGTGTGACCTATGGCCGGGCCTGTTGTTCAGTCAACCCCCCCGAGGAGCTTGGTAATTACAAATAAGCTGGAAGTCACACCAGCCACGAGAAAAGGTGAGTATGATTAAAGATGTGTGTACAGCAAAGTTCAAGGGGTGCTCCACCGGCGTGCCGACATATTGAATCGTGTGTCTCGGCAGTGCTCAGGAATCAAATGCTAACATGGATCAATCAGGCTTCTTTGTTCATTAGAGTCATCCATTCCCAGGAGTGGCAATAAAAAAAAAAAAAAAAAAAAAAAGCGCTCATTCCAGTGATGAGGACGCCATCCCTCAGGGATAACTAGCTGAGGTAAATAAACATGAGTCACAGCTAAGGTCAAAGAAGATCATGGTCGTCTGTTGTTCATCTCAGAGGAGGCCTGAATCCCTTTTGATGTAATTGGATTGAAAACGGAGCAGAAAAATTCTTTTTTTTTTTTTTTTTTTACAGCAATAACGCAGGATCTGTTCAAGACGCACCAGCAGATATGTCCCTTTTACTTCTGAAGGAGACTCCCTGATGAAATGTGAATTCACAATGTGCGTCAGAGTCTAGATGTCAGAGCAAACGCTGGGGTTTGTTCTTGAATAATATTCTTATATTCACTTATTTTAAATGGCTTTTGTTATCCCCAAGGCCAGACTACTACCTACACCAGTATTACATAATGAGCTGAAGCAAATCATTTAACAGAATCATCAGTTGAAAAAGCTCAACAGCAAGTATTACGATAAGGTGTAGATTCTAAGAAAAATACTATGTACATGTGACTTTTTTTTTTTTTTTAACAGGATTAGTCATTTAAGTTGAGGTCAGACAAATGTACTTTAACTATTTCAGTCGAACTGTGATCTTTTTACATAATCATTAGAATCACTTCTAGAAGTCGATCAATATTGCATTTTTAAAAGGCCATTTAGTGATGATAGATTAGAGCAGGACGAAGCTGAAAGCTAACATGCTGATGAAAAACTAAGTCAAACTCATAAATATATTAAAATAACTGGAACTGTTTTCACTTAAAGGAATGAATTTTCTTTAACCCATAAAGACTCCAAGAGTCACCGGCGACCAAAAGCATCTACTAATGTAACTGTTTCATACTTGTTAATCCATTAATCTTATCAATACTTAATAATAGGTGTAAAATGCAGTTTATCATCTTTTCTGAGGACTAAATATAACCCCTTTGGTTGTTAAGAGGCTCTGTAGTTACCATGGAAACACCACCATCTTCTACAACATTGATTTACCAGTAAAACCCATGGAATGGAATCACTGAAACTGGATGGAAACACTGGGTTTATGTACAGTTAATGATAAATTTGGATGACAAAGTCACTTTTTCCTCAGTTTTTACTGTTTTGATAGATACATGTATGAACATCTACATGATGAGTGACTTAAATGTAGAAAAATAGACGAGTTACACTGAAAAAACTCAAAAGAAATATGATTTTATTACAGCAAATGGTAATAAATCACTTAAGAAAGGTTAAATGTAGAAATATAATGTACTTGGGAACTGATAATGATCATATAATTCCCCAAGACATGTAAATATATTCACTGAAAAACATGCATTTATTTATTTTTGGTTTGTATTATTTTTTTTTTTTTTTTTTTTTTTTTTACATTATCTGGGCTTTACAGGCAAAAAGGCAAGTTTTGTTAATGCTACTGTACAACAAAAAGTGAAACACCATCATCTTCTTATACTATACTTCTGATACTGGACTTATCTTCAGTTAATGATATATTTTACTCAAAAGCTCCTTTTTTCTCCACTATCCTTAACTTCAATCTGAATTTCACTGAAAAATACAAAATACAGAGGATAATATGATAATAAATGGTGATAATAGACTAAAGAAAAAGTTAAATATGGAGAAAAAAATGTTTTTGAACTGCCTCAAAAGTGGCACTGAGTCATTCTGGTTTAAAATCTGTTCAGAAATGAGAAATCAGCTGCTGATGCTGCTAATTTATAAACTTATTCCTGCAGATAACAGATAAATTGATTAATTCTATTATTTGATTTTGTAGTATTGCCTTTCTGAATGGAGAATGACCACCACCAAGTGTTTATCTTAAGGTATTCAATTCCTCATTGACTAAACCAATAACATTTTGGTGAGCATCTTTTGTCATTAATATCTTAGATTTAATTGCCTTTTTTCGCTTTACAGCACATTTAATGGCATAATAAGCCTAATAAACACCACTATACTGTAATGGTGGCATAAAATGAGAAAGAAAAGACAATTAAATTTCTAGTCATAATCGTGAATCAGTGATCTGCAAGCAAAACGCAAAATAAAAGTGGTGAAATATGCCAGATACAGATCTGTAATAAAGGAGAAAGTGAGTCAAAAGTGCTAGTTGGGTGTAGTTTTGAAGATGTATTGAGTCCAAATGTAAAATTCAATGAATTAATGTCATAATTTTAATTAAAACACTGTCTGCACATTAGAATGCATTCACTTCTAATGTAAGACTTACTGTACAAACCTATCATATAAACACTATCCTATATCCTCAAAACCTTATTAAATCAGCAGTTTTGTCATGTATTTTACAATTAATCATATCAAATGATGGAACATTTAGCAAATATTACCACTGAAGCGGATCATTTAAAAACAAACAAAACAAACAAAAAAAACCTGCTAAATAGGATCATTATTTATGGGAAAATAAATCATCAAATAGACATTGTACAAGTTCTGCTGATACCATCATATAACATATACTAATTCTTCCTTGGATGCAGTATTATAGACTTGAAGTCGAGTTCAGGAAGTCAGAGTATGACTGCCTGTCTCTAATTTTCAAGTGTGTGTAAAGTCTCCTCTGTTAATAATGTAAAAACAGGTGCTCCTAAGCATCGCTGTGTCATTTTATAGTGGGCTTCGAGGAAAGGTCATTACTCTTAGTCGAGGGGAACCACGTTTTCTGTGCTCTACCTTTTATTAGGGCCATATTTTAGGTGTGTGATGTCTTTGTTTTACCTCTATGTATTATTTAGTGCTGTGTGACAATTGTGTTTGTAGCTGTCTTACCATTGACCCGCTGTTACAGCCAATATATGTATATATATATATATATATATATATATATATGTGTGTGTACGCCTGGATGGAAATGTGCTTTCACGTCGCTCCCTTTGGTGTAATTGTCACAACGGGGAAGTGGAGACAAACGTGGGAACACAGCTCCTTCGCTGATTTTCAATTCACTGCACCAAGTTTGACCTTTGTGTAGCCCAATCAATGCGACTACTTTCAGAGACGCACCATTCATTTAAAGGCGACATCTGCAACGTGATCTAATATTCTGCTAAGGGGAGGGTGTGTGTGTGTGTGTGTGTGTGTGTGTGTGTGTGTGTGTGTGTGTGTGTGTGATATTATTAAGAAGTAAACAAGCTTATTGATATAGGAGTAGCGGCTTTTAATTAACGGATTTATTAGGGTTATTTTCATAGGTTAGCGCAGCTGTGGCCTCTTGCTCCATACTGCACGAGGCTAAACGTACAGAAAAAAAAACAAAAAAAAACACACTCTTATGCTTGACTGAACATGACACACACAAACACTTGGGACACAAACACTGATTTGCATAGAGACGGAGGCTCCCATTACCACCAGTGTATTACCATAAAGGCCACACTGGGGAGAGCAGGAAACCATTGAAGCACCCCCCATACCCACCCTATTCACCCCCACCCCCACCCTTGTCCATTATTGTAAAACAGCCCTGTTAGACCACACGGCTGCTGGTGACAAAACACACAGGAAAGCAAACAACCGAGGATGTCTCATCTGCTAACGTGTCGCCGGATGAATGCTATTAAGCTATTATTTCTTTGCTCTTTATGTGCGAGGATGTCTCGTGCCCATTTGTTCTGTCGTCGAGCAGGGGGGGGGGGGGGTGACCACATCTGTTTTCCAACAGGGTGCGAGGTGTTATTAATCTTCACGAGAGGACATTAAGCAAAATCAAACCTCCATTTATTAGCCCCTAGCACGGGATTGGAGAACTGGCGAGGGGAGATAATGACTTTAAGCTCCCATTTACTCAATTAATTCTAAGAAGTGGAATCAGAAACTGCTTGCTAAAAAGTGAGAGTCTCCTTTTTTTTTATGATGACATAGTTCATGAACATATTTTAGAGCTGAGAGTTATTACAGTATTTGGCAATGGTACCGAAATCACACAATGTAGCCCTTATGGTCTGAACAGTTCACAGGACACTCCTAGAAATACTCTGAAATGTCAACTTTAGCGTCTTATTGGAAAAAATAAGATTAAAAAAAAAAAAAAAAAAAAAAAGTTATTGTCATGGTCTCTTGCCCATAAGTGGGAAGCATGTATTTATTATATAATTTGCATGTTTCACTGACAAGCAAGTATTTTCCTTTAACCTACTGAGACCCTGAGTCGTCTTTTAGGGGGTAAGACTTTCATAGCTTTATTCAAGAAAACAAAACAAACAAAAAAATATTGTCCACTGCAAAGGACATTCCATCCTTCTTTTTTTTTTTTTTTTTTTTTTTTTTACAAATCCATCTAAAAAAAACTGTTGCATTTTACTGTTTCCAAAAAAAAGGTAACTATTTAATCTTTAAAAAAAAAAAAAAAAAAGGTTCTTTAGCCTAGTTGTGCTATCCCTATTCATTACATGCATAGGTGTAGGGACGCTTCATAGTCAGGGGAGGCGGGGCTAAAAGGATGTCTTTCAAATCCTCTGTATACAATAGGACGGTACTACAACCAATCACCGTAATATTTAGGATGACGTGGTTAGACGCCAGAAAGTTCACAGAGGAGTCCGTAGAAAGTTACGAATGAATCACTGAACAAAATGGTGGATTATGGAGCTTAATAATTTAAAGATTGCTGATGTTTTCTCACATTCTTCTCACAATCACCACCCATTGTTGTTCTTCTTCTATGATTGTTTCTGGTTGTTTGGCTGCGACGTTACAGTGTCACTTTGTTACACCCGCCCTCTGACTGTGTACTTGACCGTGATTTGTCGGCCAGTTTCAGGGAAATCTAGCCAAAAGTTGAATCGAGCGTGATTAGGCTACGTCAAGAGGGTAACTTACTTATCACATAGATGTTCATAAAAGCTCAGAAAACAATGAAAGCTAAAGCAGAAGTAACTTTTCACAACAAAAATGGAGCTAAATACTAAGCTGCATTTTATTGCCATATACTGACAATAGTGGTGTTTCCATTTACCCTAAAATTGTGTGAATATAACTTGTGAAAAATATAAATTGTACAAAAAAAAATGCACCTAATGGAAGAAAAATTTTGCCAAAACTCTAATTTTATATAATAAATAAATAAATAATTTTCACTGGTAAAAGGTGTTTTTTTTCAGGCATAGCATGAATAATATATTACATATAATTGCAAACTTTTTTCACAATTAAAGTCAGGTAAATTTAAAAAAAAAAAAAAAAAAAAAAAGGATGTTGACAGATAGTTTTAACATAGTGCGGTATATGTGGACACACCAGGAAAACTAGTGAGTTTTTTAAAACACTGTGTGGGATTTAAGGGTAATATATAACAGTAACAATTCATATGTTTGTAAATGGACATGATATTTATGCTCGTCACCATATTTCATGTTGTCTTGTGACGATAAATAAACAAAACATTGCATTTGTGATTTAATGGAAAAAACAATATTATGCACTATTTGTTTTTTGGTTTTTTTTAGGAAATATTGCTAAAGTTTTGTGCCTATGTCCAATGGAAAAGTGACTAATATCTATAATGACAATAATAATATTACCTAAAAATGTCATTGGTTTTATTGGTGAATGGGTGTTAGAGAAGATGACATTATTTTTTTTTTTTGCATCTTCACTATGGAACTACTTCAACAATAAAAACTTTTATTTACACAGCACCTTTAAAAACTGTGCTTTGATAGACAAAGCAGAAGGAGACAACAGCAGAATACCCAGGAGTCAAAACAACAACAGAGGGCTAAACAGGAGGACGGAATTAAGCAGAAAATGAAATAAAACAAGACGTAAAGACACTAAAAACAGAGACAAAATAACAACACAGTAAAAGCGATAAGAAGTGCAAACTATAAAAACAGAACACATTTAAATATTGAATTATGAAATGTAAAAAATAAATAAATAAATAAATAAAATCAAATATTAAAAAGAGACAACATCACATAAAAGGAAGTGGATAAAAATGTGTCTTAAGAAGTGCTTGTGTCCAGGTCTTATCTCCTCGAGCAGGCCGTTCCAAAGTCGAGGGGTCCTGACGGAGGAAGCGCGGTCACCTTTAGATTTAAGCCTCGACCTTGGAACAGCCAGGAGCCCCCCCCCAACCCCCCAACCCCCCCTGCCTGAGGATCTAAGTCTGCTCACTGGCTCATAAGTGGCTAACATGTCAGCTGTATAGCTAGGGGCCAGACCCAGTTGGGCTTTAACAGGGTCTCTGGTGCTGCTGCTCACTCTGGTGTGTGGACACGTATGACTGTTGGGTGGTGGTCGGACGTGCAAATTGGCAGATGTGCTTCTGTCAGTCTGCTCCAGGGCAACTGTGGGGATGTATATACAGTTTACTACCACCAGAGTGTGGATGTGTGAGGGACTGAATGATGGATCCACTGTACATGTGTTCATAGAAAAGAACTATATAAATGTCATTCATTATTATTATTATTATTCTTATTATTATTATTATTATTAAAAGTGCTCGGTAAAATCTGAAAATCAATTCTAAAACACAATTATTCATAGGGGACCCATGGAACACATTAGACCTTATAGCCCCTGTAGACCACATTAGACCTTATAGATCCTGTAGACCACATTAGATCTTACAAACCCTGTAGACCACATTAGACTTTACAGACCCTGTAGACCACATTGGAGCTTACAGACCCTCTAAACCACATTAGACCTTATAGCCCCTGTAGACCACATTAGACCCTGTAGACCATAGTAGACCTTACAGACCCTGTAGACCACATTAGACCTTATAGATCCTGTAGACCACATTAGACCTTACAGACCCTGTAGACCACATTAGACCTTATAGATCCTGTAGACCACATTAGACCTTACAGACCCTCTAAACCACATTAGACCTTACAGACCCTGTAGACCACATTGGAGCTTACAGACCCTCTAAACCACATTAGACCGTATAGCCCCTGTAGACCACATTAGACTTTACAGACCCTGTAGACCACATTAGACCTTGCAGACCCTGTAGACCACATTAGACCTTGCAGACCCTGTAGACCAAATTGGAGTTTACAGACCCTCTAAACCACATTAGACCTTATAGCCCCTGTAGACCACATTAGACTTTACAGACCCTGTAGACTACATTAGACCTTACAGACCCTGTAGACCACATTAGACCTTACAGACCCTGTAGACCACATTGGAGCTTACAGACCCTCTAAACCACATTAGACCTTATAGCTCCTGTAGACCACATTAGACTTTACAGACCCTGTAGACCACATTAGACCTTACAGACCCTCTAAACCACATTAGATCTTCATTAGACCTTACAGACCCTGTAGACCACATTAGACCTTACAGACCCTCTAAACCACATTAGACCTTCATTAGACCTTACAGACCCTGTAGACCACATTAGACCTTACAGACCCTCTAAACCACATTAGATCTTCATTAGACCTTACAGACCCTGTAGACCACATTAGACCTTACAGACCCTCTAAACCACATTAGACATTCATTAGACCTTACAGACCCTGGAGACCACATTAGACCTTACAGACCCTGTAGACCACATTAGACCTGAGAGTGTTGACTCACTGTCCTCACTGGAACCGTCACTGTTTTGTAATGTGTATGGAAATGACCAAACATAGTCACTTGCCTGATAAAGCGAATCCAAAGTGAATTCAGAGAGCTGTGACTTTTTTTTTTTTTTTTTTTTTTTTTATATCAAATTACGTGTGGAGATTGTCCTCTTCAGCCACTCGATGGTAAACACAGCCATAAACACTGCTGCAAGTTCATAGAAGCCTATCTTTGTTTTTTATCAAAGTGACAACAGGGAGAAAGAAAAGAGAATAAGCCGAGAGACGGAGCAGTGTGTGGAAAGCTGGCAACCCACAATTTAGTCCAGACTGTGGAGACATAAAATCAAGTGCACTAGAGGAAGGGTTACTTCAGGAGCCCTCTGTGGGTTCTAAACTGGGCCACTCCGACGACGACGGCTGTGAGAGCTTCGGACTGAGTGATGCGAGCTCTGCTGAATGATGGCACAGTGGAAATAACTAGAAAACAGGGAAAATAAAGGGGGGGGGGGGGTGTCTCTCATTGACTTGGCCCAGATTGTATGATTTATATGGGTTATTTGGTATGCATTTGGGCAGCCAGGCAAGGTAATGTGTTTGCAGTGAGCTCTAGAGCGCTGCATGGGGATGAATGCTATGGGCAAACCCCTGCCTCTGACAGGAATAGTATAAGTTAATTTGTTTGGATTACCGGCAGTCAGTCAAAGGCACCATCTCACATCCCTGTCATGTGTGATTGGAAAATATATTAACAAACATACACTCATCTATTTTATTGAAGTTTCATACTAAAGCCCATATGGTTTTTTCTTTTGAATAGTAAAAAAGGCTATTTGTTCTGAAGACTGTAAGAAAATAACCACTACGCTGTCACACAGCATGATGATATTTATGTTTGGTGAATGTGTAGCAGCGCCCATAAACAGTATATTGATTATTATTTAGGGGTGTGTGTGTGTGTGTGTGGGGGGGGGTGTTTCTATTCATTTCTTCGAGAAAATAGGACTTGTATTTACAGATTGAATCAAGAGCAGTGCTAGATTCATTGCTGTTGATTTTATAATTATCGTTATAAATTGCAAAAACAAAACACACTTTAAAACTCTTAAATACCCAAATGTTAATTCTTAGAGACCCTAATGTTAACTCTTAAAGACACAAACCTCCATATTTAACACTTAAATATCCTAATGTTAACCCTTAAAGACCCTAATAATAACCCTTAAATATCCTAATGTTAACCTTTAAAGACCCTAATGTTAACTCTTAAAGACACAAACCTCCATATTTAACACTTAAATATCCTAATGTTAACCCTTAAAGACCCTAATGTTAACCCTTAAAGACCCTAATAATAAAGTTTAAAATATAACTTAATTGATAGGAGTTTTTAAAAAAACAAACCCAAAAAGGATTTATACAAAAACAATAGTTTAAAACACAATTGTAAATTAAAATTAAATTAAATTTGTTACTTTTTCTCATTGGTTATTTTTTATTTTATGGCATATTTATTCTGTGTTTCCTTCAAGGATGTCTTTGTATGTATTTATTTATTTTTTTTTTTACTTTTTCGATGTTTCAAAATACGTTTGTATGAATGTGTTTATGGTTTAACTTTCACCTCATTTGTCATCTTCACAAACACAGAAATGTATGGGATTAAATACGTTTTGCTTCTTCACACTCCTTTACAAACGTGCAAATTAAGTCATGTTTTGTTTGTTTTTTCATGTACATGTCCTTTAGTTGTATTTGTTTTTGTTTTTTCTTCATTTCATTCATAGGCTACAGAGTGGTATTGTTTTGTTTGTTACATATTCAAAGAGGATGAACTGAACTGATTGTGCAAATCAGATTGTGTGAGGTGACAATGTGTTGGTATTTGATTATGGATGCTTGTGTTGATGGAGGGGGGGGGTGGGGTGGATATGAGGTGTGTCGGGGCATAGGAAGCAGAATCTATTGGATTATTGGTTTGTAAAAGAAGGGTGGGAGTTTATAATTTTTCCTTTTTACTTCTTCCCACTCCTTTTCGAGTGCAAAAAAAAAAAGTTGACCATGTTGATTGATGATTTTGTGTGTTGGAAATAAATTGAACTGAACTAAACTAATGTGGTTTATAAAGTACATTTCATATGGATTATCCAGATAGTGTCTTCAAAACTATACCCAAATTCCATGTTTTTAAGTGTAATGATGGTATTTTACAGTGTTTCTCATAAGCATTAATATTACTAAAATAGATCTGGGGGTTGCGGAGTGTATTTAAACCTGTTTTTATTGAAGGATACTTCTGTCATCTCGCAGCATCTTTATATATTTCACAGTTTACCCAGAATTTCAATACATACACGTTTAAAACAACAGTGGTTAGACTTTGCGTAACACGTCCTAGTAGCACTAGCAGCACATTGGACTGACGGGTGGGAAGTCGCCTCAGTAGGTTGACTATGCTAAACTCTGACCTGTTGTTCAGGGTGGAGCTATTGGATCTAGAATACAGGGATTTTTTTTGTATGACCAGATCCTGTAGGAAGTCTTGTCCATAAACCAGTACTGAATATTATAGTTTATCTGTGACCAGAATAAATCTAAACCAACACTAATCCTCAACTGGTTTTTGGAGCTTCTAATCAACAGGTATTCTGATTGGCACAGATGCTTTTAATAATATGTGGTCTGCGGCGAAGGCCTAATAACTAGAAAAGTATTTGGAGAGTGCAGACTCCGCCAAGGCATCTGCACTCTCCTATGGCACCTAAGTGAGCCATACACAGTAAATTTTGCAGTGTTAAATCAACACTTAGAGAGTTTATTTAACTCCTTCTAGAGTGTATTTGGTCCCATTGTCTCCAAATTAACTCTCTAAGTGTTGATTTAACACTGCAAAATTTACTGTGTAGGTTTCACTTTCACTTCTGTCTGCCCCAACCAACCCAATGAAACACCATAACACCATGGACATAACTTTTTCAAATATCTTGTTAACAGACAGAAAAATAAACAAAACAACCCCCCCCCAACACACACACACACACACACGCACACACACACACACACACACAAACACACACATACACGCGCACATTTTACTTGATTTGTGAAAGCACATTTTTTGCAACTGTGACCTTCATCTTTGACCTATATTCACCCAAATTTAATGGAATCTATTATGGACCACCTTGCACCGTTTCTGAAAATGTAATGGAAATAGGTCCAGTAGTTTTTGTGTAAACCTGCTTACAAAACAATCAAACAAACTGCCTCAAACACAATACCTCTCTTCCCTTAGGGGGCAGGGTAACAAAACAAACAAAAAAACATAACTCTGTTGTTCCTTGGTGGAGCAATAATACATTTTTATATGTATAGTGCTTTTCATAATACTCAATAATACATACAGTAAAATTAAAAACATTAACCAACAAGTGTTCATAGAATGTCGCCCCTATTTTGTGCCAATCTAAATTTTCTATGATAACCTGTTCTTGAATTACCCTTACCTTTCTGCTAAATGCGACCTTGACCTTTGACCTTTTGCAATATGCATCAGTGTGTGTAATATTATGATAATATATCCAGTATTGATTAAGTTATAGAGTGATATGTCTATGCTTGACACACACAAACAGTGTTACAGAAGTTAAATTTGCAACATGTCACCTTTGACCTCCAGAGATCTCAAAAACTATTGGTCGTAGGTGAAAAGACCAATTATGAGAATTGTAGAAATCTTCATTCCGCATTGTTTGGTACCAATCTGAAAGTTCTGTGACCGTCTGTTCTTGAGTTATAATTGATCATGTGATTTTGACCTTTGACCTTTACTCAAATGGATCATTAAATCCGATGCACATTAGCTATATGTATATGCCCATGTAATTTCATGGTGACATCTCAAGTATTCATTGAGTTATAGCATGATATGTCTCTGCGGACACACCCACACACAGACAGATACATTAAGACAGACAGATTAAAAAGACAAACTGAGCTTTAGCCTTATGCTCATCTGAAATAGTGTATGCATTATAAAACTTCAACAGCTGTCACAATCTAGGAAATACTTATATTGTACGTGAAAATCTAGATGGATGTTTACTTCATCTTCATTGGTCATAAATTATTCCAAAATGTATGTTTTGTAGAACCTAAACCTCCAAAAAAAACACAGGAAATAAACTGAAACTTTGCTTGGTTGTAAATGTGCTTATTATATATTTTAGAAATTTCTGATTTTCTGATCCTCCAACCTAATGATAAAACTGCACATCCAAGTCAAAGTGATAGATTAAAAAAAAAAATCCAAGCATCAAACTCACATTTTTATTCGTTGATGTATTATTTTGCCTCAGATCCCTGATGTTAGCCATTTGTTCTGCCAGTTCTGCTAATTTGTTAAACAATCCTATTGGCACTGATTAATCTGTGTTTGTCTTTAGCTTAAAGGCTGATTTGTACTCTTAGGGGTAAATTGAAGAAATGAGATTAATTGCGGTCTTGAACTATACTTTCTTTTCAGAACAGGATGTAAACAGCACATTCTTCTTCTTTCTTCACCCTTTACTGTTTTTTTTACACCTACATTTGTTCTCTCTAATACCTTAACTCATCTTAAATCATAATATGTGACACTCCTCCTTCTATAGCCTATGTGTTACAGTATATTTCTGAAAAGACACCGGTCATGTATCATTTTCCTGGACGTGTGTGACAATATATCACACAGATGACATGAACGGTGAACTGTTCAAAACTCATATTTAAATCACAGACAAGTCTTAGCCCTAAATCTGTAAATCTTTGTATTTTCTCCAACGTTATTGGTTGAATCCTAATTTTAACTCCACTACAGTTCTGAATTTGGGTTGGGCTTTGCATTCTAATTTGACTGGGGATTTTCAGCTGTTTATTCACATGCATTTCATAACGATAATTTTGCCCTCTTCCATCCATAGATGTTGTTGTTGTTGTTTTGTTGTTGTTTTCTTTCTCTCTCTCTCTCTCTCTCTCTGTGGTAATATCCCCCATCTGTCTGAAATCTCCGTTTAGTGATCAATTTCCCCGCCTTAATCTGTGAGGTGTGTGCATCTGTATGTCACATCAGAGTAGGGTGAAGTTATTTTTAAGACAATGCGGCTGTGTGTCTAGACGCTGTTTCTCAGCTAAACAGAAGATCAATATGTATTGACAGGTTTCTGCGGATTTTTTCCTTCTGTTCGCTCGCGTCTGTATCCATTTTAACTGCAAGGACAAGGGACACAAGGTTTGTTTTTGTACATTTGTGGAGCACAAGTTCACCCGGCATCCCATTTTTATTTTATTTTTGTATTTTTTTTATAATTTACCACTGGGAAATTGGTTGTGAACCAGTAACCCACATGGGCAAAAAGACAAATGGGAGAGTACCATATTTGGGTCGACAGTCTGGTTTTCCAATTCACACTTGGGACTGAGCTGTAAATTTCGCCTGCGAAGCCGCGTAACAGGGATTGTGAATGACACCATCCCCTCCTAACAAACTGAGTTGAGGTGAAGAAGAGGAGGAAGAGGAGGAAGCAAAGAGGCCAAAGAGAGCAGAGGCGGTGGAACAACCTGCTGCTGACACCTCCGCGTATTAGCAGCCTTTAAGGGCCTCCTCTGTGGATTGTAACATGACCATGTTACCTGTGGCACCGCCGCCCTACCCTCTTCCTCTTCCTCCTCCTCCTCCTCTTCCTCATCCTCCCTATCCATCGCCCCTCTCTCTCCTCCTCCCTCCTTTGGCTGACATTCTCCTTCCTCACTTTTAATTGCACCCCCGGGGCTCTTTCAGGGTTGCCGTGGAAGTCTTCAGCTCACCGGGCGCGATAGGGTGCTTCGCCGCCATGCTCATATCGCTCGTTAGGGGGAAAATATCTAAAAAACAGGGAGAGAAGGTGGGAGGAACCCAGGTCTACACAAAGAGGTTAGTCCCAGGTCTAGTTTAGGCTCAAATGCCACCTGGTCTTATTGCGTTGGAACATGTACAGTGGAAAGGCCATTAGCTGACCAGATCCAATATGTATTGACGAATGCATTTCTGTGATTCTCCGCGTTCCCGTCTCTATCCTCGTGCTCCCGTGTTCAATAAAACCAATAGATACATTTAATAGCTAATTGTTCTGATTCCAAATGTTGTCCCAGGCAATTCTTTGAGCGTAGAATCACGGGGCATTCTAAAATTGGCAGCAGACACATTAATCTTGCTTAGCCAGCACACAACACAATGAACGAGTCGTATTGTTCTATGGCGACTCGGTGCAATCCGTGACAGGCAATTTAAAGCAATTTACTTTTTTCATTTTTTCATCAAGCGTTTGTTTTTTTTTTTTTTTTTTTAATGCAATTAAATGGCACATGATATGAAGCGAGAGAGTGAGACAAAGTGAGAGTGAGTGTGTAAGGAGGGAGAAAATAAATGCAGCCTGTGCTTGTTGTAAACACTGCCTCTTAACTGGGAGAATATAATTATGGTGTCATGTTCTATTACACACCTTCATTATGACGATGGTGCTCCCTGAGAAAGCCAACAGGGAAAGACGAGACCTGTGGCTCTTTTTCAAAAATCACCTACAGCGACGGCTGTTGGAAGAAGAATGACTGTGAACAAGAACACACTCACTGTCACTTTCACCGCAAAGGAAATGCTTTCTGCTTTAATTTCCATTTTTTGTAAGGAAAATTAAGTCTTTTTTTTTTTTTTCTTTTACCCTCATTTCTATCACTTGTGATAACACAGGGCCAGTAGTGGAAGCAGTCTTCAGATACTTTTTCACCCAAAATATGAGAAAAAAGTTGTACGATCATATTATAAATGAACTGAAATTGTACTTAATCTCTTTATGTCTGATTATAAATACATATTTTTGTTAAAAAGTAGGGCTGTCAAGATGAATGCAGATTAATTAATCTTAATTAATTGTTTTCTTTCAGTTGTTTTGTTGAAACTGTTGAATAATTTTGAATGGATATTTTGGATATTTTATCACTTTTTTCTGTATTAGAAGAGTTTTTGATGACGTTTTGAATTTTTTATTGCTTTATGGTATTTTACTAGATGTTAACATGTTTTGCGTTCTTCTTTCTCAGCTTTTCCCCCCTGTTTCTTAGTGTGTTTTTATGAGAAATTTGTATAAAAAAACCCCCAACAACAACAAAAAAACAAAACAAAACAAAGTAGGACTAATTGTTGTGCTCTTTTCTATCACTTTTCATAACACAGTAATGGAAACAGTCTTCAGATCTTTTTTCACTCAAAGCATGTTAAAGAAGTTGAAGAATCATAATATAAGTCAAGTCAAATTGTTCTGAACTCTTTAACACCTGAATTTAACATAAGTATATTTTAAAACAAATACGGATGTCAAAATTATCACATTGAACCAGATTAATCCATCACCATACTTTTTTTTTTTTTAAACACAATTCAATGGAACAGTTCTTTTGTTAAAACAGTTGAAGATGTTGAATAAACAAGTTAATTGTATGTACAGTGTAAATCGCTTATAGTGGTCACAGATATAGTAATGAACCGCCTATATAGAACAAAAGGCTTGGGACAGAATCATTTCTATACAAATGCTGTTTAAATAATTACTTTATAGTAATTAAGAAATCCACTTATAATGTTCATTTTTAGCCATTTTATGACTGTAAACGTGCCAAAAATAATTTTAAAATTAAATGTAGCTATTTTTTTTTTTTACTCCCATGATTCCTTTCTGGTCGTTTGCTTCTGCCTAGCTAGCTCGGTAGCTAGCTAGCTAACGTAAACAGTTGACACCGGGCAGCAACTAAGCTCGTGAATCATGGCTGGAAAAAGGAAGTCATTTTCTTCATGTGGAGAACCGCGACACAAAACAGAGGTAGCTTTCATTTCCTTGATGACGTTATCTTCTATGTTGTTGTTCTATTAAACAGTTAGTTTCAAACGTTATTTTCAGACATGTAAAAAAAAATGCACCGGAGGCACAGCAGAGCCGACACACATAATAAGTTACTATTTGAGTTATGTCTGTACACACTAAACAGTAAACTATAATTAAACTGGCATGATACAGTACTGAGATAAAATTCACTAAACGTGGAAACATCCATTTAATTTATTTTTTCCTCATTGAAAAACGATATAAATGACATTTAGATGATATTCTGCATAACAAAACAAGTGAAATACCTGTAAATCTGGTTTTAGTATAGTGTTCAAATTAGCTCTGGACTAACGTGATCACTTATAAGCGGTTTCCACTGTATATATATTCATATTTTTGCATATGTTTTGGATGTTTTGTCAAAATGTTTTTGTTTTTCTTTGTTTTAGAAGAGTTTTGGATTTTATTTTATTATTATTATTTTTAATTTTTTATCACTTTTGTGTTACGGGGTTTTTTATATGTGAATTTTAGTGGATTGTAACATGTTTTGTATATATTTTCCTCCCCTTTTTTTGTGGTTCTTTGTGTATTTTGAGCGAAATTTGAGTACAAAAAACCCCCCAAAAACTAAAACTGAGCCCAAACAGTCGACTGACATTAAGTGTTTAGGTCATGATTATTCAGAATTAAACCAAAGCAACCCTGTGATTAATGTGATCAAACATTTTAATCATTTGATAGTCCTAAAAAAGTTAAATTAAGTTGAGATAATTAATCTGACTATAGCACATACAAAAAAAAAAAATAAAAAAAATTATATGTTGTATATTTTCAACAGTATGCGTTATGGAGTTAAAAGTAGCAACAGTTTACTACTACATTAGTATGGTATTAATGAGATTACTATAATCAAAGAGCTAAAAACAGTTATTAGTAATCAAAACCATATACTGCTTTAAAATACTTCATCAATACACTAAAATGCTTAAAGAAAAAAATATTTTCTCCACTTTTCATCAACATTTGGACCTTCAGAAGCTCTGTAGTAATTGTGAAATTATGTCATGCTCTAAAACCATGATCCCTAGTAAAATCCATGTAGTTTAACAAGTCATATCAGTAGAAGACGTTTATTTTTACATTTAGTTAGTGATATATTTTGTTGAAAGAGACACTTTTAGTTCTAATATACTAAGGTTTGAATTTACACAAAATACCATGAAGAGCAACGCATGGTTAATTAATTAAATATATAAAAATGCCTGCTTTTCACTGAAAGATGCACAGGACAAAATACTAAACAGTAATAAATTACCTCATTTATTTTCCATTGATGGAGTTTATTAACATTCATAAAATACTGAAAAATGCCTACAATTATCCAAACTGTGACATCGGGTCAAGATTGTGACCTTAGGAACATTAAAATTCATCACATTTGTGAAAATAATTTGAAGGGATGCATTGAATTTGCCGAAAAAAGCTCTGACTACAGCCCTATTCACAGAGGACTACAGTAGTATAACATATTAGCTTAAGCATAAGGTCTGTTTTGTTACTCTAATTTACTGACATTATTCCTCTGGTTCTCATGTCAAGGACAGGTTCACCACTTGAGGATATTTATTGAAAGAAAAAACAAATGCTGTGCATCTTTTGAGGGGTTGTTTTCTAAAATGATTTTCAGTTTGCTTTTTTGTGTGTAATATCCTTAGTGTTTCATTACATGAAATCCTTGGATTTTCACACAAAACATTTTTAAAGTGTTTTTATTTATTATCACTATCCAGCCAACAGGAAATACAGTTGTGGAAAAATTATTAGACCACCCCTTGTTCTTTTTAATGTCCGGTACAAATAAAGGTGCATGTGTTTGGACAAATATGATAATAACAAGAAATAGCTGATAATAGTTTAATGTTGGAGCTGATATCTATATATTTAACATTATTTCTCGATAATAACCAAAATTAGTTCAGTTCTTACATTGATATCTATTGCATTGTACTGACAAAATCTATGCTTTTAGTCAGTCCATGTTTTTTTTTGTAGGTTTTAGTCACATGATACACTCAGAAGTTAGTACTTGATTACATAACCATTGTTTTTTGATGGCTTTTGATGGTCTAATCATATTTTCCATGACTGTAGTTTGAATAAATTAATGCAGGAAACAAAAATGTTGAATATCTTACCAAATTATAGAGATATTGATTAACATTGGGGCTAATATTATCACCCGTACCGCATTTCTGGAAGAAGTTATACTGTACAGATTGCAAAAAACAAAACAAAAACAGATTCACATGAGATTGTGATGGAAAATGACTTTACTTTGTAACTGTTATAAATTACCTGAGGTGCTCACATATGACTAGCCTTGGACAAATAGGGCTTGTGAATTGTTTGTACATGGAATAACAATGAATGAAGCAGTTGCCAATTCATTGCCTGTAGCTTCCTCAGTCGTTCCAACAGCATATAGTGTAATTTATGACAACACACCATGCTTTATGAAGTCATTACACGTAACAGATCTTAATCTGAAAAGTAACTATAGCAGTCAAGCACATGTAGTTTAGTAAAAAGACCAATTTCAGCCTGTGAAATGAAGTAATATAAAGTTAAATACTCCCAAAAACCTCATATGTGTGCAGTACTTGAGTAGCAGTACTCAGTTACGTGAACCTTTCTGCAGCGGAACCACACCACGATTCCATCTCTGTGCATAAATTGGCTAGTTCACTCCTGTCAGGACTGATACAAATGTTAAAGCTATAAATACAGATTCAAGTTCCTATCAAGTGAATTTTTGCTTTGCTGTAGCTTGATCTTACACCCCCCCCCTTCCCCCTCTCGCTCATAGCTCAAATGTAAAGCGGCAGGCATTTTGTCATCGCCACTGGGCTACACGAGACACCGTCGTTTTCTTAACCTACCGTGACACTTTTTTGACGTCGCAAAATAAAGCTTTAGCTGACATACTCCTGGTCGTGGTCCCTTGTCAGGAGAATTATCAGGGCAGGGAGCTGTACAATATGGCTTCTAGGGTATGACAAATGTGGTCAAGGGGCGAGCAGTCCTTAGGGACCACAGAGCCCTCCATATAGTGAAAGCATTAGCTTCCACGGTGACATTATGAAGAAATCTATTGAAAAGGCCGGCTTCTCAGGGCTGGGGGACTGGAGGTAGAAAGCTTCATGAGTCCACCCCAGAGACTAACTGGTATTTCCAACCACGCTGAAGCCTACAGCAAATCAATACCTCAAAGTCCCACATGCTCCTCACCAGCGTCAATTAAGTAAATTCATAAAGTCGGGTGTTCTGGGAGTTGGGGGAGGGAAATAAAAAGGAAAATACTAGAGAGAGAGAGAGGGAGAAAAAGCAGAGAAAAACCATCCAGTCATCGAGCAAATTTGGATAGGAAACAGCGCTGCGGCTTAGAGGAAGAAGTGAGTGGTGGTCTGAGAGACTATTTCTCCACGGGCATTATTAAGAAGCCTGACAGTCCATCTCACTTTCACCTGCCTCCATCAGCACACGCACTGTTGACCTGGGAGTCTTTTCTCTTCCCCCACTACCTCCCCTTGCTGAGCCAGGCAGAGGACACATGCAAAGTGACTGGCTTTCAGCAAAAAGCCCAGCGATAATGCATATCAGCGCGGGCATATGCAAGCAAAGTAGGCAGCGGTAGGGGGGGTGGGGATGCGGAGACAGGACTGAGGGGGAGCGGAGGAGCAGGGGGGAGTGCTATAAACTGCAGCGCACAAGGGAAAAGAGAAAGAGGGGACCTAACCCCCAGCTTCAACCGCTCGCAATTTGCCTCATAAGGGGAAAACAGGGCATGCCTTGGCTGCCTCTGGAAGACAGGTAGTGTAATGGATGGCAAGTCTCCCAGCCTGACTGCTGACGCTGCTCTGACAGGACGTTTCTACCTCTCCTTCACTCCCTCCCTCACCTTGTTTGGCCTCTCAATGTTGTCGCGGTAACTATATTTGATGCTAAAAACTTTCTGTCTTTTTGCTGCAAGCTATTATAGTGTCACGTGCAGAGACTGTAAACATTTGGAGAGGAATTTATGTAGAGGATGACAGGTTGACATTATGTGGACTGGAGGGGAATCTCATGAGGCATCCCACAATGCACTGCACAGGCATACATTAGTGGGTAAGTAGGCAGGTAGGTAGGTAGATAGGATTAATTACAGGGTTGCTTTGGATTAACTTTGATTAATCATGATCAAAATGCTTTAAGTCGGTCGACTGTTTTGTCTGTTTGTCTCAAATTTCATACAAAATACGCAAAAATACTGAGAAAAAAAAATAGATAAAAGATGCTAAAAATCCACTAAAATTCTTTAAAAAAATAAAGTAACACCAAAAAATTGTGAAGAATCATGAGACATACTACAAAATTATTCACAAAAAGACAAAAAAAAAAAAAAAAATCCAAAATATATATATATAAAAATATTATTGATAATAAATGTTGGAGTTTTTTGGTCACTCAAAGCGCTTTACATTACCCGTTATTCATTCACTCACATTCTCACTCTTGTGGTGGTAAACAACATTTGTATCCACAGTTGTTCTGGCCAGACTGACAGAAGTGCAGCTGATAATTTCCACCACACATTCATACACCAGTGTGAGTGACACTGGAGGCAAAGAGGGTAAAGTGTCTGCCCAAGGATACAACAGACTGACTAAGACAGAACAGGATTTGCACCACCAACCCTTTGGTTAATGGACATCCCGCCCTACCAACTGAGCCATGGTTGCCCAAATATATATGCAATTAACATTCAACATCTTCAACAATTTCAACAAAACAAACTTGAAAGAAAACACTTTTAAACAACTGTTCCATTTAATTGCATTAAAATGCTTAATCAGGTTAATCATTCTAATGGATTAATCTGAATTAATACGTTAATTTTGACAACTCTAGTTGTAACTAAAGATATCTGTGAACTACTGCTGCAGTGACCTACTACAGTGTTGTTGATTTTAAAAAAAGAAAAGGCTTTTCAAGCTGACGAGCATCTTTACATGACTTTGGACACTGTGTCCTCACTGTACTCCAGGATGCGCTTGTTGTAAAAGTGAAAGCAAATGATGGTGAAACTCTTTACGGGCATGTGCCGGTAGAAAATAGGCAGTGAAAACAGCTGAAAAAGTACAACTGTATCAAAGTCACAGTTGTGTTTTGAACTGATGCTGTTTGACAGGCTGGTATCGAAGTGAAATGTGCAGCTACTGTATTTTGTTTATGGAGCCAACAAAGAACCCCAGCCGACATCAAAACCCCGGTACAAAAGTTGCTACAAAGCTGTCCCAGTCGATGTGGTGAGACATCTGTTTGTATAAAGCGCAGCGGTTGTTCTGTGACACTGCTTGATGGTTTTGTTTTTATTTTTTGCGGTATCAGATTTTCAGATACTAAACTTAGAAAAACTGCGGTATTGTGACAGCGCTACCGGCTCCACTCCTTCAGCCCAACACCTTTCCGCTCGCTCCTCTTCTCTCGCTCCATTTCCTTCCCTCCGTTCAGTCTGACCGGCTCCACTTCTGCATGCAGGTCAGGGCGCTTAATTCATGTCCAGAGACACGGTTTCCTCATTCCCTAACATACTGAGCGAGGAAAGTCGACCAGACCTGCCATACATCGAGGCTTGACGACACCATCCCTCCGCTCCCTCCACCTCGTCTTCTGAGAGCGTGCGATACGGAGGAACGTTGCAGACGCTCCCCAGCGGACGCACTGATAACCCCTCTACCAAACCCCAGCCGTGGAACACTGGCGGCCTGGATATCGCTCAGCCGGGGAGGAATAATGAGAACAAAAGCAGAATACATGCCCTTCTTTCACTTCCTACCTACTACACCCCCTCCTCACCTCCCCACACACACGTCCACCCCCGTCCTGCTCTATTCTTCTCATTTGGTTTTCTTGTCATGTTTGCCAGAGTGTTCGGCATCGGCCTTCAGATGGGAGGCAGAGCAAAGGGGAAGGGTGGGAAACGGAAATGATTGAGAGGCGGGGGAGCGGAGATATTCCAGTGGCCACATCGGGGGCTTTCTCTGCGGTTTGCAAACAGTCATTTTGTTCAGTATCTTTACACTGATCTTAAGGTAATAAACTGGGGTTGACTTTGCCCAGGGTCTCCATTGGCATTCTGCTGGGTCTGATAACAAAGTGTGCCGAAGCAGATTGTTTAAAAAGATAGAACAGGCCGCTCCACATAGAGCCTCGCACTCTATTAGATGTTGATTCAGGGGCTTAATGCAGATAAAGAAGCTCTACACATGCTGTACAAGATGTAAGCCTATACATTGATGTGTAAAATTTCTAATCGGATGTTTGTCATGTTAGACAGCACACGGCCTGCCGATCAATCAGATGACTGACGGCCAACATACAGTATGTGTGCGCATGAATGTAGATCAGGGATTGTGTACGAGGTGGCAGAAAATCAGTTACACATAGTCTTCAGCCTCGAGTATGTGGATGGGAATATATGTACTGTGATTTCCTGTAGATCAGTCTGTATGGAAAGACCGGTGTTGAGGCTTTATGTGTGTTTTCTTCACCTTGTGTTTAACTTCAAACTTTATTTTTCGATTGCAAGTGTGTGTTCCAAGCAGCTACCAAGAGAACATGGTCAAATGTTTTATGACAGGGTCGGTGTCATAAAAAAAACAGTATACAAAAGGTCATGAGGGCAAGTCCCACAACTCTGCAAACATGAAGTGATGAAAAAAAAAAATAGATATATCATGTATAAAAGAAAGAAAGAAGATAAGGGTAAAAAGAAAAGATGCGATCCACAGTATTCTATCCCACCGTGCAAATAACATGAAGCCTTTTCAATTGTAAATTTTAAAATGGAAAACCACTGCAAAAAACACCAATATTTTGCCACGGTCCAAGATTATTTTGGTCTGATTAACTCCCAAAAATCAAATTGGAAATGCATAATGATGCAAAATCAGCCAGTCCAGAGGAAAATAGTTTTTCAACTGACTGATCAGTAAGTTAATTCAGGGTCAAAATGTTTGAAAACTGCAGGAAAATGAAAAACACAAATATATATATATATATATATATATATATATATATATATATATATATATATATATGTATATATATATAATTTTTATTTATTTATTTATTTTTTTGCTTCATTAAGTACTCGCACCATAGGTGAAAAACGTACAACTCAACACAACTTATCACAAGTACTGAGCCTGTATGAATCCTGAGTGTTTTGTCTGTGTAAGTATTTGAAATCAAATTAACATGGTTGTGTTGTTAACCAGGCTTTTTTTTTTCTTTTTAGGTTTAATTAGGCACTTATGTGTCTTTTTATACATGTTGACTTTGTGTCATGTCAAACAAGGTGAAAATCTGAGAATGAAAACACTTGAATTGAGTGAGAGAGCAGTGTCAGAAAACAATTTGCAAAGAAAAGCAAAGGATCTAAGAGGGGAATAGGAATAATAAACCCAGGGCCATTCATTTTATTATTTCATTTCTGGTTTCATTTGCCGCTTCTGTGCTGTGCTGTTCATGAATTGGTTTTCTTGTTTTATCATTTTAGACCTGGTATATCTTCATAACTTCTTATTTCTGCTAGTTTCTCGAGTATTGTTTTGAAAAGCGACTTGTGGGGAATGTTGTTCTTTCTGTCATCTCTGAGCTTCTTCTTTTTGCACTTGATTTTTGACTCAATTTCAGCTGAAGTGTATCTTCAAAAAGGCTGAAATTTGGCTCTGTCGGTCTTTACTACAGTATATGAATCGACACTTTCAGCAGTGAGAAATTGCTTCCTCCCCTCCCAGTATTGATGGTGTCTTTTTCTCTGTGAATTTTCCAGGTGGTTGTTGCCGCCCAATGTGAAACCGAGGAACTTTCTCCTGCTTCAGTAGATTACAGCATGAGGGCTGATCCGATACTCTGACCAAAGATCATTGGACTCTGGATCAGACTGCTGAGGGCAGAGAAGACAGAAGGCATGAATAGAAGGAAAGTTTGCATTGTGCTGGTGCTGTGGGTCATGGCCCACCTCAGCTCTCCGGGGTACGGACTCAGGGCCCTGCGAAGGACTACGGGGGGGCGGAGGGGGTCCACGGGGCTGACGGGACAGGACGCCAACGGGGTGCCGCTCAGGCGCTCCAAACGAGGGTGGATGTGGAACCAGTTCTTTTTGTTGGAGGAGTACACTGGGACAGACTTGCAGTATGTCGGAAAGGTAATTAAAAATCCTGTTATCTCTTGTTTTTGTAATTACAGAAGGATTACAAAACCATAGCCTGTGTTAGTTGAATCTAAATTGAAAAGTTTCAGATCACAGAATTTACACTTGATATTAAAGAAACTCCAAAGTCTTTCTTCTTAAATCACAGGTGTCAAACACGTGGCCCAGGGGCCAAAACCAACCCGCCGTATAGTCCAATCTGGCCGGTGGGATGAATTAATGAAATGGAAAAATTAACCTGAAGATAGTAACAACTAAGGATGTTAAAATCATTTTGATGACATTTTCATGATGTGTTGGGAGTGTCACAAGGAACAAATGCTAAAAATGTTGGTGGTCATCCGGAAGGGATCCTGGTTTCTGGATCACTTTGAAATTTGACATTGCAGTAAATGGAGAATACATTTCAAAGTGATCCAGAATCCAGGATCTCTTCTAGATCACAACCTAAATTAAATAATAACCCTTCCTTGTGACACTCCCAACACATCCTGAACATTTCATCAAAATCAATCCATAAGTTTTTGAGTTATTTTGACCCCCTCTGTATCACCACCACAATCAAATCATTTCCAGATCTCCCCGTGACCAACCTGCCCTGTAAATTTCATCAAGATCAGTCCATAACTTTTTGAGTTATCTTGCTACCGAACAGACAGATAAACATGCAGACAAACTCTGGCAAAAACATAACCTCATTGATAAAACTGTTTTCAAAGCTTTCCACTGGTTAAATATTTCTAAAACTGTCAGGCCAACATGAAGATTAACCAAAAAAAAAAAAAAAAAAAAAGGACTTCTGAGGTTTCTGCCCGACTACAGCGATATGACAAACAGACCGATGCATGTTGAGCCTGTTTGCATAAATCAAACCAGTTAAACATTTCCACACTAGACCAGATAGGACCAAATAGGAAATTGACTCTGATGATGATGATAAGACTCAATAATCAAAACCAGAAGTCTTTTTTTTTCTGTCCATCCCAATTACAGCACAGCTCTGGAGTTCCCAATCTAAGACAGTATCAGCAAATTTCTTTAAATTATCAATTTTCAGAAGGTTAAAATGACAGAGTAGTTTGGAGACAACTAGTAAAAACAGCCAAACCTGTGTGTTTTATATTTAAGTGCTCACCGTGTGTCATTTTAGTGATGTTTAGATCAATCAATCAATCAAATTGTATTTATATAGCACCTTACAACCCCAAAAGCTGTACAAGGTGCTTTCCAAAATGAGATAAAAACAATAAAAACAGTAACAATTGTAAAAACAAGTAGTTATAAAACTAAGGTAAAAACAAATATAAAACCAGTTATAAAACCATAGCAACGACATAAAAAAAATACATGGACTTGCCTAAATAAATATGTTTTTAACAGAGATATAAAAACAGCTCGCTCAGATGTTCAACCTTCACTGTATTGTCCCCAAAAGTGGCTCTCTTTCTGGTTTTTTTTTGTTAAATCATTAATAAATTCTTTTCTTCACTCAAATATAGTAATGAACCTTAAAACTGGACCTTTTGTAATACTGTAAAAACACCTGCTCGGACTGTAGATGGACTATTTTAAGAGGCTTAATGATTCTTATTTTTAGGTAATTATACACTAATGAGAACATAATTATGAATATTATAGTTAATTTCTGTAATTAGATTCCAATAAATCTTGTACACTGGACCTTTGGAGAGCCCCAGGCAAACTTAAAAACGTGACATTAAAAAGAAATAAATTGACCAGTGTCGCAAACCAATGAATTAGACCAAAGTCCTGTGTTATGGCAGTAAAATTACAGTAATCATTAGGATCAAATGATAAAAAAGGAGGTAAGCATAGCTTATATTTTTGTGGTTTAATAATAAAAGAATCCTAGACTATTGGCCTTGGTTTCCTATTTGGATTCACAGTATAATAAATGACAATGTTGGCTTCTTTTGTTGTTGTGGAAATATTTCTCACAGTAAGATAGTGAAAAGTAATGTTTTGTTATCTGTACAAAAGCTCAAGTATTATATTTGCTTGAAATATATTTGCACCAGTATTGATACCCAGCCCTGCTCATAAACAACACAGACAATATCAAGAAAAACTCGGGCTGGAAATTGAGATTTTATTGTCTCCTTTTTTCTTTTCTTTCTTTTTTTTCTTTTTTTTTTTTTTTTGACAAAGCCAATGCTGCTGTTTTCAGAGCTTTTCTGGTCAGTGATATTTGAACTGTTGGCTTTGCAGTGGCTTCTGGAGCAGTTATAAAAAGGAAGAAAAAGCCAAATATACAGCAGCTTATGTGATGTAACACCACCTCAGTAGTGACCTCTTTAGAAAGCAAAATATTTGCAACACTGACAAAACCATTCCCTGTATATCTCTGCAGCTCTCTTATACACTCTCTCTCCCTCATTTAGTGCATTTTCCTCCATTTTTATTGTTTGTTCATTCTTCAGGGATAGAAGCCATTTCCACTTTTCTGGGGGTACCACCATATACCCAACAAAACTTAAACTTTTTGCATCCTGACATTTCCAAAGTAGCTATTTTTGTTCATTTAAAAATGTCTCATTACTCTATGTACTATCTTGTCAATACATATTTATGAAGATGCACCGCTCAGACTTTTCTTGAATTCTCCCTATCCATCAGCTGGAATTAATGCAAGTTTCTCCAGATATCGCCTCATTTGCATATTACAGCCACGGAAAAAAATGAATTAGTGCTACGACTTTGGAAAGTTTAGTGTTTTTGATTGTTTTATGATGAATATAAACACCTGTGATAGCGTTTTTTGTTTATTTATTCGTTTGTTAGATAACATAATCCTACTACATCCCTAAAGGAACGTGAGATGCTTCAACACAAACCACATCCTATAAGTGTGTATTGTTTGGTCTCAAGAGTTTTCATCTGAAACTTAACATGACATGATACTCTGATCAGCTAATGCACAAGTATCGGACTTCTATCCATCCGCGGGCTTTGTTTGCTGTTGCCTGTCCAATATGTTTTGTGCGTACTGTCAGCTCTGTGGCTGCTTTTGTCCGTGTCCATTCCACTCACATCAAGGCGTCCTAAACCGTCTGTCTTGGCCTACATGAAATACGACTTCCTGCAAAGGTATTATTTGTGTAACAAAATGAAAACATAGTGTCGACCCAGATAACATTGGGGGGGGGAGGGACATACAAAAAGACAGGGCCGAATAATGCTTACTTTACATGCAGCTGAGCGGAAGTGGAGATATCAGTCTCCTCTTCCAACCTACTGTAATTGAGGAGATTGTGAAGCGTTGTGGCAAGGTCAGGACGACTGGGGAGGAAGAAAGGCTGTTTTGTGCGAGCAGTTGAATGGGGCTAGTGCTTTGCATTCCTATCGTGTGTCCACGGAGGATAGAGTCATCCAACCAAATGGGATTCTGCAACATACGTCCTCCCTGAGTTGACTTTCAGCCCTGGTCTAAAAGGATTACAACATTCGCTGTGGTACGAGACGAGCAAATACAGCAAAAAAAAAAAAGCGAAGAAGTAGAATAGAAGAGAAAATAAAAGACTGAGTGAAGATCAAATGGAAGAGCAGTGCATGATCAAACCTCTTCGTCTTTGGAGAGTGCTGATTGATGTGCCACTCGTCCTTTCAGCTTGTAAAAGGACTAATAGCTGAAGAAGAATGAATTATCAGTGTGTGGTATACACTTTACAGAACCAGAGGCCATGACCTGAGATCTTGCCTCCTGAAGACACCATTAAGGCATCAACCTTCCAGCTCCACACTTAATCATGACTCTGAACACTTGCTGCCCCCAACTGCCCCCCTCCCCTACACACAAGTACATGCAGCTGGGTGCTTCTCCTCATTGTCGGCTCACTAGCCAGTTGTCACATAGGATTGCAGTACGTAGATCTTATCTGATTGCAATTACTGTTTGTTAATTGCTAGATAAAGTACAAGTGATGAATGAAGCCCTGAAGGGAATGAATAGCTTTTGAGTTGAACACATGGTTCAACATGGAGAACAACCATCTGCATCTGTATCCTCAGGTGGAGGCCATAGTTTTTACAATACAGTGGCACTAACGGAAAGAAAACAGCACCAAAAAAAAAAAAAAAGAACACACAAAAGGAAAAGCTTTTGTCATTGCAAGTGACATCACAGCAACCAGAGAACACAGCATGGAACAAAACCACTTTTGTTTGCACTGAAAAAAATGAATTGGAAATAACACAATGGCAGGTTATTATAAACAAGGGAGCAGCTCTTGACACACAGTAAAAGATAGAATGATGAAACTACACTTGAATTACAACACATTGTCCCTAGTTATTTGGCCAACTCAATCTCTCCCGGTAGCTTTTTTCTCTTTTTCTTTTTTTTCTTCTTCTTTTTTTTTTTTTTCCTACAACTGCTTTATCGAGCCGCTAACAAATGAAACTGCAATCTTTCCTGAACAAGTGGAACAAAAGATGCTTGGAACAGGAAGGAATTAAAAGAAGTGATTGTGATGAGAGGGAAAGGGAGACTGGCTGTGTTTTGTTTGGGAGCTGGTTGGCTGCTAATCTTGCTAATCTTGCTGTATTGGCCAATGATTCCCCCTCCTCCCCTGCTGAACAGGAACTGTGCGCTGTCTCTCATTAGCAGGCGAGTTGCATACAGGCCTCGGAGGGCCCAGGCTGTCACTAGGGGAAGAGAATGTTTGTTTATTTCATTATTTCTTACTTTACCAAAGGGCACACATCCACTGAAAATGGTTAATGGCCTGTGGTTGAGGAGTGTTTGTGCTGCACTATCATATCTCATAAAGTATTTACAGCCTCTGATAGGCCCCAGTGGTTCTGGGCCTAGTGGGTAGACTCCACAACATAGTCCCTAGCAAGTGAACAATGTTCTCTGCATGCGAACAAACACTGCAGCGTGCACATGCAAACACTAGCCTCCAGTAATGGGCTGCAAATCAGAAGAAAGAGAAAAAAAGCAATTGAACGGAGACACAACACACTTCCTGGTCTTGTCCTGTATGACTCAGCAGTGGTGGCGACCCTGGGGGGCAGCGTCTAGAGGATCTTCTAGCAACGAGGTTGTTTGTTTGTTCAGGGGGTGGGTGATGTTTTATTTTTTTTTGGTCCCTGTTCATGCACTCCATTACCAGCTGCTCACCTTGGCATAGAGGATAGGAGTGTGCAGTCTGTGAGGGGCCTGGCGGTACCGGCGCCTGGCAGCCCCCCTGGTCTCCAGCGGCGACCTGGAGCACACATTGGCAGTGTTTGTTGATTAGGCGATAAGTTCCCCGCTTGTGCGCTGGGAGGGGGCGACTTCAATTATGCTTCATGGTGCGAGCGGCGGAGGAAAGGGTGTGATGAGGTCATGCAGGGACGAGGCTGGCGAACATCTGTCTGACAGTGGCGACGCGATGTACGAACCAGACGCCACGACGTCGCCGTGACACCTTGCAATTGTTTCCATGTGACGGTCCGCCCACCGCTGTGTCGCTCACACATAGGCTTGGGCAGAGTTTCATGAAGCTTCATCAAGGGCGAATCAACACAAGACGCTCAACTCGACATAAAGCACATTTTCTCTATTTTCTGTTCATTTGATCAGGCTATTATAGTGGTCTAAAAGCCTTTGAATCTATTTTTTAAAACAATTTTTAATCAAACATTACAACCATTTGTCTGCTTCAAGATAAACATGCGTCTCAATATTTCCATTTATATCCATTATTGCAATTATTAGGGGTAAAATAAGCTGTAATTTCTCCTGCTGTGTCAATCAAAACATTAACAAATCACATAATTGGATGAAAATCGCTGATGAAAATCTAGAAATGATGTGTACAGTGTATTAAAGTTTGACAGTACATTTATTGAATTATGCATGTTTAGCGGTGATCAAGAGGACTAAGCTGTTAGATCTGAATTTAGATGGATATTACTAAAATATTTCCTGTTATATACATGTATATGGACAATAGCATTAGCAAACATTGAATTCAGCCTGGACTATTTTATTGAGCCACAAAAAGTCTGTTTAGAGTCTCACCTATGCTGACAAAATTCTTTATATTCTTTGTATTGTACTTATTTTTTTTCTGTCATAGTTATTATTTTGAATGTTCTTTACAGTTCTATCAAATCTCATTCATTAAGAAAAATAATTTTATAAGTAAAAATATTGATTGTAAGTATAATTTCATACAAATGAACAGTTGTATTTATTTTAAGTAATACATGTGCCATGTGTTGATATAATGCGTATGATATGTAATTAAAATGTGTAACATCACAAACAAGGCCACACACTGAAAGTATTTCAAACAGTGTTAATCCTAGATTAAATATGACCTTTTTTAACCCGGCACTCAGATTATTTTACCACTCAGGATAAATAGAAAACAATAAATAAACAGAGAGAAAATATAGATAAAAGCCATATATTTGAATGCAGAAGAATGACATATTATAGCTTTAAAATGATCACTTCACTTCAATTAAATGTAAGAAAACATTCTTGAAACATGTTTATGTAAATGTATAGCATAGTAAAGTATTTCTCCTCTTAGTGGTGGAATAAAAACAAATAGAATTTCCCTGTTGTTGTCCTTAAGTACTTATTTAGTTTTTTTTTATGTTGCACTGCTGTTAAATTTCAGATATTTTAGTTGTTACACAGCATTTTGTTGAGAGACACCTGTAATTATTCAACTTATTTTATCCATTTTATAGTCAGATACTTGTGATATTTTATAAAAATTGCATTGTTTGTCGATATACTTTCAGCCCTGCTATGAACTGGCGTCTCATACAGGGTGTACCCCGCCTTCACCCATTGTAGCTGGATTAGGCCCCCAGTGACCCCCATGACCCTAGTGAGGATAAAGCAGGTTCAGATGACGAGACGCATTTAAAATTACTGTTACTATGAAACTGATGGGCAACAACATACATATACAAATACATGTATACATTTGCATAATGTACTGCTATTTTCAATTCAAATACTTTATGTAATTTTATTTTTCAAGGTTTTATATAGAAAAAATAAAATAAGAACATTTCAAGACAGGTGTACACAATCAAATACATAACAAGAACAATTTACAGGGAAATACAGAAAAAAGACTATATAGATAACTAATTAACAAACTAAATACATTAGCACTCCTCATATTACCCCGCACCCCAAAAAGGGATATGGGTATTTTTTTAGGGTAATTTTCTTTGTCTATCTGTTTGTTTTTCTGCAACTTTACGCGGATACTACTGCACCAATTTCCACGAAATTTTCAGGGAAGGTGTGAGGTGGTCCAGAATAAATTGGTGAATAAATTTTGGTGAATGTACTGTAGGTCAAAGGTCACAGTCACCAAAAATGGGTTTTCATAATGATAAAAGATAGAGGAAATTGAGTAAAATATTTATGAGGGGCAGGGTTTCCTGCACTTGGAACCACTTGTTAAGACATATGTTCTCCATTTCTTCCATATTTTATCAAATCTAACATTTTGGAGTTTATTGTAAAAGTGATTCGCTCCATCACAAAAACCATGTAAACAATTAGATGCCAGTCTTCCAGAGTGAAGGCATGACATTTAACCACGTTTTCATAATAGATTTCCACGCAGCTATATTCAACATTTCACACCAGCATTTAATAGCTTTATTTATGTCCAATAAGTAAAAATAACCAAAAAGCAATGCATCATGGGTGAAAATGTTCTCTGAATGAATTACATTCCAAAATTTGTAATCTGAGGACACGAGCAGAATGGGTGGAAATGTTTTAGTGCCTTAGTTCCACAGTTTCTCCAACAGCTGGAGGAGCCTGAATAATGTTCACTTTGTGTTGGAGTCATAAAGAACCTAGAAAAACCCGTCCAGCCGAAGCACCTGACAGAATTTGAGCTGGTGATCCTCCACTGAACAGCACGCTGCCTCAACCTCAACCAGCCCTCACCTCCTATCACTGCACTGGCCTCTATTTCCCAATTATATTTAACCCTTTATCCGACAACTGGCAATTTTTGGGAATTTCCTTAAGGATTGAAAATTGTGGACCAAAAACATGTTGGATTTTATGACATTACACATCGACTCAGAGACATTTTCTGGATATTATGAAGCTTTAAATAGTGAATGTGAGTAATTTTTGTCAGTTTATGACAATATAATAATTGTTTTACTGCATGTGTTCACTTTTTAGCAAGTGATGCTCAGACGTTGTAAGGCAAGAGAAGGTAGAGCTGGGGTCATAAGTTTACATACCCTAGTAAAATGTATGATTGTTTGGCCATTTTTTTAAGAATATTGATGATAATACAAAAATCTTTATTTCACCCGTGGTTAGTAGTGTTGTGAAACAACACGTTTACTCTTTTTAAGACAGATTATTGCACCACTGCAGTCTGCCTCACTTTTTTTGACTGTTATACAGCTGTTTTTTTTTTTTTATTGTAAGTTATTTATTATTACTTAATTTTCTTACTGCATAATAGACTGTGGGTAATACCACCTTTTCCTTCTTCTTTTTTACTTATTTTTAGCTTGGTGTAAATAGTTGTTGCACCATGTCATCTGTGCTATATGTTCTGTATATGCAGACATATTGACTTGATTAAATCATATTGACAACAGCCCCATTCACTAGTTTTTCATCCTTTGTATTAGCCCCACCCCTTGAACATACCCTCAATTTCTCATGCTCTGCATTGGCCATACCCGTTAAAAATACCCCAGTTCTTCCTCCCCTTAACATCAGTGACAGATGTCAGTCTTTTGTGGTCAATGTGGATCAGACTCTTTATTTTGTCAGATGCTAAAGCTGTTCATTCTTCTTGGTAAAACCCCTTCAGTTGGGTTTTCTTCATGAACTGCATGTTTGACTCCTCCCCCAAGGTTGATCAATGACTCAGAGGTCAGAGGTCAGGTGGACACTCCTTCACCTTTACTTTTTTTTTTCTGCTGTTCCAATGACAGGTCGACTTAGTATTTATTTGAATGAGTGCCCGATAAAGGGTTAATATAGTCTGTAATTGAATGTCTGACCTCCTGGATGCCTTTATATAACCCAGAGATTAACTTCAGACCAGAATCAGCGTCATGTCCTTGATAAAAAAAAAAAAAAATCTTTATGTGCATGTCAACAATGTTTTTTGTCATTTGGTAGAAAGCTCTGTATGTAATGAAAAATTTGTAAAAAAAAAAAATTCTAATACTTTTAGCAATATTGTCCTTTTGGATTTTGACTTGTGTGTATTTATATATAAGTTTTATCTGTAATAAGCTAAATCAGAAAACAAATGACAAAAGTGCTGGTTAGTTCATGTTTTTTAATATAAATAACAGTGGGTTATTCCACATATATGGTGGTTTATGTACATGTATACAATGGATTAGTAAATATTCCACAAGAAAGAACCTGTAAAGTGAATGGATCATAATGTGCAGACAGTGTTTTGAAGTAGATCTGAGACCAATATCCCTTTAGACTAAAACCTATTCTCTTGTTCATTGTAAGAAATTCACATGTATACAACAACTCATTCATACCCACTGCCATAAACATTTTAACCAAACTATGAACAACCCTGAACCACCACTGTTCTAACTGGAATTTTTAACATGTACAATTTAAATTTATTCATGACAACTATATTTAGATCTTTGATGTTGTTTTGTTGGATGTGTGCTGTATATGTTTGTCTCACACCACAAGAAGATTTTCGGATTCTGATTCTGACCCCAGACTTACCTTGGAAAGTTGAACAAACCAACATTTCAAACTTGAGTTTTCTTTATAATTATAACCTACTTGTAGGATATGTGTTTTATTTCTTCTCTTTTTTTGTATAAACGAGTCAATCCCTACTCCGAGGTACAGGTCCAACAACACAAAATACAGGCTAAGCTCTGTTACCTTTGACAGCTAAGCTAACATGATGCTAGCTACAGAGCTAAACTCCTGCGATATTTACACTTACGGAATTATTTACCCCACCACTGCCATCATTGTAACCAAGTTCAGGGCGCCTATATTGGAGTTATTTAGTAAAATAATAAACACGGAGGCAGACATATACTTGTTGCTGCTCTTTCTTTATTCCTTTCTGTTTTCTTTCTTCCAAAAAGCGCCAGTAAAACATCAACAACCCCACACTCAACAACCACTCCACTTCACACATATCCTATAAGTAGGTTACATAAGTAACACAGATGTCGAAACATTTCAACATTTTATTCCAGAAGCATTTTCCTTGAAGACCAGTGTTATTAATAACAGCCTTTACATGCGCTAAAAATGTTCAAAGTTAGCGGTACAGTTACATCCTTGAGCCACCTTGAATAGATCATGTGGCATGCATGCTTTAATGGAGCTCAAACCTCCGAGTCAGATTGTTAATAATTAAATTTTTTTTCCAGTATCAACACTGCGAACATGACGCCATTTGAGGCGTAGACACAACCCTGCAGCAAAGTGTCCCCAAAACTGTTAGCAATTGCCCTTAATTAAAAGCTAACATGCTGCAAATTATGCACGGGACACAAAACAAAAGATGTCCACAAGAAAGATATGCATGTTAACTGACATTTCACCTTTAAGTCTCTGCAGCTCAGACCACATATCTCCAGTTTACACATCAACAGGCATTTGATAGGCTATTTTTGTGCACAGACTGAGGCTACCATCTGGCTACATAGAAGGCAGCCAGTTCTCAACAGGCCAGGACACAAGGCCTTAAAGGCTAACTGGCTAATTGCCCTAAGCAGCCTATTTCCAGTGCCATCTTTTTGGCCTGACTGGAGTGAAGCACAAATGGCGGCCAAATCGAGTCTCCACTAACATTTGCTCCTCTTGAAGCTGATAAATTTCACAAACAAAGATGGCTTGCTTCTAAGTTCTCACGCACAGATGTCTGATGAGTACCACTTCACTCCTCAGCCCACTTCAAAATGAAAGATGAAGCATGGAGGAATAGAAACAAATATCTCCTGTGAAAAAATGCCAACCACTGGAAATATTGTGCGTATCAGTCAGCAGAGAGGGCCAATTAAGTGGAAGGTTTTGAAACGTATATCATATCAGTGATGATGTAAAGTAAAAAAAAACCAAAAAAAACCTTTTCAGAACTGGTTTCTAAAAAAAAAAAACCTCCCTTGTGGTTTGCCTTTGAGTCCCTTAAAACCTGACTTTCCATAAAAGTGACAACTTCTGAAACCAAGTTTGCATGTTTTAACTGCAGTTCTACATTTTAGAAACTGTGAACTGACTTTGAAACTGTGAATAAGTTCCACAGAAGATTATTTCACCTTTTGTAAATTAACAGCGCACTAATTTTATTCATTAATCCACCTTAAATAACGGTGCTTATTTTGGTCCACATTACCATATTTTCTTATAAAAATGTTCTGCTTCAGGATCAAAACCATGTTTGCAATATATATCAATGTTCATCTGTTACTAATAAACTTTTAATCTGATAAATTAACCACAGCAACATCTCTTGTTCTTTTAATCAAAACAATTTACAAAACTGTATGAATGGATGAATATTGATCATTAAAAATTTATATAAATACTCAGCTGAACTGATTTTTTTAAATTGTTCATACATTCTGCAGATTATTTCACTTATTGGAAATTAACAATCCAACAATCCATCTATTTCCCCCTAATTTCTTTGTCCAAATTAACACATTTTTGTTTGTACTCTTTACACTGCAATTGTTTTCTGATTTAAGATATAAATACTTAGTTCTACATCTAATCAACCTTTGTGAAATAATTACTGACAAGTTTAACAATGCATCTACTGCTGCCCTTCCACTCAAAACAATAAAAAAAATGTAACTGGATGAACTTTGACAGTGAAAATCAGACTTGACTCAGGCAGAAATTCAACAAATTGAAACAAATTTACATGTTTTAACTGAAACTCTAAATATTAAATACTATAAATTAACATTGAAACTTTTAATAAGTTCTGTAGAGGATTATTTCACAGTAATTTTGCAGATATACTTATTTTCTTTGGTGCTAGAAGTTAATAACAGTATTAATACCACTAAGAGCTACAGCCAGCAGCTGGTTAGTTTAGCTTAGCATAACTAGCACGGATTAAAGCAATAAGATATGACATCAGTGGTTGTAAGAGGTGCTTGTAGGCAGATTTAATCACTTTCTTATATTCAGCTGTTTTCCTGAGCTTCCAGTCTTTCTTGGCGCAGCTAAGGTAATTGGTTTTACTCTTATATTTACTATACACATGTGAGAGTACAACTCTTATCTGCGGTGTATTTCCAGAAGCAAATACAATTTTTTACATCTGTATTATCAAAATAAATCAAGGAATTTGGCCTTGTGGTGAAATAGATGTTAAAAATACTGCTTTTTATAGTTAGTTGGTTTAAAAAAAAAAAAAAAGTAGTTTTGTGGGTGATTCAATGGCAGAGTGACTCGATATGATGAAGTTTTTTTTTTTTTATTATCTGCAGTGTGCTTCGTTTTGACAAAAGAGCAAAAGTCCTAGTGTTAATGGAAATAGCGTCATGCTCTCTGGCTTTTAAATTTTTTTTTATTTTTTATTTTATGATTGGATACCATAGGAGGCCAGAGGCGGAAGGACTGGCTATTGATGTGCCAGGGCTTCTTGGTGACCATACTGAATGCACATGTGGCTTTCTTTTCTCCCCCTGTGGCAGTTTAATTGTATTTTCGATATAAATTGATCAAAGGGCCATTGTGAATGCACGTTGGACTGCCACATTGATTTCTGGGAGAGGTTTTTTTTTCCCCCCTCTTAATTTGAGTAGAAGGGCAGCAGTAAATTCTCCTTACCAGCAAGTTGGGCAACTGGGAGGGATGGGGTCAATGCGGCGAGCGTTGGAGTTCGATACTCTCAGGCGCTTTGTAATATCCTACAGGGGAAACAAGGAGGAACTCTTCACAACCGCAAGATCTCTCCGTTTCCATAGAAATGACAGTCGACACAGCATATGTCACACTGTCTATCTCACATCTGAGCCGAAAGGAGAGGACTCAACGGTTATTAACTGAATTGTTGTGCCGGCAGAGATAGGCAGCTTGATAGACAATCATAGAGAAGGACATTGCAGCTATAACAGCGGGAGAAAGATAATAATGTTGAAGTGGATTGTTTTCAGCCAACTGAGTCTCTGTTTGGAGGCACATACTGTAAAGCAGAACAGAAAACAAATAAAATTCTGCAGGATATTCTCATGGCTTGGTTAGACAGAGAGAATGAGGGGGGAAAATAAAAAAAAAACAAAACCCGACTTGTTTTGACCAGATTTCAAGTGGGTGAGTGAAACAGTGCTAGATCCTAATCCGAAGATGCTAAAATTCTGCAACACACTCTACTGGCTTGGTTAGACAGACAGAGAAAGGAATGAAAACAGTTATTTATTTATTTATTTATTTTTTAACCGCATTGAAGCAGGCGAACAAAATAGTGTTAAAGATGCTAATCCACAAAGCTGTCGGTTTCACATGTGCCAGCTTTGCCCTGATAAAACAGCATGAATTAGTAAAGCTTCCGAGCACCTGGGATGAAAAGCTTTTTAATATATGATGAGAAGAGAGACTTTGCAATGTGCTCCCATGTGACCCAGCTGCAACGCACAATATCCTCCCTCAGTCTGTCCACCGGCAGAGCCAAGAGCGCCTCTAGACACAACAACAGTGGAAAACTCATTCACATCATCACAACCAAGTGAGGTGTCGATAAAAGGCAGCGGTGGGTCGACCCAGTTACCAAAGTAATGCATTGCAGTCACCGTTGTGCAACTTACTGCCAAACTGGAATACATTACAGACTATGTGTTACTGTTATTTCAAAGTAATCCCTTGTTCGTCTGTCATCAGCCGCCCCCTTCCTCACGTTGGTACAGTCCACAAGTTACTCATCAACTTGCAGCACGAGCCACAGATTTACAAAATCAGATTTAGGGACGGACAAAAAAAAAAAAAAGACTAAATCTGAAATAAATAAATGCAATTCAATGCTTATCTTTTTTGTTTTTAATTTCTATATTGGAATATTTATTTATTTCCTCAATTGTGGATGATTTTTAAAATGTCTATATTTATTTAGTCATTGATTTATACATTTATATACATATAATATTGTATTTCCTGATTTATTTGTGTATTTATTTACATATTTCCACATTTATTTATTTAGGTATTTCTGTGTCCATTCTGTCAGTTGAAAAATATATGTAAATTGAGTGGGTAGTCCTGACTCCAATCTGAAGCAGGATTGGTTTTCTTGGCAAATATAACTAGACAAAAGTAATCCACTACTCTGCTCTGCCGCGTTTCCATTGGTACAGAGAAAACTAAAGAAAAAGTGTCTTTTTCAGCTAAATCTGTCATTACCTGAACATATTTCAGTGTGTTCATCCACTGTCATGAATCCAATCTCATGGGTTTTCTTGTGAGCTCATGTTGTAGAAGATGACAGTGTTTCTATGTTCACTCTGGAGCCTCTGAACATCCAAATGTCTCACATTTAATGTCCGTGAAAATACAAAAAAAACTGGATCTTCCACCAAATATTTACATGTATTGATAGGATTAGTGGATCAACAGGTATTAAACATTTTAGATCAATACATGGTTTTGTTCAATGGTGAATGTTTGGGGCTTTGTTGTTTAATATCATTATTTAAAACATTTGAATGGCACTGTGAGGCAAGTTTCAAAGGATGGTAAATCAGAATGCCAGACAGCACAGTAAAAAGATTTTTCCCATCTGAGATTTACTGCCCCCCGCTACAGTATAAACTGGGATTTTCATCCCTGCAGGTAATCCATAATATATTGCAGTTTGGAAATAACTTGCACAAAATTGGTAAAAGGCATTGGAAGAGCTAAAAGTAAACATTTAGATGCTTTTTGCGTAACTTGTCTGCTAACATGTGCCCTCTTTTCGCCCTTTACCTCGTTCTGTAATTATTACTATGTCCTTGGTTATTAAAGGGAAATAGGCAGCGAAGCAGTGGGAGGGGAAATGACTGGACAAGCTTTTGATGAGTTCTCTGAGATAAATATGTTGGGGGGATTTGGCGGTGGAATTAAAATGTCAGAGCATGCTAAGCTGCTGTTCATGCAGAAAAAAAAAAATTAAACAGGAGATAGAGAGCGAGAGCGCAAATAATAATGAGGAGCTCCACAGACAAGTAGACTCTCATGGTCCTCTGGCATGTTGTTCATGTTGCTGATCCATCAGGGATTGGCAGACGGTGGACGTGCACGCACTCGAGCTGGTGCTTCACAGACTTCGACCCACTGGCATTCTGTTTTACAGTGCTGTGAAAATGCCACCGAGGCCCTGCGGTAAAAAGCACGATGACAACCTGCCTGTAGCATCAGCAGCCAATGCATTTTAAACACTCCGGCGTGTGCGTTTTCCTCCCTAGAACGACGTAGATTTCACAGAGATGAGGAAAAGTCGTCTCCTTAATGCGTTGACAGTTTACTAAAGATGATATGAATCTGTTAAATAACACCAAACGCACTTATCAAAGCTGTCAGTGTTTCTTCACCAAGGCCCAGATTGGTCAGATGTATCAGCAATACTTAAGTGGATGTGTGATTCTGCTTTGAAATTAGATTTTGTAGACATCTTCAGTACAAATTTCTCATTGCTGGGATGTTTTTTTTTTCTTTTTCTAATAGATCACCTGTCACTCAAATTATATCCACTACCAGAATGTTTTTGCTTTTTATTGGACTTTATGTAAATGAAATTTCTATGAGCTCTGGCTACTTTGCTCAACTTAAGCAGCTGTTTTATTTTCCCCTGGAGAAAGCTGAGGCTGACACATGGTGTTAATAAGAGAAAATTAAGCCAATTTGGAAGCTTTTAAGAAACTGGACTTTGAGTCATTGGTGTGCTACCACAATTAGAAACAACAAACGGCAAAGTGGAAATTTATTAAAATGGAAATGCCACAAAACTGTCGCCAGATATTGTTGTTTGTCACTCGGTGCGTGTTAACTCGTACTGCTGTGAATTTGTATCAGTTTCAGTGTCATGTCTTTGCATTCTTTTTCTTCAGTGGTTTTATTTTGCTGTGTGATCTAAGGTGAAATTAACAGAAAAAAGAAAAAGAGAAATTGAAGTTAAACAGGTTTTTTATTAAATAAGGAACTCAGAATGTACATCGATGAGATATTTAGGATTCCAAACAAAAATAAATCCAGGCAACTCCGAGTGAACAAGAAGAAGTGCATTAGAGTAAAAAGCCTTTAATAAAGCATGGCTAAATCAGAATAAAAAAACAGACATGTTTCGTGTTCAATACATGTTGTGTGATAGGTTACTTAGGGGGTCACATGACCTATGTCACTTTAGAGGTGAAGCAATACACTTGTCTTTTATAATAGAGGCTAATGTCTTTATATATGATATGTATGTTTTCCACTGTTTTAAGGAATTTTTGTGATAGGTTACTAAGGGGTCACATGACCCCGATGTCACTTTATACTGTAGGTGAGGCAATACACCTGTGTCTATTGACTAAGCCCAGAGGAAGACCCGTATGGTCGAAACATGTCTGCTTTTTTATTCTGATCTATCCATGCTTTAATAAAAGCTTTTTAATTTACTTCCTCTTTGTTCACTCGGAGTCTCCTGGATTTATCTTTGTTTGAAATGGACTGAACGTCTTTATACAAGAGCACCCAATATACCACTCATTTAAGACACTGTGACCTTTTGAGCTACCAGCCGTTTCTTAGATTTCATTTTTAAGATATTTAGGATGTTGAACATGAACTGTGAAGTGGAACACATTGAAATAGTATTTGAAGTTTGACCCGGTAGTTTTCGTTTTGAGGCTCCTTTGTTTTCTAAATTAGTCCAGCTGCTTTTTGCACACCTGGTTGAACAAACAAAAACCAGTTATATACTCAAAACTCTGTAAAAACACATTAAATAAATCAAGGAAAATCACAATAGAGGAGACAACAGTAAAAATACAACACAAAATAGGAAAATGGTGTGAAAACGAAATCCCTAATCTGTCTATTTTTAAAGGGAGTCGGTCTCACTCGTTGCTCTGGGTTTTACTCCCCATTACACAGGCAGCAGGGGGTGCACTGGGCATGCTCAGATGTCTATGGAAAGAACAAGGTCTATTCTATCAGCATGTTCTGAAATGTTTCCAATTGAACAAATGGTTGAATTTTTTTTGTCAACATTTGGAATAAATCATACATCCAGGACACGTCAAGGGTTAATGACCACACACTATTTTCTTGTTTTCTTTTCTCTTCCCACAGCTTCATTCAGATTCAGATCGAGGAGATGGAAGCGTGAGGTATGTCCTCAACGGGGACGGAGCCGGGACCCTGTTCAAGATTGATGAGAAGTCAGGGGACATTCATGCGACCAAACGGCTGGACAGGGAGGAGAAGGCCTTTTACATCCTCCACGCCAAAGCCGTCAACCGCTTCACCAACGAGGCGCTGGAGGGCGAGTCCGAGTTCATCATCAAGATTCATGACATCAATGACAATGAGCCACGTTTTACCAAGAACCCGTACTTTGCCAGAGTCCCTGAGATGTCAGAGATCGGTGAGTTCATGGTTTAATGTAGTCAAAATGACTTTGTATTTTGTTTTTTTGTTTTTACATTGGGCAAATTACAATGACATATTGATTCTGCTTTTAATATTTTATTAAATTTACAGTATATAACCTCTGCCATATCTCAGTCAAAACAACAATAAATGACTTAGTGATGTAATGGGCATGTTGACGTAGTGAGGGACTTTTCCCACTCTTATTTGTTGCTTGTATACAGTAGTATGAGTAGAGCTTATACAATCTGGAAAAGCTGAAAAACAAATTCAAATTACAAACTCTTCACTGCTATGATTCATGCAAAGTTTTACACAAATCAAAGTCATGTGATGACCCAGAACAATCATAAATGAACTCTTGTTTTGAGTTGTAAGTAGAGTTAAATCTGCTTTACTATCAATACTTTTGGATGGAATACACATATTTCCAAGTGTAGTTTGAATTAAAAGAGTACTGGCAAGATTACTGGGTTCCATTAAGTAGTAATACTGCTCTACAAGTAAAATGCTCCCAGAATAAAACTAGTGACTGAATGTAAAATCAATCTACTGTTTGATTACGTTTATGTTTTAAGTTCTATTATGGAACTGAGAAACTGAATTTGAATTGGATTATTTCACTATCATGATACGATTAGTTACACTGCTCTACAAATAAAATGCTTCCAGAATAAAATTAATTAAATGCTCCTACATGTGTGTTACTGACAAAGAAAACTCAAGTCTTAAATGCTGGTTGGCTCAAGTTTCCAAGATAAGTCTGGGGTCAAAATGTGAAATTCTTAAAATGAACAAGAGAATAGGTTTTAGTCCAAAGGAATATTAGTCTCAGATCTACCAGATCTATGATCCATTCACTTTACATGTTCTTTCTAGTGGAATATTTTCAAATCCATTTGCATACATGTACATCAGACAGGTCCGAATTATTTCACAAAGGGTTGGTGTGGCTCCAGGTTTTTGTTCCAACAAAGCAGCAGCACCCCAGACTAGACTTGATAAATCAACTGATCCCAGTCGATTGGTCAAACTGTGAACTCTTGGTGAGTTGGAAAAAATACCTGGACATGTCTGATGTACATAAAGCACCATATATGTGTATTAACACAACATCATATATGTTGACTCTCCTGTTATGTTACCAGTCAAATCAACTCTTTTTGAACAATATATATTAACAAAGTATTTAACAAAACAATGCAAAAGTTAAAAACACATCAGCCTACTCGTTGCGGCCAAAGGCCTTCATCAGGGCACATACCGGGTGTAAAAGTAGAGCAGTGTCATAAAAGTTACACATTTTATTAAAAACAAGTATTTCTGGTGGGTACATTCAGTATTTGGTGACATGCAGTAAATGTAACTTAATTCTCAAACAGTGAAGTGATTATTGTATCATAAATCATTACAAAAAGTCATTTTTGTCATTTTAAAAGATGCTTTTGAAACCTCAATATAGATAGAAATTTGTTGGTGAAAAAAAAAAAAGTTAACAATAAATATGCCCTTAAATGCAGTGTATATTATTTTTTCCACTGGTTTCTTCAACAAATTGCTGATTTTTTCCCCCCACAATCATATCTTAAGAAAAGGATGACATAACTGGCTTTTTTTTTTAAAACAAGTGTTATATATCAAGATCATGTGGCATGTATTCCCATCCTCATTGGTTCCTTCTACTTCAGTAACATTCACTGACAAGCCTTACACAAACCTTACACCAATCAAATGTAAAGACCTTTCAGAATGGCAACAATATTGCATATGTTGAATATATTACAATATATATTGTATTTATGGAAATATTTGATACAATGTAATGTAGGGCTCTAACATTACATAACATTGTCATACTGGTTTTTAGATCTTTTATATGAAAATATTAGATGTCGTAGCATTAATTACATGAACCATCAGAAATGAGGCCATAAATCAAGAGTATTTTAAGCACTGTTAATCCCTTATCCACCATTTCAAACTAAGTGGGACCTTTTCACCCCCACATCTCAGATTACTATACCACTCGGGGTAAATATAAAAGAATATGAAAACAAAGAAACAGATGAAGGAAAATCATTATTGTGTTTTTCATGTGTACAGCAGGAGAGGAACACTTGGTTGCAGAATAAAACTGATTATTGATAATAAACCAGACAATAATTGTGTTTACACAAATGAAGGTGTGCGATTGTTTGTTCTGGTTGTGTGTTAGTCAGCGTGAGCTGGATTAAAAGGCTTATGATTCAAATAGGATAGAGACGTTATAAAACCCTGTCTTACTAGATCAATGGGAGTTTATCAATCATAATAATGATGCCGACTCAACAAAGAGGACCCGACTAATTAAAAGAGAAAGACTGGGAGCTGTTTTATGACCAGAGAATAAACAAGGTAACAGTGACAGTTACAGCACTGGTGCAGATAATCTTTTAAATACAGCATTGTATCTTATTAAAACAGTATTTACTTTAATTACCGGCATTGTCAGCTGTGTCATCACAGTGAATAATACCAGATTCTATTCGCGTGGTGGCACTTTCTGACACGGCACCATTTGCAGTTTTATCATTTGTTCTAGTCATTCCGCATTGAATTAAAGTTTAATTTGCCAGGCACTTTGGCTTGAGCTCTTAGTCTAAAAGTGTGCACTGACCTCATGAATATAGAAAAACAATATAAAAAGGTTCCTAATCAATAGTTGCATGAAAACATGGGGTGAACTCTGTGTTCTGCTGCTGCTAAGGGACATCGGTCTTGCAGCCCAGACATGTGACAGAGATGTCACTTGGTCCAGCAACCCCAAGAGAGAGGCCGGCACTTATCTAAGGGCAGCACGGGTGCCCATGGCAACAACCGAGGTGTGATGTCACCGCTTGGCAGAGCATGTGTTCACGAGTGGCTGCGTCCAGACACTGCCCCTTTAAATGTGACATACGTACTCTTTGAGTTTTATTACAGGCTCACTGCTCTGACATTCTTCTTCTTCTCCTTCTTGGTCTGACTTTGACATGTTTCTCTTCTGACAACTGAGTGATTACAGTTGTGGTAATTTACTCCCCCCAGTGCAAAAACAACAACAACAACAACAACAACAACAACAAAAAAACACACCAAAAAAACTATGATTATTCCTGACTTGGTTGTCAGAGAATTCTTTTCTCAAAAGCCTGAAGTCAGCGGCGATAAGATGGGTGATGTGGATCAGTGATGTTTTCTAAAAGCCGCCAAGTCAGAAAAGCCTCTTTGAGTCTAATTCCCTAGTTAAAGGTATTAGTGATCAAGGTTCGGTGAACTTGCCCAAGAATCCTCCCAAACTGTCACTATTGCCACACAGGACCAAATCAGACAGCTGCGGTCTTTCTCTGTCGCCTTTTTGGGTCCCATTTTTTTCCCTCTATATCGTCCCTCACCCATACAAATTATATTGATTTTAAGGCAAACTTGTTTCTCTTCTCATCTCGAGTCACATCGAATTACAGAAGTTTCACAGGGTCGTTATTCTATTGTATTGCACAAGTAAGTCTATATTTATACCACTTTGCCATTAAATATTTCTACTCAATTAATTTTCTTCTGCATGTAATGAGGCAACACTTGGCCCCGCAAGGCGCCATTTGGGAGGTAGCACTTGGCTAACCGTTTCCCTTTGTTCTACTGAAATAGGTTTCAGCCTCTCTGGAAGAGAAAATGGATCACAGTCGTTCGCCTGCTATCAGATATTTGGCTTCTTAGACGCTCCAGATCTGTGGATACACTAATAGGCTTCTTGGGGTTTGCAAAGAGCTAGTGCTGGTGCCGTTTGTATGCTTAGAGAGATATACTTAGAAAAATACATTAGGACTTATCGATTTGTGGGAAAAATCAATCATGTATAAGAGTATAAGTGGCTGAGGAATAAAGATTGGTTTGGGTAATGCAAAGGGACAGAAATAATCAGTCACATTCTGCACGGCCATGATTAGAAAAGGATCTGACACCTCATCAGAAGGTGCATCAGCTTAACCAATTATCCAGCAGGCAATTTTCAGCAGAATTGAACAGTTGATCTAAATCATTGTCACCATTTTTTTTTTTTTTTTCTTGCAGGAACCTCAGTGATTCAGGTGACAGCCACCGATGCAGATGATGCCACGTACGGAAACAGCGCTAAAGTGGTCTACAGCATCCGGGAGGGTCAGCCTTACTTCTCTGTGGACCCAGAAACAGGTCAGTGTGAGCCTCTGGTGACCCAAAGTACCTACTGAAGTACTGTGTCTAATACCACTGTTCTACACTTTTTTTTTTTTTTTTTGGAAAGTATCTGCTTCAGATGTTATATGTACGAAATCGTACATACCTTAATAAGATGAATCGGAAAGTACTGTTTAATATATATATATATATATATATATATATATATATATATATATATATATATATATATATATATATATATATATATATATATATATATATATATATATATATATATATATATATGATGGTGTGTTATTCCACATACATGGTGGTTTGTGTCCATTTATACAATGGATTTGTAAATATTCCAATAGAAAGAACCTGTAAAGTGAATGGATCATAATGTGCAGACAGTGATTCTGAGACCAATATTCCTTTGGACTAAAACCTATTCTCTTGTTCATTTTAAGTATTTCACATTTTGACCCCAGACTTATCTTGGAAACTCATTTAAGACTTGATTTTTCTTTATCACTTACACACATGTAGGAACATTTAATTAGTTTTATTCTGGAAGCATTTTATTTGTAGAGCAGTGTAACTTTTGAACCACTAATCATATCATTACAGTGAAATAATGCAGTTCAAATTCATTTTCTCAATTCCATAATAGAGCTAAAAACATAATCGTAAAACCCATGTGGTTTGACAAATAACAAACAATTGATTTTACATTCAGTTAATGAATGCAAGTTAAATGGAATTGATATGGCTTCAGAAACCAAATGGACCCAAAAGTAAGACTCAGGAATAAAAATACATCTTTAAAGGTTTTATTATAAAAACAGTATTTCTTAGAGGCCTGGGTTGCTGAAGGAGGAACCGTTTGGTGACACAAAGTCAGGCCAGCAACTGAGGGGAAAGGCAAAAGGGTGGTCAAAAAACATGCCGGAGACAAAGTCACGAATCCACAAAAAGAGGATAATCCAAAGTTCTTTACCAGTGTACAGGCGTGGGTCAAAACCAGGGTCAGAGTCCAAAACAGGGCCAATGAGGGTGAGGCAAACTCTTTATCCAGGAACAGGCACAGGGTCAGGTAACAGATGGCAGCAATCAGACAAAAAAAAAAAAAAACAGGACAGCAGACAACAACCAGAAAACCAAACCAAGTCATACACAGTGAGGACAAGACCAGAATCAAAACCGCTTATTCGCTTCATAAAGAAAGACAAACTCGCACCAGAGAAAGACACAGGAGGAGTTTATATAAGACCCAAAACAGCTGAAACACATGAGGTTGTATTGACGGGCAGAACAACACCCGTGCCCGAAAGTAAAACGATACATGAACCAACATGACAAAATAAAAGCTCAGACACTAAGAATGACAGAAAAATAGGAAGACAAACTAACAAAACAAGACACTAAGAGTCGAGAACGTAACAGAAACCCAGTATTTAGCTACACTTTTGTCGAAAAAGACACATTTGCTTTAGTTTTCTCTGTATTCTGAGGTTTTATGAATATCTACATGACCAGTAACTCATAGAAAAAAGACCTGCTTGTCATTGAAAAATGCTGATTATGAAACAATAAATAGGGATAATTAGGGGAAGTAACATTTGGATGTCATGATGGAAATAGTTTGAAGGTTTATGAGTTAAAACAGAAGGAATAGTTTTTTTCTGGAATTTTACAGTGATCATTTGGTTAATCTATTAAATTTTGACATATTAGTCTCTAAATGTTTGTTAGTCTGTGTGAAAATTCCAAGAAAAACTCTGAAGTGAGTTTTGCCTTCGAGGACGACACTCAGTAGGATGAGAATGTCACGCAATAGTTTAATGAAGGTTTGTTTCGTTTCTTCAGCAGATCTAAATCCAGATTGTGGTTGGACGGTTGTGAGATGGTGCTCTCATCAAAACATCAAATGAGGGAATAACAGTATGTTTTGGAACAATAGTGTTTCAGGCTCCAGTAGATAGAATCACATTGGAAAGCGGTGGCTCTTCACTTCTTGGAGTGAGGTCATCACACAAAAGCAGCTATCTCATGTCAGGCACGTTTTGTAATAACATATACTCATATTACAAATGGAGTATATGCTACATTGAAGATTGCCACTCTGTAAAATAAATATGTACATAGTAAGTGTTCAGATCACATAAAAGGGTCGCACGATGCGTTGAAGGCAGTCATTACCATTTTTAGTGTTAAACAACTCGGTAACAATCACAATAGTCTTTAGATAGACAGTTATGTTGAGTGAGATCTTCTATATTAATAAGACTTCACAGTAAAACACGTCACCCATTCCACTGAAGGTTGAAGCAGGCGATAAGTGCTAAACAATGACTATAAATAAGAAATTCATTAGCATAGTGACACTGATGCTACACCCACTGATGCGATGCACTGTGTAAAATACTCCGAATGGATGTCAGTCTGAAGGAGATGTTCTAACTGTTTACTGCGTCTGTAAATGTACCGGTCTCAGAACAGTCACTGCGTCAAAGAGGACGCACTTATATGTAAGTAACATTTACAGTCTGGTGATGACAGTCACTAGGAAACAATTAGTGCAAAGTGAAACATGTCAGTGTTAATGATATCCTGTATCGCTGCAATAAAGTTGACAAGGACAATACGATCATATCCAATATCAGTAATTCATTTACAAGGAAACAGATCAGATTACTATCTTTGTGGACGCTCATATTCATTCTTCGAGTCAGGCTTTTTCCCTCGGCTTGTGGCTTTTTTTGTTGTTATTTGATGAATCGCTGCTTTCCCCCCCCCCCCAGGATCTTGAACCTAAAAACATTTAACGCCCATTTGATGTTTTGCATTTAACTGGTGACCCTCTTTTTTTAAACAGCATATTTAAGAAAATAAACTAGGCTAATCTGTATTTTGTCTCTTCCGAGTGTTCCGAGTAGAGGTTTTATGTTTTCGTCAGTGTGGGAACAGTGCATAAACACCTATGTTTTTTATTTGTGTGATTTTGCCAGTGATAGATCTCATCATATTTTGGGAACAGTAGGTCAACGTTACAAATTAAAGAAAAAAAAATCCCCCCATTTGCTTATAATGAGAAAAATTTCCAATGTCTTTAGCAGTGAAACTATTAGTAGTTGAATTCATACCAAACTGACTAAAGATTGCCAATGACCCATTTTGGAGTAGCTCAAAGAAAATATATTTTTTTAATGAATGATTAAAATCTTACCATTTACTTATAGTGGGCGAAATATATATATTTCTAGAGCTGCTGTTGAAACCTGATTTGTTTTAGGTTAATGGACAAGATTAAATCTGTTTTTGCTATAGTTTGATACAATATCATATTTAACCCTTATACTACATCAGCTGAATAGTGAATGGATGCATGAAGGACTTGTTGTGTCCCAGTCTCAGGCTCATTTGGACGGATTCTTAATTTTGATTTGTCTTAACATTAGGGTCTAAACTTTGAGCAAAAGTTGAAACAAATAGCCATTGTCCAGATTAATTATATTTTTACATTTGATGAAAATTGACACAATCTGCTTGAGTTTAAGGAGTTAAATCATGGTATACATATATATAAATTGTATATATAAAATTTTTTTTTCCCCATTTCATGCTGTTCTTAGTAAAATTCACCTTTTTTTAGACAGCTCACTTAAAAAAGGCATGATTTTACCTGTATGAACAGCAGGACAAACTGCAGGTAGCCCCCTATTTTAAGATGTTTAGTACATAATGAAGTCCATAACTTCTTGAGTTTCCTTGAGAAGTAGGAAAAAACTCAGTCAGTACCATTAATATGTTACACTTTTATTCCAGAAATAGTAGAAAAAAACCATAATGATCACAGCTCTTTTCACCTTTTAACACTCCAGGGGATCACTTGTGTACAGAAAGTCTTCTGCAGCTCAGGAACTGTAAAACCTGTCAGAAGTGTTTCATGAAGATTAGGTGCTATTCAATCAAATGGCGATGATTCATTGTGATTCACCATTGAGTATGTAAACTTAGCAGCTGTACAAGCAGATAAACTGTAATTGTTCAGCACCTACAGTACTGTGATGACTGTGCTCTGACTAACGCGGGCATCTATTCACTTTCCTCGTTTAAGAAAAAAATTAAATAAAAGCTCTTATCTTGCTGCTCTAACAATTTTACTTCCATTGCATTCTCCACCTACAAATGCATCCCACAGCCAAATGCAACACGTTTATATTCTTCATCTGGAAGTGGCCATTGAGCAAAGCTAACAGAGGCAGAAACAGAAGAGGCAATATCAAGTAACAGTGGAGTATTTCTTCTAATGCACAAACATATGGTCCATGGACCAAAATGGACCCATCAAAGGGTCCAATCTGGCCCAGAGTGTGAGTTTTATTTGGTTGGTAGGGACAGACTAGTGCACACAGAAGTGAAAGAAGGGGTGGGGGCTGATCTGATGGATGGACCTGCCCCCTCTTTAATCCATAGGAGTGGATCTGTCCTTCAGTGTGGTTCTCCCCAAAATGTATTTTTTTCCCCACTGGGTTTTGGAGTTTTTTCTTGTCAAGAAGGAGGGTCTAATTGCAGGGGATGCTTGGGACCTTTTATCTATTTCTGTAGTTGATTGTGTTTTTGTAAAGCACTGTGAGATGACTTTTGTTGTGATTTGGGGCTTTATAAATAAAACGTAATTTAATCTGCCTTGGCGGAGTTTGCACACTTTGAGTGCTTTTTTAATGTTACTCGTGTGATTAAAAGATAGTTTGCATATGTAAAGATTTTCATGATTTCATTTGACTTCTTTCACTGTATTTCACTGGCCCCGCCCACTTCAGATCATATTGGACTGAATGTGGCTCCTGACCTAAAATGACTCTGACACCCCTGTTCTAACCTAACTGAAAATACATTACATCTGCCTCCTCTCCTGGACCAATGATGACGACGGGGGATTTATCGTAACCAGAGTGGCAAACCACCAACCTCAAAATCTAGGCGCTTGGAAGTTTTAATCATTAATGTGCGCTTTGGAACACATCCCACTCGTGTCTTTTTTTTTTTTTTTTTTGCTTAAACAAAAGGGAAACGACAAAAAAAGCCATTTGCAGATTAGCGGAGGGATTAACAGTAATATGGTTTATCCCACATGTGGTATGTAAGCTGACATCCCCTCTTACACAAAGACATGCCTGGACATCACATTATAAGCAGGATTTGTTTCTGTTCTCCTCCTCTGTCTGCATGTGTGTAATCATTAAGCAATAACAAAGGCAGACACCTACACAGTACACCATAAACACCATGCTCTTTATCAAGGCATTTAATGTTCATTTCTCGTAACACCACCTGAGCAGCAGTAATGTCAGAGTTACTTCCAAACTGTCAGATATTATAGCAGACGTGGAAGTAACTAAGTAGAAGTACTTCCTTTACTTTACTTAAGTACAGTTTTTAGGTGTCTGTACTTTACTTGAGTATTTATTTATCTGGCAACTTTTTACTTTTACTTCCCTACATTTTTGTATAAATATCTGTACTTCATACTATTTACATTTATATAAATATCTGTACTTTATACTCTTTACATTTATATAAATATATGTACTTTATACTATTTAGATTTATATAAATATTTGTACTTTATACTATTTACATTTATATAAATATCTGTACTTTATACTATTTAGATTTATATAAATATATGTACTTTATACTCTTTACATTTATATAAATATATGTACTTTATACTATTTAGATTTATATAAATATCTGTACTTTATACTATTTAGATTTATATAAATATATGTACTTTATACTCTTTACATTTATATAAATATCTGTACTTTATACTCTTTACATTTATATAAATATCTGTACTTTATACTCTTTACATTTATATAAATATATGTACTTTATACTCTTTACATTTATGTAAATATCTGTACTTTATACTATTTACATTTATATAAATATATGTACTTTATACTCTTTACATTTATATAAATATATGTACTTTATACTCTTTACATTTATATAAATATATGTACTTTATACTATTTACATTTATATAAATATCTGTACTTTATACTATTTACATTTATATAAATATATGTACTTTATACTCTTTACATTTATATAAATATATGTACTTTATACTCTTTACATTTATATAAATATATGTACTTTATACTATTTACATTTATATAAATATCTGTACTTTATACTCTTTACATTTATATAAATATATGTACTTTATACTATTTAGATTTATATAAATATTTGTACTTTATACTATTTACATTTATATAAATATCTGTACTTTATACTATTTAGATTTATATAAATATATGTACTTTATACTCTTTACATTTATATAAATATATGTACTTTATACTATTTAGATTTATATAAATATCTGTACTTTATACTATTTAGATTTATATAAATATATGTACTTTATACTCTTTACATTTATATAAATATCTGTACTTTATACTCTTTACATTTATATAAATATATGTACTTTATACTCTTTACATTTATATAAATATCTGTACTTTATACTCTTTACATTTATATAAATATATGTACTTTATACTCTTTACATTTATGTAAATATCTGTACTTTATACTATTTACATTTATATAAATATATGTACTTTATACTCTTTACATTTATATAAATATATGTACTTTATACTCTTTACATTTATATAAATATATGTACTTTATACTATTTACATTTATATAAATATCTGTACTTTATACTATTTACATTCTCAGAATAGACTCATTACTTTTTCAAACTCGACAAATGAAAACAAGTCTTAAATCACAAAATCAGAAATTGTGACTGACTATATGATGATTTTTGGCTTTTTATGTCATAATTCTGACTTTTTTTCTCATAATTTTCTTTTTATCTCACAATTTAAATGTTTTATCTCATAATTGTGTTTTTTTTTTTTTCTTTAGGACTTGTTTCCTAAATGTCCTGTTCATACCTACAAAACCATCACCCAATAAAACACATCATCTACACAGTAATTCACTTTTAAATCCTTTATTTTTGGATATTTTTGACATTTTGCTGGTTTTTAATTATTAATTCATCCATAGCAAAAACGTTTTACTTGATTACAATTGAGAAGGTTTATTTTTCTTTTTACTTTTACTTCAGGCAAGGAGTTGAATCATTACTTATACTTTTAGCAGAGTATTTTTTCCACACAAGTAGCTGTACTTCTACTTAAGTACAGAATGGGAGTATTTTAAACACCTCTGTGTTATAGACAGATCAGTTGTTGCTGATTTTCAAAAGTAATCCCTTACCTTAAATATTAGATATTACTTGTAAAGCATTCCATACATTACTTTTGCCTTACATGCAGACCCCCACAGGATTTTAAAACCCAATATATAAACTAGAAGAGCACTTGGAGAGTGTAGACTCCACCAAGGCAAATCACTCCTGCCTCACCTCCAAAATGACTGAAATAAGCGCGAGTTTTCACTTTCACTTTCGCAAGTGCGGTCCGCCCTGACCACTGATCACCACTAAACTGTCATCACATCTTCCTTGTACCAGTGTCAACATTTCTTGAATATTTCAGCCAAAGCCATTCCTAATTTTTGGAGTTATCTTTGCTAATCGATAGACAAACAGATAAACGCTGGCAGAAACATAACTCTGCAGTTCCTTGGTTGTTCCTATTTGTTCAAGTTATTCACATTTTTTTTTTTTTTTGTGAAAAGATAGTTTTTTTATCATTTTTGTCTTATTCTGACAGTATTTTATTCATCTGACACATTTGATATTGAATTTGGCTCCTGAACTGAGATGACAGTTAATATTTGAAGTGAGTTTTCTTTTTTTGGCATTTCCAATTCATCCAATGAACTGGATTGAACACTATGGCTCCTGTGTTTCAAGGCCAGGGTTCTTGAGAGTCTTGCTCTTTTTTGTTTTATTCTTTTCAGTTTAAGCTGTTAAATTATGAGAAGTGTGTGCTATTGAACATGTACAAAGTATTACTGAAGGTTCATTAGTATTGCCTTTACACTACAACATTACACTCCATTACTAAAATGCATTACTTTTGTAACACATTATTCCCTACACTGCTGAACAGTGGCTGCTCTTTTTAACAGTATGTTGTCTGTCACAAAAAAAAAGCCACCTGTAGAAGGAAAAAAAGTAGCAGAAGTTGCATTGTTCTTTCTCCTTGTTATATGGGAGGAAGAAAAAGAGCAAGTGGAAGGGTTCTTTTGAACAGCGTGGACCAGTGATGCTTATTGTTTGACATGAGGCGAATCATTTATTCAGGCTGAAAGTGGTGAAGTTTGTCAAAGCAGTTTATTTAGGGTGAATTTATTATTTATTTATTTTCCACTCCAGTACATCTGTCTGTCTCCTCCCTTCACTATCACAACCTGCTTTGCTTCTCTTTTATGATGCTTCTCATTGAAACATACAACATAAAAAAAAAAAAAAAAAAAAAAAAGCAAATAGGATTTAAGAACTGGGCTCTGATGGGAGATGGTGCACACCTTTTTGAATGTGTCGCCAATTAAAGCTTCACTCAGTCCCCGTCCTGACTCCAAACTAGAGATCTAACGTGTCAGAGATGAGGCGGGTAAGTGACGGCGCCGCACTTAAAAAGGCCCAACGTTAACGGCTGTCTTAATGCCTCAAAAGAAGATAAATGACGCTGAATGGATTTTTGGAGGCAGATTGTACACTTTGGAAAATTAAAGGAATGCATTGTGGTTTGGGTAGATTGGCCCTTTGCGCCACTTAGCAGGTAAATCACACAAACGCAGACACTGGAATGTGCTTGTGGGTGGCCACTGAGCGCACCGCTGCTGTGCATACTGAGCAACAGGACTGACCTTTCAGTAATAAAATGTTCTTAGTGGTTTAATTATCTGGCCTGTAGATGCATAAATCTCAAAAATGAAATATCATTAATTCAATACAGCTGATGCAGACAGGCTTATTTTTAGCCGAGTTTCAAGGGAGCAGGGTGCGCGGAGGGGGAGGGGGTGGGGGGTGGTGGGGGGGTCAGGTCTGTACGGTTCACCTGTGAAAACACTTCATTATTTTTATGTCGTGTGACTGATTTTATACAAATGTGACACGTTTTGCGACGTACTTCCAAAGCTGCATGTACTATTTGCTCACTCTTGTCATACATTGCTGACATATCTAACTGCACTGTTGGTATATTTTTTCCACAACTAATTCATCAGTGTGTGGTGGTTGTACAGCGGTGATTGTCAGCTGGAGTCCTCTGGGTCAAAACTGCTTCCATAAACCTTCTTTTTTTTTTTTTTTTTGTCTGCATTTGTTCTCATAAACCTTCTTTTACCAGCTTCAGAATGTTAATAAAATCAGAAAATCAGAGGTAATTAGTATATATAGTACTACTGTAGTGGCAGAAATGTGAGCTCAAATATGTGCTTCAGAGTATTCATGAAGCTGGTCCTTAGACTGTGCCGTCTTAAAGCCTTTCAGAGGACTCTTAATGAACTGTTTTGTCACTTTGTGTTAATATAGACACTGCGTATTAGAGTCAGAATTGGTTAAAGTTGACTAATATTTGGAGAATTCAAATGTTATTGAACTAATTCTTTGGTGTGTTATCATATTCATCTGTTATATTTAATTTATCCCAGTTGGAAAATATTAACAAAATCAGAAAATGCGGGATGTCAAAAAATATTATTCTGTACATGCAAATGAGATTATGAACTCAATTATGTTTTTACTGATTTCTTGTATTATTCATTTATTCAAGTGAATTCTCAACATCTTTTATTAACTTACTTAACTTTTTTTTCATTTCGTGGTAATAATAGTGTCAGAATTGGTTAAAGTTAAATAATATCCCCAGACTTAAACTTTAATTGAACTGCCTCTTTCGTGGCATTTATCCACTGAATATGAAGTATTTAGTGAGTTTTGTATTTAAATATTCAGTTTTGGTGTAAATATGTCAAAGAGCTGTAGTTTGAAAGTGGTTAGAGATAAAATCACAGTGTGAAATTAGAAGCGTACTGTGTTTGAATGTTTTTGATGGAAGTAAATCTAATTTGCATATTGTTATATCACAGGGTGGCGGCCATATTGGATTGTTGAACTTGTAGTAAAAATGAACTTTCAGCATCTTTACATGGATGTTTTCTTTGTGTGTGTGTTTTTTGTCTTATCCTTAGAACACAAAATATCTATCTATCTATCTATCTATCTATCTATCTATCTATCTATCTATCTATCTATCTATCTATCTATCTATCTATCTATCTATCTATCTATCTATCTATCTATCTATCTATCTATCTATCTATCTATCTATCTATCTATCTATCTATCTATCTATCTATCTATCTATCTATCTATCTATCTGTCTGTCTGTCTGTCTGTCTGTCTGTCTGTCTGTCTGTCTGTCTGTCTGTCTGTCTGTCTGTCTGTCTGTCTGACTAGATAGATATATCAGGGTGCTATATATATATATATATATATATATTGACTGTGGCAGTTTGATAAGGCCATAATAAAGTCATTAATGAGTTAATACAATCAGGAGTCACTCAGATATATATTTTACTCATATCTATTTATCACATGTACATTGAGTATCTTTTGAAAAACTGGTAATAATGTTTCTATAATTTCTTGTTCATCTGGGCTAATCTTTACTTGAATCAGAATTGGTTAAAGTTGACTAATTTCTCCAGAATTAAAGTTTTATTGCATTGCCTCTTTGGTTGATATCTAAGAGTATGTATTTATCCCGACTGCAGAAATGTGTAGAGCAAAAAACTCTAATTACCATATAGTTTGTCGGCCCTATATGTAGTTAGCATTATGGATTTTCTGTGTTTTTGTGTTTTTCATTGATGTCAACTTGTATTTTTCAGAAAGTCTCCAACAGTCTAATTATTAGATCTGGGGGGAAATAAGGCTTGTCTTGGCTTGAATGGTATCTACAGCTTTGGAAATATAAGTATTAGAGCCATATGACAGAGTAAAAAGTCAATACTTGTTAAAACTGACTTGTGACTTATTTTTTGTTTCGCAAAGAGACAAAAAGCACATTAAATATTTGTTTCAGAAATTTAATAAAAAAATTAGATGTATTTAATGGCAATTTTTCTCATGGCATGTAAGGTGATGTTGCAAAGCAGTGGAAGAGCAGGTCATTTTCCAAAATGGTAGTAAAAGGTCATGTTCCAACAGAAAATCACAGGTCATCTAATACTCATTTCCATGGGTGTTTATACTTTTTTCAGCTCCATAGCTTTTGGACCTCCTCTAAACCACTCTTTAACTTTTCAAGTCTATAAAATTAGGGGTAATCAGAATAAGTGTTTTTGATTTTTAAAGATAAATACCCTAGGCTGACAGAAACACAGATTACCACCTATCTGCTTGTGTTTGGGGGTATTTGCTGCTTCCAGACATCATTGTTTGCTACAGTCTGAGGTCGACAGGGTCATGGGTGCTGAGCGTGACTCCCATAATGTTTTAGGTAACAGTAAATGAAGAGGGAAAAAAAAAGTGCTGTGTCCTATCAAAGACAATCGATTTGAGAAGCAAATTGAATTTCCACTGAATTTAATTTTTAACATGTATTAATTGCTGCAGTTAATAATTATTTTTTATCATGACTGCCTGCTGATTATCATTTAGATTACTCATTCTTTTCTCTCTCTCTCTTTATGAAATAGAAGAAAGGAATGAAATGATTTGCAATTCTGTTGGTTTGTCTTCAGGCCTGATAAAGACAGCTCTGTCTGGCATGGACAGAGAAGTCAGAGAGACCTACACGGTTATCATCCAGGCTAAAGACATGGCTGGACAGATGGGCGGGCTCTCAGGAACCACAACGGTCAGCATCACCCTCTCGGACGTGAACGACAACCCGCCACGCTTCGCCAAGAGTGAGTACAGCCTTCTGGAAAAGACAGACACACACACACACACACACACACACACACACACACACACACACACACACATTGGTTTCCATGTCTCAGGAGGACCGAGTTTATAAGTCATTGGGTAGTGAGTATAAACATAAAATAAAGTAAAAAGTAAATAAAAAAAAAAAATAATAATTAGAAAATTAAATAAAAAAAATTAGTGAATGAATAAAAAAAATATACAAAAAATTAATAATAGTATTTTTTAAAATAATAAATACAAAATGAAAAAAATGGTAAATAAAAAAGTTAATAATTAATTTTTAAAAAGCATAAAAATATGGGGACGTGAATTTTGGTCCCCATAGTGTCAGAGGTCCCCATGGTGTGATTGTGTATATCAATGTCTCCATAAAGATAGGAATACAAGTACACACACGCACGCACGCACACACACACACACACACACACACACACACAAACACATTGGTTTCCATGTATCACGAGGACCAAGTTTGTAATCGTCACTTGTAGGTAAAATATTTTTTATTCATAAATAAATAAATAAAAAACATTAAATTAAATTAAATTTAAAAATTTACTAGTTAAAAGTAAATACATCTTCAAACTTTTCACTTTGCACCTGTTTCCCTCCATGCTTTATGGGGACTTCCAGATAAAACAATATTTATAGGCGGAACAATTTGCATACCTCACACATTTATATTTTACTAGTGGGGACCTACATTTAGTTTGGTCCCCACGGTGCCAGACGTCTCCGTGGTACAACTGTGAACATATCAATGTCCCCATAAAGATAGGAATACAAGCACACACAGACACACGTGCAGAATGACCAGTCGTCAGCACATGAAAACCCACTCGTCAGTGTGAGCCGGTGCCAGCCCCCATCTGGTGTCAGTTTTCAAAATGAATTTGGATTATTACAGGGAGCTCTGGGTTTTGCGCCACTAAGGCCGGGCCTCTTAAAGGCAGTGAATAATTAAATATAGAGCCATATGACAGAGCAAAGGGTCCTGCAAAGTGCATCAGATCAGGCCTGTAATCCCTATTAAATGAAGAGAGTACATTCGCTGGGTTTTATCTCTCCGACTCTTCCTCACTGCTTGTCTATCTCCTTGCTATTAAGTCTTTCTTCTGCCCCCTTTCACTCCATAAAACCAGTGTTCTCACTTTAGTGCTGCCTCTGTCCTTGGTGCCTTTTTTTTTTTCCCCCTTTCTGCTCTTTTTGTTAACCTCTCGCTCATCAATCATCAGTCCTTCCTATCTACTCCCCTCGCCTACTCCCTTTCAGTCTCACACATTGTCTCTCTTTCTTCACCACTCCCTCCCTCCCTCCCTCCCTGCCTGTCTCACTTCCTCTTGTGCATCTGGCAAACGGCGAAGGCAGCCCAGATCAGATTGACAGATTACCGGTGTCGTCGTGTTTCCCCTCAGTAAAAGCGAGTGCCAAACTGTAGTACAGTGTGCAGGTCTGCGAATAACCCCCTCCCTTTTTTTTTTTTTTTCCCTTCCCCATATTTATCATACCCTCCTCCCATCAGTAGTTGATGGAGGTTAGGAAGAAAAGGGGGGAGGGGAGGGTGCTGTCATTTCAGCTCCCCTCTGCCCGTGAATGAACAGTGGGAAGGATGGAGATAGATAGATACGGTGACAGAAGGGGAAGATAGAGGAAGAAAGAGGAAGAGTGAGGTGGACGACAGGAAGACAGCCAGGGATGGGTGGAAGAGGGAGGGAGTGGGGAGACGGGAGAGGAAGATTGAAAGAGGAAAAAAGAGGAGGAGATATTGTAATGGGACACCCAGAGGAGGCAGGGTGTCAGGGAGCGATATCATTGTTGTCTGCCGGAGTAATGCCTCCTTCTTTTCCACCCAATGCTAAATACCTGTTAGTCTAGGGATCCATTCTCATGGAGCGCCTCTGAAATGGTGTGTTTGTTTTCTTATCCTTATGGGGACATTGATCTGTTGACACAGTCACACCATGGGGACCAAAATTCAGGCAGTGAAATATAAATATAGGTCCCCACTAGTAAAATATAAACCTGTGTGAAGTAACTCATACTACATAACACCCCCCTTATTATTATTATTATTATTAGATTTTTTTTTTTAAATATTTAAACATTTTTAATCATATTATTAGTATTTTTTAATTTTAACTTTAATTGTATATTTAATTTAATTAATTTGTCCTACTTTTTCATCATAAAAAAAGAAAAAGTGTTTACACTCATTACCCAATGGCTATTTTACTTACAAGTAATGGTTACAAACGTGGAAGCCAGTATGTGTGTGTTTGTTTTTGTGTATGTTTGTGTGTGTGTGTGTGTGTGTGTGTGTGTGTGTGTATTGGCTTGTTTGTGTAGAGCCAAGTGTCAACGTCACAGAGACCTGCCGACTCAGGCGTTGCCAAAACACTGTCAGCATGTTTTATTAGTGTGTCAGTGCTGTTTGTCTCCGCAGGCTGTGTGTATATCACGCTCCTTCCCTCCTGCGGTCCGGCTATTTATTTAAACATACGAGATGCAGCCGGGGCCGCCGCCACCACCGCTGCCGCCACCACCGATGACAGGCAGCTATCAATTTATCTGCCTCAAACCAGGAAATCAAATTGCAAAATAATAATAATAATAAAAAAAAAGAAAAAGGACAGTGGCAATTAATTCACGTCGGGCTGAAATTGGCTGAAAATTTATGTCACATGCTAAACTTTAAAGAGCGAGTCAATAATGCTTGTAGCGGCTTCTGTAAAAAGGCCAGTGTTTTGGAAATGAAATATGTTTTACCACATATTATATAAAATGTCGACTCCACAGCTGTTCTGCAAATGTTGAGGCAGTAAATCTCCATTTCCCGCCCCGACTGGCTCGTAGATCTGTGGCCTCTGATTGGCTGTGATTCACTCTCTCCCTGACCTGGCCTCTTGTGTTGTTGCTTCACCTAGCTACATTTACATAATGTGTTTTTAATTCTGAATTATTTATTAGGAGTAAAATAATTTGGAATTGCTCGTGTTTACATGAACGTGATGATTCAGAATAAAGGTTTACATAGGAAACAGGTTTATTCCACTCTAGGTAATTTGGCTTTAAGAGCTGGAGGTACAGAGGGTTCTGATTGGACAGAACGGCCACTTAAAGAGTCATTGCATGAGAAAACCAGGACTAGGTCAGAAGATGGGGGTCGGCCAAATTGGCTCATACATTGTTTATATAATGTGCAACTATGAACAGCCATATGATTAAAACCCTCTGGCTATTTGTCATTACAAAGTTCTGGGACACTCCTCTGAGACCCTCAAATATCAAACAATTTATATCTAAAAATGACTAAAATTGTGATGGCAACCATGATAATTCTGTTAAAGCTATGGACATAATTTAATATTGCTATATAGCATAGATTCCATAGTTTCAGAGATCAAAACTTGTAAGAGGGCAGAATTTTTATCCGTCTAAATTTTTGTCACATTTAAGGGACATTATCTCCTATGGGCAGTGGCTTTGGTGAATGGCATTAGTGTTGCTGGAGAGAGCAACATGTACTTATTCAAAAACAAGCTTCATATAATTGGGCCATACATAACGTGATCTGTGAATGGGGGGTCTTTATGGGGATTTTTCATATTACTTTTAATATCTAAGCTTCAACTTTTGGTCTGTGAAACTATGGAAGCTATGCTACAGTATATAGAAATATTACATTTATGTCCATAGTTTTAACATAATTATCAGGGTAGCCATCGCAATTTTAGTAATTTGTAGAAATAAATTGTTTGATTTTCGAGGGTCTCAGACGGGGGTCCCAGAACACCGTAATGAAAACTACCCAGTGAGTTTTAATCACATGGCTGTTCATATTTGCACATACCTATTATACATAGAAAGTATGAGCTGATTTGGCCGACCCCCATTTTCTGACCTCTGTCTGGTTTTACCTGGTTTTCTCATGTAATGACTTAACATCTGGATGTCTATTGGAAGTAAACAATTGCATCCACTTCCCGTTTTGCACTCGTTTCTACTATCAACATGGAAGACCATATACTACTGTACCTGCGATGTTTGCATGTATTGTTTGTGATAACTTTGATGTAGCATCTCGACTGAATCATCCACAGGCAACATACTAATGTCAGTCTGGCAGCGCGGAATATGTGCGTAATCAACACAAAATATGTGGGTCATTGCAACAAGACCAGGAGCAGAACGACAGTAATAATATTAAAGTGGAATTAACTGTTTAAATGGCAGAGGAATTATTGAATTTAGCATTAATATTGGAATAAACCCTTGACTGTATTCGGAAGTTTAATTCAGATTCATCATTTTCAACTGGAATTTCGTGTTTACATGGTCATCTTAAAGCACAATTAACCTTTATTTGGAATTAAACAGGAATAAAGACTCTCATGTAAACAGGGCAAATGTGACTCGCATGTCTATACGGATTCTATTTCAGTAACGAGGGGGGTGTCATAAAAATACTGGGGTTATGAGGCCTGTTGGGTGTTACAGTATGTTGGACTTTTTTTTTTTTTGCCGTGTTTTCGTACATTTCAGATTCACCTTTTGCTCACAAATAAGCCTTAAAAGAAGTATTGATTCATGTCTTAATTGAAATGAGTCTTTCTGTAGATGAAGTAATAAAAATGGACATGAAAAGAAATACCAAGGATGTGATCTCTGTTGTCATGGTCTTTTTCTCACACTCTGAAATCATTTACACTATTAATAGCGCTCCTCCTCTTAGCTTTTTTTTTTTTTTTTAATTCTTTGGTACATTTTCTGTTCTGACAAATTGATTCTTTTTTTAATTCCATAAAAATCTCCCTTTTCAGGTTTTTATGAGTTCAGAGTGCCTGAATCCAATGAAGTGGGGTCCGTGGTGGGAGTCATCCGAGCGATAGACGCCGACATCGGTGAAAATGCAGAGATGGAGTACAGGATCATGGGCAGCGACGGGCCCGGCATGTTTGATATAGTCACCAACAGGAGTTCGCAGGATGGTGTCATCAAGCTGAGAAAGGTCAGTGATGTTACTCTGCTCTAGGTTGTGAATGCTTTTTTTTTTTTAAATTTATTTATTTATTTTTTTTTACTTTTTTTTCCAGTGTAAAGCTTTATTTTAAAGCAATACATAAAAAGAGTCAAACATGCAAATAAATAACTAATAACAATAACTAATACCAACATGAATATACAACGTCAAGAAAAGAGACAAAATTAATAAATAAATGAACAAATGAATGCATAAAAATGAAAAAAAAATTATTAAAACATACAAAGAGATTCACATTAATTCAGTGAAGCAAATTATTAAACAAGTGGTTCCAGGCACAACAAACACCCCCCCCCCCCTTCACACATTTTACCTGAATTGCCCTATATCTTATCATTAGGAAACACATTTTTGGTGGCTGTGACCTTTGACCTACATTCACCAAAATTTAATGGGATCCATTCTGGACCACCTCACACCTTTACGGAAAACATCATAGAATTTGGTCCACTAGTGTTTGTGTAAAGCTGGTTACAAACAAACAGACCAACAAACATACAAACCGAACCAAAAACACAACCATTTGTCAGGCTTGACAGCTTTTTTCTTTACATTTAGGGGAGTATAAAAGTTTAACACTGCAGATGTATTCTCCAAATTCACCTAGAAATCTGTGAAAATTGGTGGCTGTTTTTGACATTTTACATTTGTGAATATGAAGTTTACCAAACAAAGTCAACAGTAACACTTTATAAACATGGCTCTCTCTGTGAACAAAACCCATGTACCCATCGATCTATAGTCAATGTTGAGCTGAGATTTGATTTTACACACAATATATCTCCAGTTTAGAGCAAAAGGTCAAGGAATTGTTGCACTGAAAACAATACAAGTATCAAAGTTTCAGGTACATTTATCTTCCTGATCCAAATGCACTGTTAACCCGAATAACTCAAAATATTTAAGGCAATCAATTGCCTCACTTATTTTAAGTTGATGAAGTTAAAAAATGTTTTTTTTCCAGAACTTACAATGTTAATGCTTACTAGAAAAGCACTCTGAGAGCGCAGACCTCACAGTGCACCAAACAAAAAATGTTGATAGGACAAATAAGTGCATAGAACACTAAAGCTTAAAGTGTGAACATGTATCTTTAATTTAGTGTGTAAAATCTCTGTAAATGCTGCCCTCTTACTGTTCTACTTTCATAATCCTGTTGAGTTGATTAAAAATACAGCCCTTAGTCATTGGCACAGCGGGGGGTGCTTTATTATTTATTTTTTCTTACTTTGGATTTGCCCTGGGTTTTGCCTTCCAGGGATCCCTGAAACAATGACCGCTGAAGCTTATAGAGACACAAAGTTAAATCAAAGCTTGCATGTTTTTTTTTTTTTCTAACAGCAATTCTCTTTCAAAGTAACTCTGACATTTATTAGAAAAAACACATAAAGTTACAAATCTAGCCTTTAAATATGCTGTAATCTTACAACAACATACTGTGCAGTTCTAGATAAGAACATCTAATGCCATGGCTAATTCAATATATGTCCTTACTAAGCTTCAATGAATGTGATTTCCCATAAGTCTGAGACCTTTACAGGTTAAATGTCAGTAGATGAATGGCCATGGCTAGTTCAGGCATGTCCGTAATAACAGCAGGACAAAGGAAGCTGAATGCTGTAGATGCTTTTGACAGCAGCTGATTCCAGCTACAATAATGGAAAAGGACATGAAAGAGAGGTGACATCAGGACCTTGCATGTTTTCCCGACAAAAAAAGGATATTCTTTTACAAGAAATGTTCTTTTAAAATGAAAATATAAGTGCTGTAAAGATAATAATGGAGAATACAAGGAAAAAAGAATCATTTTCATTCATAGTTGGCAGTGTATTTTTCTTCTTCTCCTCCTCGCCTTCCTTCTTCTTCTTAGTATTTTTACCTCCGCCAAGGAGGTATTAAATTCGGGTCCGTTTGTCTGTCTGTCAGCAGGATTAAACAAAAAGTTCTGAACAGATTTTGATTAATTTTCAGGAATAATGAATAACAGGTCAAGAAAGAACCCATTAGATTTTGAGGAATGAAGGTTAAAGGTCAAGGTCACACTAAAGGTCTACAGCTAATACACATCAGTGGTAATTTCACAGGATTCAGACAAGATAGAATCTAACGTTTTTTTTTGCATTCACATCGTCCCACCTGTAGACATCAGATTGCTCAACACGTATGGCTCGATCATGTCCCGTTTTTTTTAAATAATCAATCAAAAATTACTGAAAAGTCTAGCCTTGGCAGAGGTCGGTGGTCTCTGACTGCCTTGTTATTATTATTATTATGGACTTAGGTAAAAAAACTAAAATAAAACAAGGCAGTCAGAGACAGCAGACCTCTGCCAAGGCTTGATATGGCGTCATATGATGTCAAATTGTGACGTGATCGAGCCATAAGTGTTGACCCATCTGATGTATGAAGGTGAGACGATGTAAATCCAAAAAACTGTGACATTCTGAGATATTACCACTGATGTGTTTTAGATGTTGACCTTTAGTGTGACCTTGACCTTTGACTTTCATTGCTCAAAATCTAATGGGTTCTTCCTTGACCCATTATATGTCATTCCTGAAAGTTTCATCAAAATCTATCCAGAACCTTTTGCCTAATCCTGCTGACAGACAGACAGACAGACAGACAGACAGACAGAGAGACAGACAGACAAATGGACCTGAATTGAATACCTCCTTGGCAGAGGTAATAAACTAAACTACAAGACCCAGACCCTAACCCTAAACAAACCTAACCCTAACCCTAACACTGTGAGAGTTAAACTGAACTAGCAGACCAGCTACATCACAGCCAGAGCAAACAAATAGAGTTTAACAAAAGCAAACAAGTTTAATACGAGTCTGTAGTAAAGACACTGTATGAGCGTAGCAAGCGTAACAAAGTATGATCCACTTTGCAGCTTTTTTGGAGTGCCTGGATTCCTCTTCTTGTCATTTTGGACTTCTTTCTTTATCCAAAACCACCTCATACACTGATTACTAGTTGAAAACCCTCAGGTAGCAGACACCTGTTTTTCTAAGCTTTGAGGATTATTGGAAAAAGACATTTCTTCATTACCTCGCCCCGAAAGGGAAAGGGGTATCGTTTTTGGTTCAGTTTGTCTGTCAGCAGTTTTATGCAATACCTACTGGACCAATTTCAGTATCACATGACGTTTTCAGGAAGGGTCCAAAGTGATCCAGAATAGATCCCATTAAATTTTGGTGAATGTAGGTCAAAGGTCGCAGTCACAGTTGCCAAAAATGTTGGCAAAATTTCGCAGACGATTTCAATTAAAAAAGTTCTGGAAGACATAGAAATAAGATACAGAAATGACACAGATAATAGCACATACACATAACTAGAAAAGCACTCTGAGAGTGCCAACCTACCCCCGCCGAATGAAGGGGAGGTTTGCCAAGGAGGTTATGTTTTTGCTAGAATTTGTTTGTTTGTTTGTTTGTTTGTCAGCAACATTACTCAAAAAGGTATGGATGGATTCTGACGACATTTTCAGGATGTGTTGGGAGTGTCACAAGGAACAAATGATAAAATTTTGGTGGTGATCTGGAAGAGATTCTGGATTCTGGATCGCTTTGAATTTTTATATTGCGGTAAAAGCAGAATAAATGTCAAAGTGATCCAGAATCCAGGATCTCTTCCAAATCACCACCAAAATGTAATAATTTGTTCCTTGTGACACTCGCAACACATCCTTGAAATTTTATCAAAATCCATCTGTAACATTTTGAATAATGTTGCTGACAGACAGACAGACAAACTCCAGCGAAAACATAACCTCCTTGGTGCAAATAAAACACACACAGAAATGTTTGGGATAAACAGTGTTTTTCTAATTTTAATTTATGGTTATGTTTTTCACCGGGAAATTGTTTGGTTGCACTGTTCAGACACTACAAATTAGTCTAAAATATCAATGTAAAGAATCATAATGAATGAATGAATGAATGAATTAATCAATATCAGTCTTTATTTATATAGCACTTCTCATACCGTGACTTATAGAACAAATTGCTTTACATATAAAATACTAATGAGTGATAAAATTGAGATTGTGATATATTTCTGACATATCACCCGCTCCTACTTATGCAGACATGTCACTATCAATTACTGCTGTGAACTAATCATAAAACTGTACCTGAACAGGAATATTAGCAGAACATTCACCTTAATTAGCTTCAGAAACAGGTTGGTGAGAGTCCTGCGGTCAGATTTATTCCATTTCTACAAACCAGAAAGAAACTTTTTTTTTTTTTTTTTTTTTTTTTTTAATTCCACACACGCCAACTACCTGAAGATGGACAGTGGACTTATTAGATTTGAACTTACACTTGCCCACACTCTCGGTACATGTGTTTTCAGCGAGATTCATTCTTCCTCTCAGCTGAGACCAAAGCAGGAATATTGATGCCGGGTATGGATCGCGGCATTCAGCGGTGTGCTGTGGTGTGTTTCTGATGTATCCAACAGAATCTGGTAGTTGCCTTATCAAGCGCACTCTCTGCAGCCTTCCATCGATCGCTTCCATCATGCCATCATTAAGTGGAAGATGACATAATTGCCTTTTGTAGCAGTGCTGTAGTAGATGTGGTGTGTGGGGAGGGAGTGTGCCCTAATTCTGAACCTGCTAATTAAATGGGCTTGTCAAGTGGGAGTGTGTCCCATCTCTTCTTGCACTAGTCCTTCAAAGCAACATATTTCTCCTGTTGATGTACAAACCCCCCCCCCCCCCATACACACACACACACACACACACACACCCTTTCCCCCCTTTCCCTGTGGCGTAACACAAAAAACTGAAAATCAATGATTTGACTATTATGTTATTATTCACAGCTTCAGAAAAAAAAAAAAAACATTAATTCCATCTGGATTTGTCAAGCTTTCATTGGCCGGTTCCAACTATTAGGGACCCGGTATCCTTTCATATGTACAGTAGGCAGCCTCCAAGAAAGCTCTCACTCTGATCCAGCTGCTCCTGTTCAGAGCGTGGCGCACATTCATTAAAATGCACCGCTCGCCAATTATTTCCATCAATAGGGGTATACCTTTAGTGACTACAACCTAAAAAAAAAAGGGGGGGGGAAGGAACATGAATGTAGGAAACATACAGACAAAGGCAAAAAAAAAAAAATGTCAGAAAACATTGTTAATCATGCATGAATCAGACTACTAATCATCCAAACAGTCCAGAAGTTTCAGTAGGTGCTACATTGTGCATGAACTATAACAAGACGCCCTCTTTTTAAGTAACAAAACAGTGAAACCCTGTTTGTGAAAAAAAAAATCATATATAAATAGTATATGTTTTTTTATTGTCAATGCCACTCGTCATTTATGAGGCTGTGAAAGTGTAGTTTTGCTGTTTAACTCTTTAAACCTTGAGCATTTGGCGGTAAGGTGGTGTAGTGGTTAGCATTCATGCCTCACAACAAGAAGGAGGTTTGATTCCCACACCAGACCTTTCTGTGTGGAGTTTGCATGTTCTCCCCGTGTCTGCGTGGGTTTTATCTGGTTTCCTCCCACCATCTAAAGACATGCACTGATAGGTCAGGTCTCCCTTGAAAATGAGATCATTGATCTCAATGGGACACACATGCATAAATAAAGGTTAAATAAAAAAAAAGCATTCTGAAAGTCTGATTTATCTCAAATATTCCTAAAATTTTTTTACAGTTTACTCAATAAAGCCAGTTTCAGAACATGCTGATAGACATTTGTAGATATCTGAGCATGCTCAGACCAGGCCAATATGAAAATAGATGGAACATGTTTCCTTATGGTTATTTGTTTTTACTGTTGTTTGCAGTGTTGTGGGTTTTTTTTAATAACTGTTTTTACCAACTTTTCACCGTGTACAACCAAAACAGCCGGACTGACAGAGGGAAAAAAAGCTCATAAACAACAACTGGGCCAAAATTCAAATACTTGTAGTTCAATTCAGGAGTAGCAACCTTCAATTTCATTGTAATTTGTTTTACAATCACAATAATAAAAACTCAAATCTCAAATCAAATTCTAAGTGCCTTATTTAGTGAAAAGCTGTCAAAATTCAAATCCCCTCTTTGTCTTTCTCTGTTATTTCACTTTTTTTTAACCAAAAACACACAGTAAAAGCAAAACCACTGAAGAAAAGGAACACAGCAGCTTTTATGAAACTGAAACTGAGTGGTGTGTTAGGGGTTAAAGGGTTCATGAGGTACCCACGTTGCATTCATTTTTCTAAAAGAGGTGAATCTTTCATCAAACATTTTTTTTTATTAATGAATACCTCATTAGAAATGTACAAAATCTATATAAACCTCTTAAAAAATACATTATGAAGAAGAAGATTGTTTTTGCAGTCTTGCTATCTACTGACCGCCAAAGCCAGCGGCTCATACACTAATCTGTTATACTGATCTTTTCATTTCACAAGAAACAAAACCAAAATGAGCAGATGTCACCCACCAAACATGTACAGACAGCTTTGATTGATTGTTTCATCAAGCTACAGCAAGCATCAGGAAATTGACTGAAAAGGAACAAACATCCGAGAAGTTGATTGAAAATGTGACATGTTTGACCCTGATATCTGAAGAAATGGTATAAAGCCAACGCGATATTTGTCCTAAAAGCTCCTAGTTTGCGGTAACTGTGTACATTTACAGAAGGAAATGACTGTGATTGTTCTATAAATTAATTAAATTAGCTTGGAACAATGAGATTATCTAGATAAAAAAAAAACGCTTTAATGTTTGATGATGACACAAAGTCATATTTGTGTAAATAAGCCTAACTGCGTGGCTGTCATGTTAGACGTCGACCAAAAGGCCAGATCTGTCTGATTAATCACCGTGTGGCAGCAATAACAGAAAGGCCACAGGTCTGTACAGGTCGGATCCCAGTTTCAGCCCATGTGTGTCCATCAACAGTCTTGTTAGTGTCCCTGAACAAGACACTGAGCCTCTTCATGCCAGCTCATTAGAAGATGTTCTGCAAAGATTGTCAGTTTAATGAATAAAATCCCAATCTGACCTTAAATTAAATGCAGCAAGATGCTCAGAATGGAGATTAGTGCTCTCAGAATCAACAGTTCAATGTGTTTCTGCATACAAATCTGTTTTTTTTTTTTTCTAATAAAATCTTACTGACAAAAGCTGCAATTAGGCCGAAAACAAAAGTTTACAGAGAAAACACAGAACGATGAGAGTGGAGCGTTTGGTTCACTGTAGTGGGGGTGATGACCTGTAGTGGGCCCTTTATATACTAGGTCTAGTATAGGTAATGTTGGTGTTCATTCCAACACTATGATTTTAATTAATCCTCCTCATGTTGATCTTCCTCAAGGCATAGACATTTTGTTTTTTATGTTTTTTTATGTCTTGTGTGTTTATGTTTTCAGATTGTTTCTCTCTAAAAGTAGACTATAGACTCCTTCAAAGTCAACATCATTCAAACATAAGAGGAAGTGGCATGCGCAGACCGGACTAAAAAAAAAAAAAACTACATGGAAACGCTGTTGTTTATATAGATGACAGACCTACAGCAGAGCTAGAAATGTCTAGTTGTTGTGTTGTCATTTGTCAGAATTGTTACAAGGACAGGGTTAAACTGTATAGAATTTCATCTGGATCTGACCCATTCAAAAAAAAAATCAACAACATCTATGGTTACAAAGATCCAGTGTGTGGACTGGGGTGAAAGCATGATCAGGAATGTCCGTTTGTCTGTCCTTCCTATTCTAACCACAAATTGGACCTTGAATAAAACTGCTGCAGCATGACCCTAACCTACAATGAAGTACAGACTGAAAATAAAAATAAAGATATGGGAGATATGCAAATAGGTGGTTATGTGATTAACCTGGTAAATTAAACCAGAGGAAGTTATAAACCTGCTAACAGATTAGCCTGCTAGCTTTCTCTAGTTAAGAGAATAATGACTCCAGCCTCTTCTGTTATTAACACCACCTCTAGGTTATGAACATGTGTAAAACATGCTTGACACATGCACACACATAACAGTCATATGTGTCTAAACACATGTAGGCGTGAAGTTTTTCTTGAGTGTACATAGGTTTGTCAATTAAGTACATATACGTCAGGCTATTGTATACTTGGAAACCTACCGACATCATCTTTTATTTATATGTAAGGATCCAGTAGGTGATGCTCACTTTTAAGTGCTAATTTATTTATGTAGCATTCTAGATCTGGAAAAGACACAGATGTATAATAGTCTGACAGCTCATATTACCGGTCTACAGACAGTCCTGGCTGTGCGTGCATCATTCGGTTAGTTTACAAACATGTCAGTTATGGTGTGCGTGATGCAAGGTGCGTTCACAAACCGTGGGAATTTTAACTAGCCAGGATAAAGGTGGTGACTGTTAATTTGTAGCAAAAGTGAAGCATGCGAGATTAACTTTACGAACTCAACACACTCAACAATCAAGGGCACATAAACAGTTACAGTTGTTTGATTTTTCCCATGAAATCAGGAAATAAGCATTTATAAATATAAGATATTTTTTAAATGAATCAGATAGTTTTGGCTTAAGTCCATGTGGGCCCAGGGTGACCCCCCTGTACGCTCCGCTAGTGGTGTAGACCATTGAGTTAAGGGGAGGTGTGGTATGAGAAAAAATGAAACAGAATTTAAAAAAAAAGTGTAAACATGGTTAACAGTACATGAGGGGAAAATCACACCTTAAATAGAAGTGAGAGAGGGACACAGAGTCTGTGGTGAGCAAGAAACAGAGGAAGTCTGAGATTATTAACAATTTGTCTTTTCATGGATTGGTCCTGATGATGCTCCGCCCACACAGTGTGTTATTTACAGAGGTGTTAGCTCCGCCCCCACAGTGTGTTATTTACAGATGTGTTAACTCCGCCCCCACAGTGTGTTACTTACAGAGGTGTTAGCTCTGCCCCCACAGTGTTTTAGATAGCCTTTATTATCATACAACAATGTACAATGATATTTGAGCATCTCCTTAAAGTCATAAAAAGAATACATGACTAAAAATTATTAATAATAATAATAATAATAATAATAATAGTAATAAGAGGTGTTAGCTAACCACAGTTTATATTTTTTGATAGGAAGCTGAATGAATGTGGATGATTTAAAATACACAAAAGTTTTCCACACAGATGTGAAACTGTATTTAAAAACTTTTAAAAATACACAAAATGTCAAGCTGTGTTAAAAGAGATGTTAAAAAATCATACACAGATGTCAAAATGTATTTGAGTTAAAAATACACAAAGATGTTAAAGATGTTTATAAAATGTATAGTTGCAGACTGAACATGTTTTTTTTTTGGGGGGGGGTGTCTTTACAGCCTCTGGACTTTGAGAAGAAGAAGCAGTACAGTCTGCGTGTCCAGGTGGAAAACGCTCACGTCAACTCCCGCTTCCTGTCCCTGGGCCCCTTCATGGACGAGGCCACCATCAAGATTTATGTGGATGATGTGGATGAGCCGCCCGTGTTTGAGCAAGCCAGCTACACGATGGAGGTGAAGGAAGACGCCGCCAAAAACACCGTCATTGACTCCATTAACGCGTCCGATCCTGACGACAAACGCAGCCCTGTCAGGTACCAAACACTGGTCTTATTGATTTCAGTCTCATCTGTTTTACATCATAGACTATTATCGGTGCTATGTGAGCCATTCTGGGCCATATCTAAACCAGTGGGGTCAGGGGTCACATCCTTCCAATATGATCTGATGTGGATCAGACCAGTAACATAATAAAACTCTGAGAGACCTCCCCCCTGAATGAAGGGGGGGTCCGCCAAGGAGGTCATGTTTTTTCCAGTGTTTATCTGTCTGTATGTCTGTTTTACTCTGTACAACATAACTCAAAAAATTATGAACGGATTTCGATGCAACTTTCAGGAAAGCTTTGGAATGACACAAGGACCAATTAGATTTTGGTGTAGATTGACGAAAATGATCCAGAATGCAGGATCTCTTTTGGATCTTTACCAAAATGTAATCTGTCTTTCCCACACTGGGTATTTCCATTTAGCTCAGTGCTAGGCTGCTTAGCTCATCACAAAAGCTCTCAAATATAGTGCAGCTTCTGCTTTCAGGTAAACACCATGTGTCACCAAGTGTTTCATTAAATTACACGCATTTCCATGTAAATGTATTTCGACATCTGTTGCATTTGGAAGAATCTGGAATTTCTTGGGAACTGTAACTGCACATTTGACCTTTTCGCCATTGACTTGTCAATGCCGTGTGTTCGCACTGCTGCCTGTGCACGCTCCTGTGAACAGTGGACAGGTAAAGGTAAAGTACTTTATTTGTCCTTATACACTGTACAATGAAATTTGTCCCCTGCATTTAACCCATCCTTCATGCCATTGGGGCATCTGTCAGGAACAGTGGGCAGCTATGTACGATGCCCGGGGACCCATCTCCAGCTGTAGAGCCTGGCTAATGGTCAGCTGCTGGAGGATTTTAGCCTAACAAACATAGCACCCGGAGGAAACCCATCCAGACACGGGGAGAGAAATATACAAACTCGACACAGAAAGGCCTGCATGGTCTGGGAATCGAACCCAGGCCTTCTTGCTGTGAGGCAAGAGCACTAACTGCTCAGCCACTGTGCCGCCTAGCTCAGCTACTGTGCCACAGAGGGCATTATTAAATAACAGCTGCATGTATAGTATGTGTGGTACCAAAATATGGTACTGAAATTCATGTTAGATTTCAGTCTGGTTACTACTGTTAAAGTTTGTCCCAGTTCCATACCTATACCAACTTTTGGTATTCAACCCTGTACACAACTGTATACAATAATATGCAAATGGTATTAAACACAAAAACACTTAAAAATCTGAATATTATAGTCAGACGCTCTGGGATGATCCTTTAGAGATGAGAAATAGAAGACCAAGTATGATGAAAAACTTGTTTGGTATAAAACACCACAAGATGATTTTAGAAAACCTGATCAGAGAAACTCCACCGTGCACTAAATTCAAACAGGGGTCAAACTAAATACTGGCATCACTGGTAGGAGTCATTCATGTTTGATTTTTTGTGTGGATTTCAATTCTGTGCTAAAGTGGAGCTGATAATTTTGCACAATTCTGTAACTCCAGTGAAACCGCAGGCATAGGGTTTGATAACGCTGTTTTTTTTTCCTTTTCTGAAGCTAAAAGCCACTCACAACCGAACATTAGTAACTATCTCCCTTATTGGATTCAGAGTCAAAATGCAGGAGGTTTACACAGTGTTTTCATCATGATCAAAAGTATATCATTGCCAACCTTGTCATTAATCTGATTATAAAATTGAATCACTTGACAGCCCATTCATACCTACTTTGATAATTGCTATAAAAGTCTTCTCTCAGAGGTAAAACTCTAACAAATGTATGTAATGTTAATATTTATTTGAGGCTTGAATAATACAGAATCACCTAAATTCAAATGAACATAGCTCAAAAAAATATGCTCAACCATTTTTTTTTTGCAGTTTTGTTCAGCTATAGAGTGTTCTGTTATTGCCACAGTACAGTCAGAGCTTCAACAACACTGGCCCTTTTATTTATTTATTTATTTATTTACTGTTTTCTTTAATCTCAGTTAAAGAATAGGTGTTCATTCCTTGCCTCAAAATGATAAACTATTACTTATTTTTACCTGAACCCTGAGAATCCACTTAATGTGTCCTTGTGCCACTGTCGTCGAACTCTACAATGTATTACTTTTATATCACATTATTGCAACTGAAGACCTTTGTCCTTATATTTCCTCCTTGGTACAGGTTTATAATATATTACGAGACCTTGGTGGGCAAACACATTGTTCAATTAAAACACACCAGACGCTGTTAAATGACCAAAAATCAGCCAGCTCCACGCCTTAGTTCATGGAGATAGGAAATTATGCACGTGCTCTATTAAATGGGAGTAATGGCAGTGAGCTTCCAGGCTCGGCTTCCACTCTGTCTCAAAGACTTTTTCATTTTTATGATGCACTAAGGGAGTTGGCTCTCAAGGTTGAAGTTCCACCACTTTATTGCGAGTGTCAAATATGATATCATTCTCTTTTATCGCCCATCATCAATGAGGTAGCTACCCCGTGGCATTTAAAGCTGAGCTGTGGCGGAGGAGGGCTGGGAAACCCAGGGGCTGCCTGGCATGAGGAAGTTGCTGCGATGGTTATCTTTATTACCTCACATCGCTCGCCGTGACACACTCAGACACGTGCACGTTTAAAGACTGACGCATGCACTACGGATCCATATTATCACAGGCTTTAAACAGATTTGTGTTCGACTACATTTAAGATTCAGAGATTATCACTGACCTTGGAAATGCCAGTCTCACCTCCATGTCTGTGGAGTAGCTGTTCTGAAGCTTTGACAGGGGACAAATTAAAGAAAAAAAAACCCCTGATGGTCTTTTCACAGATAGTAGTTCTTCGTTCTTCCTTCTACAGGTCCATTAAAACCAGGACAAACGGATTGAAGAACTCTTTTTTTCCAGCAGCTGTAAAAAAAACTAGACAATTCCCCCAAGTGGAAATTGTGGAAGGGGCTCGGGGTTCGGTGCTGGGCCATGTCGCCTCTTTATATCATAGACGGACTACAGCTACATTCCTGAATAGAGTACAAAGTTGTCTATGATGAAAAGTTGAAATGACGTCGCTGGGTCAAAGTACGGCAAAGTAGTAGTGTGTACAAGTAGGCAACGTGTGTATTTTTCACATTCAGTGCCCCATTCATTTTATATGGAGATTTTTTTTTTAAAAATTTTTTTCATATTTTTACTAGTACTTCAGATACTATTTGTAGTACTGGTAGTAGTAGTAGTAGTAGTATTTGCATTACTGGTAGTATTATAGTATTTTTTAGTTATTGTAATATTTGTTACTTGCTATACATACAGATTGTGCATATGTCAAATACCACAGATCAGAGCCTTACGGCTCTGATCTGTGGTATTTGACATATGTGAGTACTTATACATAAATAGATATACACTATGCATATGTCAAATACTACAGACCAGAGCCTACGGCTCTGGTCTGTAGTATTTGACATATGTGTGAGTATTTATTTATACACACTGTACATATGTCAAATACTTAGACCAGAGCCTACGGCTCTGGTCTAAGTATTTGTGTGTATTAGTACTTATACATGTATACATATATACTTTGCCACCTCTTAGTACTCACAGTAACTCACAGTACAGGTATGTTGATCTGTTTGCCTGTCAATCATGTTAAAGCACCTCCCCCACTGTTATACTTCTGTTAATTGTCTGCACCTGTTAGTCAAAGCAGCTCTGTTGCTAGGCAACGGCGCTGCGCTGCACTCTGTGTCACACAGAAACACTGGCTTTCAAGCAAAATCTTACCTCCGAACTACTGCCATTTGTGAGAGAACCGTAAATGCTAGCTCAAAACCAAAATAATCGTGAGTGGCAGGAGGCTTTGAGGAACACGTAGATGTATTTTTTTTCACTGTAGGGTCAAACATGACCGAGATTCGGCAGTTTTAAAAACACTAAATTTAGGCGAACATAAGATTTTCTTTGATCCAAATTAACATTGCAGTCAATGGAGGCGCAGACCAGACATCCCCCCAAACAACTGAGGCTCATTTAAATTCCAAATGAGCTAGATCTTCCAAATCTTTTTTATATGGATCCTAGGTAGTATGACTACATTTGTGGAAAGTTTCATTCACTTACTATTTATCGTTTGGCCACAGCGACGAGTTATTCACAGATTTTTCACATTAATTTTCTGCTTTCCCTCCACTCTAATTTTTAAACGCTCCACTCTAAATTTCAAATTTTCTCAATTCCATGCTCTACATTTGGGGTTCTCTATCGAGAACCATACGTCCCACCGTCATGAAATATACATTCCTGCGAAGAAGACAAATTTTCCTACGTTTTAAAATTAAAATCACGCCTGTGCGACAAAGGATGCCGAACTAGTAGCGTTTGGCAAAAACACCTTTTTTTTGGTCGCTCCCATTAAGAATGAATGGGATTTGGATTTTGGACTTCGCATTTTTTGGAAACGCGAACATCGTACGACATATCGGAATTTTGACAACACTATTGAAATCCTCGGCCAAAAAAAATAACTTTTCCTATTTACGCGATTTTGATCCGATGTTCCGTTTAAAAGTTATTGGCCGCGTAAAAACGGCCCCATTCATTCGGATGGAAATTTTTTGCTGGTTTTTCGCAGATTTTGCGAAAATCGTATATCGGAACGCTTATAAAAGTCACAGCACACCATTCCCGTATAGGCCGCAAATTCGTGCGTCAAATTTTTTTCACTTTTTCAAAAGCCCTAGAAGCCTTAGCGGTCCAAAGTTTCGGCGGAACCGAGAAGAATAATAAACGCACGCAAAAACAATAGGTGCTCTGCACTGTTTCACAGTGCCCGAGCCCCTAACTAAAAAAAAATAAAAAAAGGTGATTGCACTGTCTAGAAACGTGCAATTTACTGATGCAACTAGAGTACCTTAAGTCACCTTTGTTTATATATATTTTTATAATAAGTTTTATATATTTTTACATTTAAATATCTTTTTTTAAACCTGGGTTTTAGTAGAGGGCTTATTTTACATTTTAAATCATTTTTATCTTGCTACTGTGTGTTTTTAATCTTGGCCAACATTAGTTTTTCTGTCTGTTTGTTAGTTAGCAAGATAACACAAAAAGTTATGGGCGGATCTTGATGACATTAACAGGGTAGGTTAGTAATGGTGAGATCTGGACATGATAAAATCTTGGTAGATTCAGACAAGATAGAATCTGGCATTTTTTTTTCATTCACATCATCTCATCTTCTGACAACACCTATGGCTCCATCACGTCATGTTTTGACGTCATATGACACCATATAGAGTTTTGGTGGAGGTCTGTGGTCTCTGACTGCCTCGTTGGCTCTAATCCCCAAAAATGGGTTGTCATAGAAACTTGTGATTGGCACAAAATAGGGGTGAGATTAAACATTCTCTGAATACTTGTTACTTTTGGGTGTCTTTTTCACTGAAATGCTCTGAGTCTTACTTTTTATTGCACTGGTTACAATGACACTAAAGTGAATCTGAATCTGAATCTTTGGCTCATGGAATAAATAGTTTGGAAAAAATCCCTGATACGCCATGGCCTTAGATCATTAACCAGCGCTTTCCTCCACCGCTATTTAGAGTTCACAGACTGTAGGATCTAACTGTCGTGGAGGAACTTACTGTATTCTTATTTGGACTCTTGTTGTTTTTTCCCCCTTCTTATTTGTTGCTTGTATACAGTAGAGCTAATACAATCTGGAAAGGCTGAAAAACAAATGCAAATCACAAATGCTTCACTGCTATGATTCATGCAAAGTTTTATACAAATCAAAGTTGTGTGATGACCCACAACAATCATAAATGAACTCTGGTTTTGAGTTGTAAGTAGGGTTAAATCTCCTTTGGTATCACGACTTTTGGATTGAATACACATATTTCCAAATGTAGTTTGCATTAAAAGAGTACTTGCAAGAATACTGTGTTCCATTAAGTAGAAGAAAAACCCACGCAGACAAAAGGAGATCATGCAAACTCCACATAGAAAGGTCTGGTGACTCTGAAAACATGACTCACAAATCACAATGGCATTTAGTTATTATTAATATCATTCATAACAGAGTTCATTGAAGCATCAAATGACCCCCATGTGATAGAAACTGAAGGAAAGAGATGCTATTCTTACTATTTTTTGTGGTGAATTCCAAATTCTATTTAACATTATTCTAGTGAGTTATCACCATTTATTACACTAGTGTACAAGTAAAATGCTAATGAAATGATCCCACATGTGTGTTACTGTTAAAGAAAACTCAAGTCTTAAATGCTGGTTGGCTCAAGTTTTCAAGATAAGTCTGGGGTCAAAATGTGAAATTCTTAGAATTAACAAGAGAATAGGTTTTAGTCCAAAGGAATATTATATCTCAGATCTACTTCAACACACTGTCTGCACATTGTGATCCATTCACTTTACAGGTTCTTTCTAGTGGAATATTTACAAATACTTTTTATACATGTATATAAACCACCATATATGTGGAATAACACACCATCATATATCTAAAAAATATGAGCTAACCAGTACTATAGTAGCATTAAAATATGAAAGATTTAACATATTTAATGCCTGAGGAAATACTTTATTTTAAAAAAAAAGTAGAGCAGTGCAATTTATATATGAATTGGTTTCAACTACCCAGTCAAAAAAATTCTCAAAAATAACATTGAAGGCTCTGGTTCAAGGTAACAAGAGCTGGTGAGTCATTTTCTATTTCAGTGTTACATGGTTTATCTGCTGTATTACTTCATTTTCCAATTTCAACCAATTCATTATTTTGCCCCAAACTCAAACCAAGTAAAAAAAATAAATAAATGGACCAAACTTCCACAAGCTGCATATCTTTGGGTCATTTTGACCTTAGAATGTTGTTTCTCAAACAATCAGATCATGAGGAAAATTGAGTTGTTTAAGACCCATCCTTGTTAAAAACAAGATGTATGAAGTAATAGGGGAAAAAAATCTAATAGAATTATGCTAAAATGTTGATCACAGTGCTTTCATTCATTCATTCCACATGGTTTTTTCACTCCTTCTGACCATGCCAGATTGTATCATACATCAGGTTCAGGCTGCGGTGTATCAGTGGAGGATCTGTGCTGCAGACACATTTTTCATCTGTCAAATATGACTTCAATCTTACAAACAGATATTAAGTCGACTGAATCAGCTAGTATACTTAACACGACAGTCACTAGTTTGCGATCCACATGGCGGCAGTGATGCCAAATGATATTCTAAAGTAGACGAAGTAGGAGATTACTCGTTATAAACACAGAACCCAATTCAATGAACAAGTGAACAACCTGTAGAACTGATTAATGAACCCATAAAGACCCAGCGCTAAATTATTTGTGTCAGTTCCTAAATGAATTTTCCCTATATTTTTAGCCTTTCTTAAGTAATTTTTCATCATTTGTTCTAATATTATGCTTTGTATTTAGCATTTTTCATGTATTTTCCTATATTTTATTCAATGACCATGTAGCTGTTCATAAAAGCTCATATTAAAGCTATTGTATCAAATACAGACAAAACATACATATATACATATATATAAATATATATATATATATATATATATATATATATATATATATATATATATATATATATATATATATATATATATATATATATATATATATATATTTGGCTGAACATAAACCCACATATCTCCATCCACTGTCATTGATCCTACTGGTGAATCAATGTTCTAGAAGATGACAGTGTTTCCATGGTAACTAGGAAACCAACTGGATTTTATACCTTTTTTTTTTTAATGTGTTGATAGGATTAATTGATCAACAGGTATTTAACCTTGTATATCAGTGAATTATTTTGGTTGTCGGTGGATGTTTGGGTATTTATGGGTTAATTTGGACAAACATATTTCATCATTTTACTGGGCAGCATTGTCGCAGATCAAGGTTTATTCAGACTTTTCTGAAAAACGTCTCCAGTGTCATCATGAATCTGTTGTTTGTGACTGGTTGACTCTTCACTTGAGTTTTTACACGTTTTCTGACATGTAGCTTCCCTGTTTTGTGTGTTTTTGTATTATTATGGTTTGATTTATTCCCAATTTTGTTCCACTTAAACAAATTCATTGTCATTATCCTCTTGAGACACAGTAATCCAAGTTTGTCTTCTATAGAGGAAAGAGGTTTCATACTGTTTATAATGAACATGATCATACTGTACATAAACAATGAATAGTTTTAAAGTCTTTCTCCCTTTTAATGAGGACAAATACCCACATATAAATCCATGTAACAACCTTTAACACAACAGACACACATTGGTCAATGTCATTGCCGATAGCTGATGTCATTCATCAAGGACATCACTTTCCAACACCAGTGTTCACCTCAAACTCTATCCATCCCTATTAAAATGCACAATGTGTTTTGGAGCAAAAAAGAAATTGTTGGGAGAGATTATTGTGATCAGTGTGTGTGTGTGTGTGTGTGTGTGTGTGTGTGTGTCTGCAGAGACATATCATTCAATAATTTAATAAATACTTAAGATATTGCCATTAAATTACACGTGCTTATACATATAGCTAATGCACATTAGATGCAATGAGCCATTTGAGGAAAGGTCAAGGGTCAAGGTCACAATTAACTAAAAGTTCAAAATCACATTATTGGTTATAACTGAAGAATGGAGGGTCACAGTACTTTCAGATTGGTACCAAATGATGTGAAATGAAGATTTCTACAATTGTCATATTTGGTGTTGTCACGTACGACCAATAGTTTTGGGGATCTCTGGAGGTCAAAGGTGACATGTCACAAATTTTACTTCTGTAACACTGTGTGTGTGTGTGTGTGTGTGTGTGTGTGTGTGTGTGTGTCAAGCATAGACATATCACACTATAACTTAATCAATACTGAATATATGATCATAATATTACACGCACTGACACAAAATGATTAATATTGCAAAAGGTTAAAGGTCGAGGTTGCATTAAGCAGAAAGGTGAAAAATCACATTATTGGCTCTAATTCAAGAACGGGTTGGCATAGAAACTTGAGATTGGCACAAAATAGGGGTGAGATTAGGCATTCTCTGAATACTTGTTTTATTCTGGAAAAATTTTACTTGCAGACCAGTGTCGTCATACTGGCCCAATGTCATCAACAGAAAAGTTTGTTGAGAATTGAAGAAAGTCATGAGTAACAAACATGACAATGTTTATATGTAATGTTTATATTCTGTTCTGTTCTATTCTATACTGTTCTGTTCTATTCTGTTCTGTTTGATTCTATTCTGTTCTGTTTGGTTCTGCTCTATTCTGTTCTGCTCTGTTCTGCTCTATTCTGTTCTGTTTGGTTCTATTCTATTCTGTTCTGTTTGATTCTGTTCTATTCTATGCTGTTCTGTTTGGTTCTGTTCTATTCTGTTCTGCTCTATTCTATTCTGTTCTGTTCTGTTTGGTTCTTTTCTATTCTGTTCTGCTCTGTTCTGTTCTGCTCTATTCTGTTCTGTTCTGTTTGGTTCTATTCTATTCTATTCTATTCTGTTTGGTTCTGTTCTATTCTGTTCTGTTCTGTTCTGTTCTGTTCTGTTCTGTTCTGCTCTATTCTGTTCTGTTCTGTTTGGTTCTATTCTATTCTATTCTATTCTATTCTGTTTGGTTCTGTTCTATTCTGTTCTGTTCTGTTCTATTCTATTCTGTTCTGTTTGGTTCTATTCTATTCTATTCTATTCTGTTTGGTTCTGTTCTATTCTGTTCTATTCTGTTCTGTTCTGTTCTGCTCTATTCTATTCTGTTCTGTTTGGTTCTATTCTATTCTATTCTATTCTATTCTATTTGGTTCTGTTCTATTCTGTTCTGTTCTGCTCTATTCTATTCTGTTCTGTTTGGTTCTATTCTATTCTATTCTATTCTGTTTGGTTCTGTTCTATTCTGTTCTGTTTGGTTCTATTCTATTCTCTTCTATTCTATTCTATTCTATTCTATTCTATTCTATTCTATTCTATTCTATTCTAAAAGCCTAAATACTTACATTTCAGTCCGAGTCAAATATGAACTGAAATAAGTTGGTGGAGCAGCAGATCCTCCAAAGCCGATGCCTGCTGAGTTTAGTTCTTGATGAATGTCCTTTTCGTCCAGTCGATGATGTAACAACTTTAGGGAGGAGGAAGAAAATTTGTCCCAACTGGCTTATTACTAACATTTCTGTAGCTCCGCGTGTCCTTCTCCTCGGCCTCCCATCCCGCCTGCTGAGACCAGCACTTTGGATGCCCGGTCAGGACAAGGCGCGCTGTTATCTCACCGTCATTAATCAGGCGAAGGGTTGGGCCCAGCCAGCTGAATTATTGGGAATATTAGAAAAGCAATTAGTAAAGCCCACGGCCGATGCGGATTTAACGAGGTTAGAGTTACTGTCGGACAGGCAGAGGTGGAAGGAGCAGGAGGGAGTGTTTAGATAAAGACACTCAAACTGGGTGATGCAGGAGGGACGAAGGAGGAGGAGGAAGGAGGAAGAGGAAGGAAGAAGGCGCAGGAAGGAGGAAGGGAGTGACAGGGAGGAGGAAGGATAAAGAGGGAGGAGGAGGGAGGAACAAGGAGGAAGGAGGGGGAGGAAGAGGAAGGAGGAAGAAGGATAAAGAGGGAGGAAGAGGAGGAAGGATAAAGAGGGAGGAGGAGGGAGGAACAAGGAGGAAGAGGAAGGAGGAGGAAGGATGAAGAGGGAAGAGGAAGAAGGAGGGGGGAGGAAGGAGGAAGAGGAGGAAGGATGAAGAAGGAAGAGGAAGAAGGAGGGGGGAGGAAGGAGGAAGGAGGAAGAGGAGGGAGGGTCTTGGTGAAGAGTGCTGGTTCATGGTCTTCCCTCAGGGGTCTCCTCCTCCTCCTCCTCCTCCTTCGTTCCTCCTCGTGCTGCTCCTCCATTAATCACGCTGATGTATCGCAGTCGTCCAGGAAGCAGAGAAAAACACCAGGGCTGGATAACCTGTTGGCTGCGTCTGTGTGAGCGTGTGCAAAGTGCCAACGCTTACACAAATCCTCCATCACTACAGGACCAGCCCGGTGGAGACAGTTAGAAGAACCGACCACAGATAGAAGCAGAATCCTAAAGGTTGAGTCCATTCAAAGCACAAAGAAAAGGTAGAATATGAAATTCACACTTAGATCATGTTTGTGTCATTTAAGAACAGCTTGATTTAAGTAGCAGATATTTACATTTAAAAATACACAAGAGAAATATAATTATTTTATTATTATTATTGAATTAAGTATTGACCATTTTAGCCCTTTTTGGATCCTTTGACCCACAATGAATGAGTGGAATGCAGTTGGGTTTTTTTTTTGTTTCTGTGGAAAAAACATTGATTCACACACATTTCAAAGCAATTCAATACTTGTTATTGTATAAACAAACACAATGACATTGAAGGTCGAACATCTTTAGGTAGATACAGCAACTCCATAGAACATAAAAACTAGCATCAAACATAAATGATATAATGCAAAGGTTCACTGTAAGTTAATTTATTGTGTAGTTTGATAAATGACTGTGGTTTTAGATGTTTGTTTAGTTGTTATTTAACAGGAACAGTCACATTTGTCGTCAGTTTCTGCTGTTTTCACATCATAGCTGTTCAATTTACTCTGAGGTTTTATGAGGATCCTCATGGTCAGTACATTTAAATATATGAAAGTACACAATTTTTACCAAAAAAAAAACTAAACTAATCAGAGAACTTATATGGAATATGTATTAAAATTCAAGCTTTACCAATATACCTTTGGATTAAAATATTGTTCATTCTAAGAAATGAAATCATGAAAACTTGAGCCAACCATCATTTAAGACTTGAGATTTCTTTATCACTAAACACACATGTGGGAACATTTCATTCGTTTAATTCTGGAAGCATTTTACTTGTCGACCAGCGTTCTTAAATTGGAGTGAATGTGTATTTTTGTAAATGTATCCCCCAAGCCAGGAATGGACCCCTTGGTACAGTACAGTAAACTGGATTTGGCCCTTGGGCCCTATGTTTGACACCCCTGGTTTATCCCGTAGATTTAAGATGAAGTGGGGATACGGGTGTGTGCAGGTCCATGGGGGACGTCTGAGTAAAAGCTATTTGTTCATGGAGCTGACTTGAGTTTTCTTTATCACTGACACACACGTTGTTTTCTTATGTAAGCGTTTTAATAAATGGTGATAACTCACTACGATAATCTTAAATAGAATTTGAAATTCACCACAAAAATAGGCAAAATGGCATCTCTTTATTTCAGTTTATGTCACATGGGGGTCATTCGATGCTTAAATGAACTCTGTCATGAATGAAATTAATAATAACTAAAAGCCATTGTGATTTGTGAGTCTTATTTTTAGTGGCAGCAGACCTTTCTGTGTGGAGTTTACATGTTCTCCTCATGTCTGTGTGGGTTTTCTCCAGGTAACCCATCCAAATACATACACTCATACGTTAATTGGTTAATCTAAATTGAGAGTGATTGTTCGTCTATATATGTTCAGCCCTGAGATGAACTGGTGACTTATACAGTTTGTACCCCGCCTTCACCTACTGTAGCTGGATTAGACCCCCATGACCCTAGTTGAGGATAAAGCGGGTTCAGACGACGAGACGAGACAGTCTCAGTGGTAAACGTGACTATTTGAACTTGATTTACAGCTGAGAAACTGTGACTTATCCTATGATATTCTCACCCGGCAGACTTCCACAGAGCCTGGCGCGTGTGCACAAGTTTCTAAAAGCTGATTTGTGTGTTTTCTTCAGGTACTCTATTGATCGACGCACAGACATGGACAGAGTGTTCAACATCAATGCAGGCAACGGGTCAGTGTCCATCCTCAGGGAGCTGGACAGAGAAGACAAAGCCTGGCATAACATCTCTGTCATCGCCACAGAGTTCAGTAAGTGCAGCCAGATGAGAGCCGTCGTTTCTCTACTCTTATTTCATCGGCCTCTTCTTATTTTGCAAACCAAATTGGATTTTTTTTTTTTTTTTTTTTTAGGAAATAATACTCGACTGAGAATATAGTTTGATGAAGTCAAATACGCCGTGTGGAGTGTTTTGCACTGGGATTTGACTGGTGTGGGAGTTATGTTCTCACCCATAGGAGAAAACCTGTGCTTTAAAAAGGCTAACAGAGTGAAAATATACATCTTTTTTTTTTTCAGTTCAATTTTATTTTCGTGCACACAAAATCATCAAACATAAAAAAAAATATATATTTATTTATTTATTGCACTGGAAAAAGGAGTGGGAAGAAATAAAACTTATGAACTCCCACCCCCTTTTTACCAACTAATAATCCAATAGATTCTGCTTCCTATGCTTTAACACATTGTTTTTATGTCCTTTTACCATTAACACAAAGCATCCATTACATTACAAAGCAATTTTAGCACAACATGAGACAGTTTGTGCCTGTAATGACTTTTTCTAAAGTGAACATCTCTTTTGTGTGTTGTTATTTATCTCATTATCTCAAATATGTAAAGGTTGATTTTCAAGATAATGAGATGACTACATAGATCCATCAAATGTCTCTATGATCCATTGAATTCATTCAATTGCCATCTTTGACACAAATTCAGAGCTTATTATTTTAAACACTGTAATGACTTTAGTTGTTTCTTGATGTGTATTTGAGAGCAGAAATTCGACTTTGACTGCAGTTGCTTCCAATGAGAAGTGATTAATACTCATTGATTTGTCATTCTTTGCTAAATTGAAGACAGCTTGATTAATGTTAAGGACAAAAAAAATTCACTTCCTGGTAACATTCAAGGTGATTCTCAGACATAGAAGGGGATTATATAAGTTCAGAGGAAATAAAAAAAAATAAAAAAAAAATAAAATATATATATATATATATATATTTATATATATATATATGAGGTATGTTGGTTATGTTGTCACATACAGGAAAGAAGCCAAACAACCCTGTGTTTTAAAAAGGTTAGCAGAACGAAAAGTACCTTATTTTTTACACAACATGAGAAAACATGTGCCTGTAATGACTTTTTTTAAAGTGAATATCTCTTTTATTATTACTTACTTACATTATTATTTATCTCATAATCTCAAAAATACAGAGGTCAAATGTCTTTATAATCCAGTTCACTGTCATGGTCGACATAACTTCAGCTGCTTTTGTAAATAATCTCACATTTCCCTAAGTTTTGTTTAAGTCTCCTTGTTTATTATTTCTCTTTAAAAAAATCTATATTTAAATCATATCCACATATTCTAAATAATGGTAAAATGTTTATTGTATTATATTGTTTCATTTACCAATTACCTTTACCTTTAGCTACCTTAGCTTGAAGGGCTAAAACTGTTATATATTTCATACTTATAATCGCTTATGTATTTCTTATCTTTTGAAAGAAACAAAGAACGTATGTAAGTTTAGGTATATTTCAGAGCAGAAATGTGATTTATACCCCATTGACTGCAGTTGGTGATTAATACTCCTTGATTTGTCATTCTTTGCTAAATTGAAGACAGTTTGATGAATGTAAAAGGCAAAAATAATTCACTTCCTGCTAATATTCAAGGTGATTCTCAGACAGAGAAGGGAATTATAATTTAAGAGGAATATATATATATATATATATATATATATATATATATATATATATATATATATATATTGCATTAAGTACTTAGTTTACTGTGAGTTATCTCAATGATGTGTTTTCTTTCTTTTATTTTTCCAGTTGTTGCTTAACCTGCACTTTGATATCTTATTTATAGCGATAAATAAGATTAATACATTTCTATACATAGTTATGGACATAGATGTCTGCTGGTTTATATTCCTTTAATTTATTGCAAATGTTTATGCTAATTGTTGTTTTTTCTTGCTTATAGATGTAATTATCATCTGTTAATTAAATCTAACATTGGCTGCAGTTGTCAGAGTCCAGATCATTAATAAGCACTGTATCTAACAAAGAAACTAGAAAAGAAAAGTTTATCTTGGAATAATGAAATTATAAACCCTTATCATGAGTAATTAATATTTGATATTTTCACATAAACACACAATTTAACATTTACTGAGAAAACTGTTATATCAAGACACTGGTAATAAAAGAAATGATTCCAAATGCTGCTTGAAAAGTATACGTGAACTTGGGTTTTTGTACGATGCTTCTAAATGTACACATCCCACTGGTGCCGTCATTATAAGAGCCAGGCTTTTACACTAAAATGCTCCCATTCACTTACAAATTGTATGTTCTTTGTTTGGTTTTCAGCCTCTGCTTGTAAAATCCAACCCACACATCAATCTTAAAAGTATTAAAAGCCCTCCAGAGGTTCAATGTGCACTGTCCTTCACCTTTAATTGTTGGCTTTTGATGGGAAAATACTGCTTGAAATGAAACACACACAATTCTGAAGAAACGGCTAAAAACTGGTGTCAGTTTGAGAAGAGAGGAGTGTAGATGGTAAATGAAGAACATCAGTAGGAAGTGGTGAATTTAACGCATTAACAACCCCTGTGACTTTCTCTCTCTATTTAACCTTTCTTAATTGATTCATCATCATTTATTACTATGTTATTCTAGTGTATTTTGCATTATGTTCAATGAAAATTGGGTTTTTTGCAAAATTAATTGTCTGATCATGTAGATGTGCATAAAAACTCAGATTAACACATTAGGGCCCAGTGTGACGGTTTCCAGATATAGGTTTTTCTCTATTTCACAATTTATTGCCATTAATTCTAAGAATTATTCTTATTATCATATATTATTTTGTATATTTTCCAGCCAAAATTCCATTATTTTCCTATATTTAATGTTGCTGACCATATAGATGTTCATTAAAAAAAGAAATAAGATTGAAGGTTAATTTATTCAAGAAAAAAACAAACAAAGAAAAAAATCTGAACAAATACTGTAGTGACATTTTCAGTCAAATCTATCATTAACTGAACATAAACCCACTGTCTCCATCTACGATTATTGATCCAACTCCATGATGGTGTTTCTATGGCACCTCTGAACATCCAAATAGGTCATATCCCAAATAATTTTCTACCTTTATATATATATATATATATATATATATATATATATATATATATATATATATATATATATATATATATATATATATATATATATATATATATTAATCCTCTGTATTTTTTTGTATGAATCATGTATTTTCCTCTATTTAATCCACAGATCATGCAGATGTTCATGAAAACTCAGAGTAAATTCAAAGTCCATTCTATCAAAATAGAAAAAAAATAACAAAAACTATCGCTAACTGAATGCCATTGATCCAACTCCATGGGTTTTACTGGTGAATCGATGTTGTAGAACATTATGGTGTTTCCATGGTAACTATGGAGCTCCTGGATATTCAAATGGTTCACATCTGATGACCATGAAATGATAAAAAACTGTATTTTTTTTTACATCAATTATTGACATGTATTGATAAGATTAGTGGATCAGACATAATTAAACATTTTATATTGGTAGATGGCTTTAGTTCTTTGGTTTTTATATGTTAATATAACTCTGTAATAAAGTTAATAAAGTAAAGATTCAAGAGGTTTATTGTCACATACACAGTAAAAAAAACACACACACACACACAGACCTGTGACTGCATTTAAGTTATCATTTTAGAATGTAATTGTTTGTGTCGTTAAAAAAAAAACAACAAAAAAAAACAATAGTAGCACCCCAAACACTTTGATGTTGCAGCCATCTGTAGTCATGCTAAAGGACTCATCATCCCTGTGAATGAACTCGTCCTCTTTTGTGTTTCCTAGACAACCCCAAGAAGATCAGCCGTGTGCCTGTTTACATCCGAGTGCTGGACGTCAACGACAACGCTCCAACATTTGCCACCAATTACGAGACATTCGTGTGCGAGAACGCCAGGGCTAATCAGGTGGGTCTGACCAAACGCACAACAGTCGTCATGGTTTCAGCCCATCCTCCCCATTAGCATCAGACATCTCCAGCCTGTAATTAACAGAGCTCAGAGAGAAGCCGTAAATCTGTCATATGTGTTTCAAGATAGGATGAGCTCTACGCGGGTGGAAGTTACTATAGACACAGTCAGACTTTTGGCATTTAAATGGAACACAGTAAGCCTATTAACAAGCATTTGCAGTGAAGTAGTGCTGCATCATGGAACCTTCTGACATTCATTTAGCTGAAGACTCAACAACAGCCACGTACTGTACTGTACTGCACACACACACACACCGCTCACTGCTGTCTGTCAAACCATACTGTGCTACTTTTTACCAACTCTAATTTTTACTCGTTCCATTGACTGAATTAAGCAAAAAAAATTCAATACAATTTTGGATTAGGTTAAAAAAATAAAATAAAATCAAGTGATAATTTTCTTGGTCATATTGTTTGAATTTTTCCATGGAGTAGGTGCTAACTTGTGTCCCGCAACTTGTTATATTTTACTTCCTGGATTCAGAAACATGACGAATCACAACCTCCTTAAAGGTAGGGTAGGAGATGTTGGAAAACGCTATATTTTGAAAGTTGCCTCTTCATCAGCCCACCCCTCGAAACCACGCCTTCAAAAATACATCAAAGCGCTGCTGCCTGGAGCGATCATGGAGGTTCACGAGCATTCACGAAAACTCATGGTTAATTATCATCCTAAATAACAAAACATTAAGCAACATTTATCAGTTTGTGTCACATGAATCTTAGCTAACAAAAGGTTTAGAAGCATGAATTAAACATCATGGGAAAAAAAGGACAATAGTTTATGGTGTTACAGCAGCAGTTTACACACAGTGTTGGTAACTTAGTGTTGGTCATTTTCTCACTAACGGGGTGAATACGATACCCATAAGTGATTAGTATGTCCAAGTACTACATAACCATAACGGTACAGTAGCTATTGAGTAGAAACATGGTCACCTTAGCATCAGTTTTGAGCCCCTTTTCTTTTTTCAGTTGATGCCAGCGCTGTAAAGCTGTCGCAATGACCACTCTTGTGCTGTTCCGTTCTTCGCTCAGCTTCCTCATGACCGTAGCTTTTTCAAACACAGTTTTTACTTTGGTTTTGGTTGTTGTCTTTTCCACCATAGCTGTTTACGTGAACGCGCAGAAGGGGGAGGGAGGGGTGGTGTTACGGGTTGACTGATATTTGATGGAAGTGTCAGCAAATCAATCATTGTACAGATGATCAGTTCAATGATTGGCCAGAGTTTTCCTCTGGTTCCACCTGGTTTTGTTTTTTTTTTTGTTTTGCAAACATTCTATTTCAGTGCGTGATATGGGATGGTGAAGAAGTTTTCAAGCAATATGGTAAAAAAAATTCCAAAAAAAAGTTGAACATAAGCTTCAATTGGATTTAATTCCAATATCGACCAGTTAACGAAATTATATCGACTTTTTTTTCTATCCATGTTTTCATGTATTTCTTATCTTACAACATACTGTACATACCCTAAGAAACTGTTTTCCATTCTTTATTCAGACTTTCACAAATAATTTCAGAGTTTTCAAGGTCGAGAAAACAGTGTTTGAAATGATCAGACTTTTTAAGACTTTCAACCTGTTGAAAATTCCTAACATTTTTGTGAATCTTGTAAATTGAACTTTTTGTGTTGTTTAAGAATCTGTGAAAAAAGTGTCATTTTGGCTTCAGCGGTGAGTAAAACTAAACATAAACCAAGAATGTCTTCAAGTTATATAATCAGAAGAATTGTATTTAATTGTCCCGTATTTAGACAAATCCTAAGAATATGTAGAGAAAACAAACAAACAAAAAAGTAGGAACATGAGGAACATTTCATTAATGATCAGCTTTTCTTGGATTTTGCCTGATTTTTACAACTTTCACACATGTAATGTCTGATGATTTTTCAAGTGTCTGTGATTAAATGTAAATTGTGACTCTTTATTTTCAGAGGATACAAACCATCAGTGCCACTGATCCTGATGAGCCACTTGGAGGACACAGCTTCTTCTTCAGTCTTGCACAAGAGGCTGCTGGGAAGGCGAACTTCTCCGTTCGTGATAACAAAGGTGAGGACACTTTTTCCAGATGCGCAGTGATTATAATATCAAATTCAACAACACAATAACTGGGTTTAATATCACTTGCTATACTATTTTTGGAAACAAAATAATCACTTACATCCCAGTAAAGTTTCTGAAATGCAATGATGCAGAAAAAAAATATTCACAAGCAGATTTATCAACAAATGTCTTAATGGGCATTTATTTTTTTGAACGGTAGAACACATGAAGAAACAATAGTCGAAAAACACCAAGAAAAAGGGACAAAATATTAGTTATATTTTTGAAAATGTGGAAAAACTTTTTGGGATAAAATGTCAAAATCACGAGAAAAAAGTCAAAATCACAAAATGAAAAGCCAAAATCACAAGATAAAATGTCAAAATTATGAGATAAAAATTCTGAATTATGAGATAAAACGTTGAAATTATGAGATAAAAAGTCAAAATGATGAGATAAAATGTAAAAATCACGGGATAAAAAGTCAAAATCACCAGATAAAATGTCAAAAATATGAGATAAAATGTCAAAAATATGAGATAAAAAGTCGAAATTATGAGATAAAACATTGAAATTATGTGGTAAAAGGTTGAAATTATGAGGTAAAAAATAAAAAACATTAGATAAAATGTCACAATTACGAGATAAAACGTCATAATTGTGAGATAAAAAGTCTAAATCACAACAAAAAAGCCAAAATCACGAGATAAAATGTCAACAATATGAGATCAAAAGTCAAAATTATGAGATAAAAAGTTTAAATTATGAGATAAGAAGTGCAAATTATTAAATAAAAAGTCTAAATTATGAGATACAAAATTTTAATTATGAGATAAAAAAGTTTAAATTATGAGATAAAAAGCAGAAATCATGAGATAAAAAGTAAAAAATGTGAGATAAAAAGTCCAAATTATGAGATTAAATGTCAAAATCGTGAAATAAAAAGTCAAAATCACAACAAAAAAGCCAAAATCACGAGATAAAAAGTCAAAATTATGAGATAAAACGTTGAAATTATGAGATTAGAAGTGCAAATTATGACATAAAAAGTCGAAATTATCAGATAAAACATTGAAATTATGTGGTAAAAATGTTGAATTATGAGATAAAAAGTCGAAATTATGATATAAAAAGTTGAAATTATGATAAAATGTCAAAATCACAAGATAAAAAGTCAAAATTATGAGATAAAAAGTTGAAATTATGAGATAAAATGTCAAAGTCACAAGATAAAAATTCAAATCACAACATAAGAAGCCAAAATCCCCAGATAAATCACAACAAAAAAGCCAAAATCACAAGATAAAAAGTCAAAATTATGAGATAAAAAGTTTAAATTATGAGATAAAAAGTTTAAATTATGAGATAAAACATTTAAATTGTGACACAAAAAGCCAAAATCACGAGAGAAAAAGTCAAAATTGTGAGATAAACCGTTGGAATTATGAGAAAAGAAGTACAAATTATGACATAAAAAGTCGAAATTATGACATTAAAAGTTGAAATTATGAGATAAAATGTCAAAATCACGAGATAAAAAGTCAAATCACAACATAAAAAGCCAAAATCCCCAGATAAAATTTCAAAAATATGAGATAAAAAGTCGAAATTATGAGATAAAAAGTCGAAATTATGAGATTAAAAAGTCGAAATTATGAGTTAAAACGTTGAAATTATGAGATAAAAAGTCAAAATTATGACATAAAAAGTCAAAATTATCAGATAAAACATTGAAATTATGAGAAAAAAATCTAAATTATGAGATAAAACATTGATATTGTGACATAAATAGCCAAAATCATGAGATAAAAAACCAAAATTATGAGATCAAATATCAAAATCGTGAAATAAAAAGTCAAAATCACAACATAAACAGCCAAAATCACGAGATAAAAAGTAAAAATTATAACATAAAAAGCCTAAATTATGAGATAAAGTTTAAATTCCCAGTCACTCAGCACTACCAGAATTAATCCATATATAAGGTCCACTGGTTTTTGCAGAACTGGGTAATATACAGTAACAATAACTGCCTCATCTCCAATAATCTTCCTATAACTACTGGGGCTGAACAACAAGAGAACTGTAAGGTCAAAATAGTCTTATCAACAGTAAAAAAAAAAAACATTATTTGCAGTTTATTGAGGTTTAATAACTTCAGTAAAACACTTTCCAATCAAATTTAGGAAAAGAGCAGAGCACATAGTGTAATAGCTTTATCATTTCATGTACTAGTCTGAATCTAAAACATTTCCATTTATGAGTCGATCTCTGTCCATCACTGGTCCATCTGAAAAAGAATTAGAAATGTGTTTGGGGCGTCAGAGATACAGTCGACCTTTGGAAGTAGTTTCAAAATAAACACAAACACACACCATATAGACTTACTACTGAAAGAAAAACCTTTAGAAACAACATTGAGAGCAATTAATCATGTCTAAGCCCTTTTGAAAATGTGTCTAAATCACCTTTTTGGAGCACATCATCTAACTTTCTCAGTGCACCACGAACAAAAACCTTGGACGGCCATTCAGGATCTGTTTTTGAGGCACTCCCCAAGGTTGTTTCTAAGACCCTTCCAAAATGACTGCTTTGAAAACCTCACAGTACAGACTCACTCTGCTACTGGAAACCCACGGTATCAATCTTTAGAAACAGCATTAAAGACCTTGGGGAGCACTTATTAATGTCCTAGTTATTATATAAAACACTTAAGAGCCCTATTTTCACAAATCTTCTCAAAATAATATTTTTTCAGAGACCATAGTACACTAGGGATTATTGGCAACTATTTGACAGATGCTTAGACACGACCCGAAACAGAGAGTGGGCAGCACTTATGAATGTTTAACACACATTAGAAACATATTTGAAAATATATCTCAATAACTTTTTTTTTTTTTTTTTTTTTTTTTAATCATTCTTACGAAGCCCTTGGTAACCAATTGAAAAAGCCTTAGTAACAACCAGTGGGAACACTTGCTGGAGCCCTGGTAACAAAACATGTACCTTCAAAATGTTAAGATGAACAAACTCATACACTCATATAAAAATATTAGTGCATTAGCAAAAAGCCTCGGGAAATGACTTATTAATGACAAAATACTTATGGTATTGCTTAAAAAAAACAAAAAAAAAAACAGCTTGAGGCATTTAAAAGAGCACCTACCTTGGGAATTATCTGAAACACGTTTAAAAAATGTCACCAAAAACTTTTCTACAACAACAGCTTTGTGAAAACATCATCACTTTTCAGACTAGACTAGTGTTACAGGGGTGTGTGGGGTAATAGACATCAGTAATATTAATGGCCACTTTTATCAGTAAAGCTACCAAAAGCAGGATTCATGCACGACCGTCCTCTCCTGATGTCATCATTTTATTTTTTATTTCACTTTTGCACTTAAAATATAACAGTATGTGAAAAATAATAGAACCAAAAATGTGCAGGAGAACCCAGAAAACCATCAGGTTTATCGAGTGGGCTCTCCTAAATCCACTCGATTTTATGTTCACTATTTATAATAATGGTAAATTAAGGAACAGACAAAGAATAAAAAGTGAATCTAAATAGGTACAAAATAATAATAATAATAATAATAATAATAATAATAATAATAATAATAATAATAATAATAATAATAATAATAATAATAATATTATTGTGTGACGGTGCATTCCAGTTAGCCTTAACTGTCTAAAATAGTCATTGAAATAAAATTATTAACCCATCCAAAACAATCCAGTATTAACTTCAGTGTGTATCATGTGACTAAAACAAACAGAAAAGAAAACATCGAATGAATAAACGTTTTTTAACATAATTAAATGGAACAGTTGTTTACAGTTGTTTTTTTTATTGTAACTGAAGCATATATATTCAGATTTTTTAATATGTTTTGGGTATTTTAGCACATTTCTTTTTGTTTTTTTAGAAGAGTTTTTGAATAACTTTTAGATTTTCCACCACTTTTTTTTTTTTTCTTACAGTATTTTGTGAAAAATGTGAGTCAAAACAAAACAAAAAAAAACAACAAGCGGAACAGTCGACCAACATTAAGTATTTTGATATTTGATCATTTTCATATTATTTATTTCATATAATATTTGATTAATCAATATTAATCCAAAGCAGTCATGTGATTAATCTGATTATCACTGAGGACCCCTCCCATCCTCTCCACCATTCTGCCATCAGGCAAATGGTACCGGACGCCTCTGGCCAAGAAAAAACATTTACACAAAATCCTTCATAGCTGTCCTTAATAATACAAAACATCTGTAAAACGGCACCTGTTAATGTTTTTTTTAATGTTGTACATGCATGGGTGAATGTTGAATGTTTCTGTTTTTATTTCAATTAAGTTGTGACAAAAGGGAAATTTCTCTTTTTAACCGAAACAGACAATATAGTTATCTATCTATCATGTATCTAGCTTAAAAACGTGACTCGTTCGATCATAGCATATTAGGATGGGACTAAACTCTCTTGCAGTTATTATCTATGTAAGACTAAAGCAGTCTGAATAGAGCTATATAGTGTAGCTGCACTATTCTTCCACTGAGAAAAAGCCATAAAAAAACAGCAGAATAAATCGTAAACACCTTAGGGAACAGTTATTAATGCTTTAGCAATTATCCAAAACACTAGAGGGAACGAGCACAAGTTCCAAAATGACCATTTCAGAGCATATGCATCCTGGACTAAAGCCTGGAAAGTCCTTATGTACAGTCTTTATATATGAAAACCTGCCAGTTTTTAAGCAGTTCACTGAATGATTCATGAAAGGTTAAGAACGGCAGTGAGTTATAATATCACTGCCTACGATACTGAGGGAATAATCTGTATTTACAGATAACACGGCCTCCATCCTGACACGGAGAAACAGCTACAACACTTTACAGAAGAGCGTTTATCACGTACCTGTGGTCATTTCTGACCGCGAGTTCCCCATGCAGAGCAGCACCAACACGTTGACCATCAGGGTGTGCACCTGCGACCGTGAGGGCAACATGAAACTGTGCAACGCTGAGGCGCTGACAGCGAGGGCGGGGCTTAGCACGGGAGCCCTGGTGGCCATCTTGCTTTGCGTCATCATTCTTCTCAGTAAGTATTTTGTGCAACGCCAACATGTGAAGACTGCCTTAAAACAATCAAGGAACCGAAAATAAGCTCCTGTTTTAGTCCTTCATTGGATTTATCACTTCCTGTGGGTGGATAGTTCTGCCGCTGACCACGAGTGACATCTTAATTTGATCTCGAGTTGCGAAGATTTACGATGTCTCGGCTTTTTAGATAGAACAATGTGCGTATTTCAAGCCCTATTTGTGCCGTGGGGCGGAGACAGGTGCAGTCCTCCATTACATCCCGTCCTTCTGCGGCTTCAGGCAATGATGTGCAGCTGTGTTATCTTTACTAAAACCATTTCCTCCTGTCCTCTCAGTCCTAAACCTGTACAGAGGTTTCACTTACTGAGCTCTCGCATGCTCAATAGGAACCCCACTTCAGATTTACAGTCAATATAACAAACTTTTCAACCTTGATCATATCTGAATGTACGTCAGACTTTTCTGCTTTAAGCCAAATTTTCATTGATTTTGCTCAAACTGGGTTTTCAATGACCTAAAGTACAGAACAGGATCAGCCAACGCACCTGAATAAAATACTCAATCCAATTTAGATTCAGACTAAAGGGCTACGTCAGGCTCATCCATCAGTCAAATATCATGACGGTGCTTTTGCATTTGTACCACACAATATTCTTAAACTGCATTAGCCTGTGATCTTAAGTAGCCGTGGCCCTGAGGAGGGAAAATACATAATGCATCCTTGTGGTAGTGGAGTGTGTTCTACAAAGTCAGACAAAGTCCCTGAACATCAGTGAACACTCAAACATCATCTATTCCCCCTGGACAGTGATTGGCCTCCAGAACAAGCGCAGACACAACAGCACAAGTCACCAAACTGTATTTGTTCTCTTTGTAGTGATCGTGGTGCTGTTCGCTGCCCTGAGGAGACAGAGGAAGAAGGAGCCTCTGATCATCTCCAAAGAGGATGTCAGAGACAACGTTGTCAGCTACAACGACGAAGGGGGCGGGGAGGAGGACACTCAGGCCTTTGATATCGGCACGCTGCGTAACCCAGAGGCCATCGAGGAGAGCAAACAGCGGAGGGACATCGTCCCCGAGGCCTTCTACCCTCCGGTGCGACGGCCTGTGCTGCCCCCAGCACGGGACAATAACGGGGACGTGAGGGACTTCATCAACCAGAGGCTCCAGGACAACGACAGCGACCCCACGGCCCCGCCTTACGACTCCCTGGCCACCTACGCCTATGAGGGCAACGGCTCGGTGGCCGAGTCCCTCAGCTCGTTAGAGTCGGTGACCACCGAGGGCGACCAGGACTACAACTACCTGAGCGAGTGGGGGCCCCGCTTTAAGAAACTGGCAGACATGTACGGGGGAGACGACAGCGACAGAGATTCCTAACCAGAGCCTGGCACACAGACTTTCGGGCGATTCTGGTGCATGTGTGGCGACAAGGACCAAGAAACGGGCACCGTTTGTCCAAGTGCTCTTTCACCGCCATCGATCACTGTTCAGTTGTCCCTCTGGTGAGCAGACGTAGGCTTTGTGTGTCCAGTCAGTGTTAGTTGCGTTTTTTGCGAGGACACAGTGAAAAGAGACTTGTGTCAAGCCCTTTTTTTTGTGTATACGGGGTGTTAATGAAGCCCAAATATATCTATACTGATCTTCTTTCATTTGTTTTTCCAAAGCTGCCTGCGACGGACACGTTCAGCGACAAGCAGTTTTGTAAACCAACAGATATGCCTATGTATTTTTCAGTGTTTCGGAGACAAAAAACATGCTGCATATTGTGAGTTCTATCTTAGCTTGTGTACGTACGGTAATATGATACAATACGCTGTACAGTTGTTTGGGTTTTTTTTTTTTTTTTTTTTTTTAAAGGATTTCTATTGTCGAAATCACCCCTTTCTTTCAGCGTCGGCTGCCTCACATTAGCCATTTCTCCACAGTTGTTCTTGCGCCATTAGTGCCAGAAAATTTAGGCATTGCCATCTCTAATGAGAAAATAAGAAATCCTGTTCCACGTTAAAGGTACGTCAGACTTTTGTGGCACGTTAATGTTGATAAGTGGCTAATGTTGTTTAAAGATTAAGTGAAGCCGCGGATTCACAGCCACGACAAACGCAGCCAAACCAACCCATTTGTCACTTTCGTACCTGGTTTTCATCTCCACAGCTGTGAGGTGAGGAGAAATACCAAATACTTCCTTATTGAGCTGAATGTCATCACAACCATTTTCTCTGTGCAGCTGAAAAATGAAGTACACAGAAAAGTGTTATTTTATGCTACACTGATAAAAATCACCAATCTAATGTGCGTCGGGCCCAGAGGAAAATACTGGTATTTTTTTTTTTTTTTTTGCTCATCTTGCTTTTTTTTTTTTCCTCCTCCACTTTCCGAACATAGTAAATGTTTCTCTGTACAGTCTGTTGTAAGATCAGTAAGTCAAAGTCACATTAACTCCCGGAGGATGCCACTGAACTCCAAACGATCACATCTAATGATGGACAGTTACCATTAAAATTCATTGTGCAGTTTTATTTTCTTCTTCTAAACGGCTCATTTTATGTGCTAAATTAATGAAGAAAAACACACGACTGTGGTCAATAGCTTCTGAAAAGGGTAGACGGAGCAGAATCTGTGAACGTAGATGAACTATTTATGCTGTTTCAACTCAACACTGTCGACCTGTGAACGTTATAAAAAGTTAATTAAGTTGTGTTGTTTATAAGAGTGGCCTTAAAATGCAAAAAAGAAATCTACACTATAAGAACTGACTCGCCGTTATATTACATTTAAACAACTGCAACTAAGTCTCATTGTCAATCGGATTATTTTGGATCTGTTTTCCTTCAGCTCACTGTGATCGACTCATTGACGTCAATGCAAAAACAGTAAAAAATAAATAAATAAATACAAATCCTCACATCTGAGAATGTGTGACACTGCAGCATTAACGTCAAACAACTGTTATTATTATTTGAAGGTAGAGTAGGAGATGTTTTTTCTGGAGCATTTTTAACTATATCACTTAAAATCCTCTTCACACTCTGATTGCAACCAATTAATTAAATAAATAATAATAATAATAAAAAAAAAACCTCACCTGTGGATTGGACATGACTGAAAAAACACCATTGATTTTTGATATTTTAGCCAGAAGTCTGAAGATAGGTGTTTGGATTTTTTTATTTATTTTTTTATTATTTAGTTTTAAATTTTACAGTTTTTCCAGGACCTCCTCCCCTACCTTTAACTGATTAATCATTATAGACGTTAACTCTTAAATACAAGAAATGATAGGAATGAGCGAAATGACTATTGAAATGTACCTATAGTGTTAAAAAATGAAGCTATTTTTGCATTTTACATGGTTTCTGCTTGTTTAAAGGTACGTTTAAGGGTTTGTCAGATTGTAATGAATGCTGTTCAGGACCTTTGTTGATGCTCCTGCTGTGAATATACAATAACACTCGGTAGTGGAAGGTGTTTGGTGGTGTTTTATGCATTTCCTGACTTCACATGGGACCCTAATGCCTTTATTCCTTAATGCTAGACTTTTCTTGAGCTAAAATTGAGATTATTGAAGCTTTATGCTCCTCATACATTTGTGAAAATGACAAGATTCCACATTCAATCTCAAATGGGTCAGATCAGTAAAAAAAAAAAATAAATAAAAAATTATAATAAATGTTTTTTTTTTCTTTTTGTTTTAGTGAAAAAAAAAGTACAATTACATGAATGTGTTTGCATTTAAAACATATCCTTTCATAAAAAATCTGAAGAAACTTAAATGTATTGACAAAAATGAGTGTACTTTTAAAACTATTATAGCTGTGTTAAATGTTTTGTGTATTGGTAGATCTACTGTGATCTGTACGTTGACACAAAATATACTTTTTTTTAAATGTTATTCACACATTTGTAAAGGCTAATTTATAAATGTAAACATTTTTCATGATGTAATTTTACTTTTTTTCATTGTAACGCACAGAGAAATGCTTGGAGTTGGTGTTTTTTTTTTTTATAGATTACTGTGTTTTTATTTTACTTTTCTGGCTCATTTCAGATCATGTTGAGTTGTATGTGGCTCTGGAGTTGGAACTTTAGTCGCTTTTCCATTGGCTACATGCACAAAAGTACACAGATATTTACTAAATGTCAAAAAAACAGAAGTGCATAATGTCATTAAATCAATACATACAATGATTTTGTTATTTAATATCATGAGATGACACAAGATGTCATTCCATAATGAAAATAAATATGTTGCTTTATAAATATATTCATTATTCTTATATATTCTTATTTATTACCCCTATAGAAAGTGAAAGTGAAACCCCCAAGAAAGTGAACTATTTTAATTTAGTGTTCTCATACTAAATTAAAATAGTTCACTTTCTTGCTGCGTCCACACATATTGCACCATATTTCTTGTTATTACTTGTTGTAATGTTCATCAACATCACTTGACTGTAGATCTTTCTATTACAGTTTTGCACAATATACCATTTGCGATATACCTGCAAAACTTCAGCGAAAAAAAAAAGAGTTTGGGTGGAATTATGTTTTTTTTCCCCATTACAGAATTTTTTGTTAAGTTATGTTTGTGCAATTTGAGAGTCAAATGGAAAAGCGACTATATTTGCCTACAGATCCTTAAAAATGCCTAATTAAAATAGATGATGAACTGTTGCAGCTCTAATGTTGAGGTCAGGAAACTAGCTTAAAAATAGCTTAAAGTCCTATTTAAATGTATCTACAGCATTAAAATAAAATGTAGAGGACAGTTCAGTCCTACACGAATGTATAATACTGTAACATAGCACTTCAGTCATAAAGAAATGTGCCAAAAAAAAAAAAAAAAAAAAAAAAAGCAAAGAGCACCCAGTATTTTCCTTTAAAGCCTCTGTGGCTTTTTACCGTCTGTTCCATGTCCTGTACATGGTGTTGGACATGAAGTGTTCAGGCTTTACCGTGCTGATTTCCTGTGGGACAAACAGCTTTTTCCATAAAGATGCTTATCAAGGGGCACCTGACCTTTGAATGGCGAGGAAACCGCTTCTTAAACCCAGAGGTGTGTCCTCAGTTCGAAGAGAAGGTCAAAACATTATCCTGTAGCCAAAACACAGAGTAGTTAGAGGTTTAGATAGAACATGTGCTTTAAAGGCTAAGCTAAATACAACAGGATCATTCAAAATGGAATGTTTGAAGCAGAAAACATACTTAAATGTGTCCAGATTAACCCATAAAGACCCAATGGCACTTCCAAAATAGTTTTTCCCTTTATTCTATATGCTCCTTTGGAATGTTGCGACAGCTCCTGTTCACTTTGAATTGACGTTCCCAGCCTTCTGTGGGCGTTTTTTTTTTTTTTTTTTTTTTTTGATAACCGCCTGCTGTGCTATTACGAGTTTTGCAACTTCAGATTCACGGCACCATATCAATCCGCAGGTAGTTCGGCCACTTTGAAAGTAAATATTCGCTACGTTGTAACGGCTATTTTATCCAATCCGTTAGAGTAGTAGCAATAATAAGCTGTAATGACCCGTAGAATAAGTGGGATACAAGTACAAGTTAAAAAATTGTGAGTTCAAGTTAAAAAATTGCAAGTACAGCTTAAAAAACTACAAGTACAACTTCAAAAATTACAAGACTTCAAAAATTTTAAGTACAAGTTAAAAATTACAAGTACAACTTCTAAAATTGCAAATACGACTTCAAAAATTGCAAGTACAACTTGAAAAATTGCAAGTACGATTTCAAAAACTGCAAGCACAAGTAAAACAAATTGCAAGTACGACTTAAAAATTGCAAGTTAAAAAAAGTGAGAGTTCAAGTACAAGTAAAAAAATGCAAGTACGACTTAAAAAATTGCAAGTTCAAGTTAAAAAATTGCAAGAACGACTTCAAAAATTGCAAGTTCAAGTTAAAAAATTACAAGTTCAAGTTAAAAAATTACTAGTACAAGTAAAAAAATTGCAAGTACGACTTCAAAAATTGCAAGTTCAAGTTAAAAAATTACAAGTTCAAGTTAAAAAACTGCAAGTTCAAGTTCAGAAATTGCATGGACGACTTCAAAAATTGCAAGTACAACTTCAAAAATTGGAAGTTCAAGTTAAAAAAATTGCTAATTCAAGTAAAAAAATTTGCAGGTTCAAGTTAAAAAATTGCAAGTACAACTTCTAAAATTGCAAGTACGACTTAAAAAATTGCAAGTTCAAGTTCAAAAATTGCAAGTTCAAGTTAAAAATTGCAAGTACGACTTCAAAAATTGCAAGTTCAAGTTAAAAAACTGCAAGTACGACCTCAAAAATGGCAAATTCAAGTAAAAAATTTGCAGGTTCAACTTAAAAAATTGCAAGTACAACTTTTAAAATTGCAAGTACGACTTCAGAAATTGCAAGTTCAAGTTAAAAAATTGCAAGTTCAAGTTAAAAACTGCAAGTTCAAGTTAAAAATTGCAAGTACGACTTCAAAAATTGCAAGTTCAAGTTAAAAAATTGCAAGTATGACCTCAAAAATAGCAAATTCAAGTAAAAAATTTGCAGGTTCAACTTAAACAATTGCAAGTACAACTTCTAAAATGTCAAGTAAGACTTAAAAAATTGCAAGTTCAAGTAAAAAAAATTGCAAGTTCAAGTAAAAAAAATTGCAAGTTCAAGTAAAAAATTTGCAGGTTCAACTTGAAAAATTGCAAGTACAACTTCTAAAATTGCAAGTACAATTTAAAAATTTGCAAGTACAAGTAAAAAAAATGCAAATAAGACTTTAAAAATTGCAAGTGCAAGTTAAAAAATTGCAAATTCAAGTTAAAAAATTTGTAGGTTCAAGTAAAAAAATTGCAAGTACCACTTAAAGAATTGCAAGTACAAGTTAAAAATTGCAAGTATAAGTTAAAAATTGCAAGTACGACTTTAAAAATTCCAAGTACGACTTAAAAAATTGCAAGTACAAGTTTAAAATTGCAAGTGGACCTCAAAAATTGCAAGTTCAAGTTAAAAAAAATTGCAAATTCAAGTAAAAAATTTGCAGGTTCAACTTAAAAAATTGCAAGTATAACTTCTAAAATATCAAGTACAAGTTATATATTGCAAGTATAAGTTAAAAATTACAAGTACAACTTCTAAAATTGCAAGTACAACTTCTAAAATTGCAAGTACAATTTAAAAATTTGCAAGTACAAGTAAAAAAAATGCAAATAAGACTTTAAAAATTGCAAGTGCAAGTTAAAAAATTGCAAATTCAAGTTAAAAAATTGCAAGTTCAAGTTAAAAAAAAATGCAAGTTCAAGTTAAAAAAATTGCAAATTCAAGTAAAAAATTTGTAGGTTCAAGTAAAAAAATTGCAAGTACCACTTAAAGAATTGCAAGTATGACTTCAAAAATTGCAAATTCAAGTAAAAAATTTGCAGGTTCAACTTAAAAAATTGCAAGTACAACTTCTAAAATTGCAAGTACAAGTTAAAAATTGCAAGTATAAGTTAAAAATTGCAAGTACGACTTTAAAAATTCCAAGTACGACTTAAAAAATTGCAAGTACAAGTTTAAAATTGCAAGTGGACCTCAAAAATTGCAAGTTCAAGTTAAAAAAAATTGCAAATTCAAGTAAAAAATTTGCAGGTTCAACTTAAAAAATTGCAAGTATAACTTCTAAAATATCAAGTACAAGTTATATATTGCAAGTATAAGTTAAAAATTACAAGTATGACCTCAAACTTTCCCTCATCCACTGCATGCCTGTGGATGTGGTGATGACATATTTTGACAGTTGAGTCACTTGTTGGAAGTCGTATTCATACCAAAGAAAGGCTAGCAGTAAAAATAGTCCTACTTGTACATTTTTAAGTTGTATTTGCAAGTTTTCAAATTGTCATTTTGTTTGAATTTGTCATAATTTTTCCATAAATGGATAAAATACACACAATATATTTTATGTGTGTCTCATTTGAGAATTCACAAATATTTATGTCATGCAAAAACGACAGACAAATACGTCCAGGTGTCCAGTCTGTGGACACCTGGACACCTCGTCGTCCATTCACTAAACCGTATTTAAGCTAACAGTGTTTCAGTAGATGCTTTGAGTCTTTATGGGTTAAATAAGTTGTAAAGCTAAAAGGCCAACCTGTGAAGAGGCTGACATTTGAAACAATAACAACAAAACCCAGTGGCGTCAATTGTAATAGTGGCACATTTTGGTGAATTAGGTAAACAACCTTAAACAACAATAAAGCAGCTGATAACGGCACAGACGTCACTCACGCTCGGCTCTTGTACATGTGCTCTTCTTTCTTTTCTTTTCTTTTTTTTTTTTCTTAGCCACTTATTTTGTTGATTAGCTTGTTGGCGGCGTTCTCATCGTGCACGTGACCATTTCAGACGGCGGCAGCAGCGTTTCTATGATAAGCATTTAATGGGTTTAAAACCCCTTCAGTCCAAGAAAACTGCTTCTTTGCCTCAAGGTACAATATGAGGTCTCAAATGGAAATCAACGTGACAGCAGCACTCACCGAAAGCAGTTTTTCTTCTGTCTTCTCCTTTTTCTGTCTTCATACAGGGTGTCAGCATATCGCCATTACGAAGACGCGCTTGTGTTTTGTTTTTGTTTTTTTTTTTCCTATAGAGGGTATAATTGCCTCTGAGCGCTGGCGCCGTGCTCGGCTAAGATAACAGGAAAAATGTTGCGCATCTCAAAAATGCCACATCTCTGCATTTTTTTTTTTTTTGTTTTTTTTTTTTGTTCCTAATCGTTACGTTGAGGCGAATAGATGGTGACACTGATGTCCTCTTTCTCCAGATACAATAGATCTGTGGTTGTTGATGTGTAGACACGGTCGGCCTCGGGGCTCACCTCTACTACGGTGTTAATATGTTGGTGACAATGTGATCGAGCAGTTTTGTCAATGTAGAAACAGTTTGAGAGGTTCGTGGTAGTTTAAGGGGCCCTACATCTTTGGCCATTCATCGATCTGCTTTGTAAAACGTGATATTTTGTACTGAATATTTATATGACACAATTAAATATCTTTAAAAGCACACTACGTTCTGAGAGACGTTCATATGTTACAGGTGAAGAAAATATGGGGCACTTTTATTTACAACCCAGATTGGATTGTATTATGAAATCTTATTAATTGAACATGAACCTTGTGTCTCCATTGAACCAACTCCATGGGTTTTGCTGCTGAATTAGTGTTGTAGAAGAAGACCGTTTCCATGGTAATAGTTCATTTCCACCTTTACATTAGCCTCACATTCACCCATTCACACACACTCATACACCAGTAGGTTCTGTCAGTCCTACTAGGAGCCCAAGGACAGTTCCACATGTGGACAGCCGGAGCCGGGACGTGAATCACCAGCCCTTCAATCGCTGGACGACCTACTCTAACAACTGAGCCACATCCGCCCCAACTATCGGTAACTATTAGCGCTTTTCCACTGCAAAACTGGCACGGTTTAGCACGGCACTATTAGAACTTAAGAAGGTCCTCGTGGGATGGGGGGAATCAATATCGCTGTAATATCCTCTACACCAAAGCACACAATTTCTAGTTGTTTCTAATTACATGATTTTACCCTCACACTTTTATATCAAAGCCGCATGGATGTTGACATTGAAAAATATGAATTGTGTTTATTCTAGTGGTTCATACCACTATTAATACATAATAGATATCAGCAGATATCAATAGCCTGATTGACAGCTGTGCCCACCCAATTACGAGTTATTTATATATTTATTTGTCAATGGAAATAAACTATGTATAATTAATTATTTGTGTTTATTTAATAAAACAAAAATTCAGTTCAGCTATTACGTTATTGTTATTGAGCGTGCATGGGGGGGGTGGGGGGTGGGGTCTTGCCCACCCCGACTTCACTTAGGCCCGTCTAATCTAACTTTCATCACCAACCAAAGCGTCACTCTTATCAGGAAAATTTGACATTATGATTTTATTTACTAGTTGGTTGGTGGAGTGTTTGTTTTTTTTTTTTATATATATATAAAATACTTACCCTACTCCGCCATTGGCTCTTATTCTCCTGCAGCGTTTATTACTTGGTGTCGAAAACACGTAGCCCAGGTAGTGCAGGGGTTGAACCTTAACCCCGCCCATTGTTGTCGAAGTGGCGTGGAAATAGTGAGTCCCAGGCTGATGCGACGTCTAACTTGGACAAAGATGTTCAAGTGCAGTCACTACTTTATTGAGTCTGTTTATTCATGCAAAATTAAACACAATATAATATTGATTTAAAAAAAATAATCATGGTTAATATAATTTAATCCAAAGTAACCCTGTGATTAATCAGATTGTAATAATTTGACAATAAAATACATTTTATTAATTTATTTTCGCTTTGTTTTGGGTCTTGCAAAACTACATACAGTTAAAAATGTTCCAGTCACTCCGTCACAGTATAAAACACATGGTAAAAATCACACTTTTAAGCAAAAACAATAAAATACACCCTGTTTTTCTGATGTAAATGGTGTTTTAGATTAATTTAACTATAACAGTGTCAGATCTCATTGTCACGTACGAGTGAAAACATCTAATTGAAGGGTTTTTTTTTTCTTACAATTTAATACAGTTTGAACTTGTGTGATTTTCAGACACAACTATCAGAAGTATTTTTCATCATATATTGTATGTTTTCAGAGTAACTGCACTGAAATACGCTGCATTCAAGGCGGTTGTCTGTATTTGTTGATTATATGCACAATATGTGGAGCTTTACCGATCACATCTATTTATAGAAGGCAAATCTGTGAACCCATCTGTGCGAAATAGTATGTATCTGCAAATATCCTAAACATCTGTCACATCTTTTCACATATGTAGTGGATATATTCGATGCAACTAATTTAGGAAAAGTAGTGTCATGGGAGAAAGGATTTAGCAGTTTTATTTTTATTGTCTTTAATGAAAAATATTAAAGTGTTTATTCTTATAAAATATGGTTAAATTGTTTAATATGCACTATATCACAAAACAACTGGTAAAAATAAAATAAATTGCTCAGTGACTCCAAAAGGGTCATTTTGGGCCATGTTCAAATCTGGTTAAAAGGTGCTCTACATCATTATTTATGCCCCTCTACATGTTTCAAGGTATTTTAAGGTGTTTTGAGCCTTTTTTCCAAAACCCATCAGCACTGAGTGGTGTTTAGATGGCTCCAAAAGGTCCGTGATCCAAAACGTTCATCTTGTAACTTCATCAAATCTGGTTAAAAAGTGTTTTAAACCATTATTTATGCCCATGTTTCCAGGAGTGTTTTCAAGGTCTCATTCATTCATTATCTGAACCCGCTTTATCCTCACTAGGGTCACGGGGGGCCTAATCCAGCTACAATGGGTGAAGGCGGGGTACACCCTGTATGAGACGCCAGTTCATTGCAGGGCTGAACATATACAAACAATCACTCTCACATTCACACCTATGGCCAATTTTAGATTAACCAATTAACCTATCAGTGCACGTCTTTGGGAGGAAACCGGAGTGCCCGGCGAAAACCCACGCGGACACGGGGAGAACATGCAAACTCCACATAGAAAAGCCTGGTGTGGGATTCGAACCAGGGTCCTTCTTGCTGTGAAGCACGAGTGCTAACCACTGCACCACTGTGCCGCCCGTTTTCAAGGTCTTTCAAGGTGATTTGAGCCTTTTCTTCCAAAACTCATCGGCGCCCCCTGGTGTTCAAATGCTAAGGCTATAGTATGTGCTCCAACTTCAAATCTAGATGAAAATTTTGATTTAAATCCCATTATTTATGCCCAGGAGTGTTTCAAGGTATTTCAAGGTGTGTTGAGCCTTTTCTCCAAAACGTATCAGTACTCCCTGGTGTTCAAATGGTAAGGTATGTGGTATGTGGTATGTGCTCCAAAAATGAGTAATTTTGGACCATCTTCAAATCTGGTTAAAACGTATTCCAGATTAGTACTTATCCCCATCTATGTATTTCAAGGTGTTTTAAGCCTTTTTTCCAAAACACATCAGCACCCCCTGCTGCTCCAACAGTGGACCATCATCAAATCTGGTTAAAATCTGGTGTACCTGCATGTTTCCATGTTTGTGTTTTAAGCCTTTAATAAAAAAATGTAACATTTGAGTTGAAACCGGGTTTGAACCCACAACCTCTAAGTTCCCAATCTGATGATGAACCCACTGAGGACGTGCCTGTTACTCACCTGTTCAGTTCAGATGAAACAATGTGGGTGTGTCCATGTGACCTCTGACCTCTTGAGCAGCTCTTTGTCCACCCAGCAGTAGAATAGTCCAGTGGAGACCAGGGTTTAATTCCAGGAGATGTCCACAGGTATGAGGACAAGTGTGTTTGTGTGTGTCCTAATAATTCAATTGCGAAAAAAACAAACCCTAAAACCAAACTTTGCATTTGTTGCTTTTTAAAGTTAAAATTGTCTTTTTCTTTTTTTTTTTTTTTTTTTAAACACTGGTCATTTTGGACCATGTTCAAATTTGGTTAAAGTCTATTTGAACATCATTATACATGTTATACATCTACATGTTTCCAGAAGCGTTTAACCCTTGTGCGGTCCTTCATACAAGGTGCACAGGCTCCAAAGTTCAGTTCCAAACACTCATCATCCCACCCCCCCCCCCAAGGATATTTTACTGTTTTCAGTCGTAAGCTACATTTGTGGACCACTGGGTCACTTTGACCGCACAATGGTTAAATGTGTCAAAATCATATCATCTCCCCCTGGTGTTCAAATGGTATGTCCTCCAAAAAGGGTCATTTTAAACCATCTTCAAACGTCTTCATAAAGTGGTGCCAATGTACATGTTGCTAGGGGTATTTCAATGTGCCTCTGGTGTTTAAACACAGGTATGTTAAATGGTAAATGGTAAATGGACTGCACTTATATAGCGCTTTTCCACCTTCATGGTGCTCAAAGCGCTTTACATTAGCCTCTCATTCACCCATTCACACACCAGTAGGTTTCTAAGGTCTATGGTAAGTCCTACTGGGGGCCTAAGCCAGGGTTCAGTGTCTTGCCCAAGGACACTTCGACATGTGGACAGCCAGAGCTGGGACGCGAACCGCCAACCTCTCGGTCATTGGGCGACCCACTCTACCAACTGAGCAACAGCCGCCCCCAAAACGGTCATTTTGGACAATTTTCAAACCTGGTTAAAAGGTCGTCTCCCGTTATCTGAACTCAAGCGGGTTCATATGACAAGACAGGTGACAGGGGGCCTAATCCAGCTACAATGGGTGAAGGTGGGGTACACCATGTATCTCCAGTTCATCTCACTCTCACATTCACACCTATGGACAATTTAAATGAACTAATTAACCTATCAGTGCATGTGTTTGGATGGTGGGATTGGGTGGATTTTAACATGTCTTGTATATTTATTTTATTTTGTGGAAAATTTGAGAAAAAAAGACAAACAAACAAACCCAGTGGACCAACATCAAGTGTTTTAATCATATTTAATTGAAATTAATCCAAAGCAACTCGACTTAAAACACAAACTCGACTTAAAACACAAACCTTTATTTAGTGTGTTTCCATGTTTGGTTCAGATGATATGATGAAAAATACATTAAGACAATAAAATGGACACCACAGGGGTGTTTGTTGTTGTTGTTGTTTTTTTTTTCCAATGGGTTCATTTCTTAAAATGTTCTCGATTTTTAAGCAGAAAAGTTCTCATGTGCATAATGTGACAGGTTTATATTGTGTTTCGTAGCTGGGCTGAATTTCTTTCCCTTCTCGTTAAAGAGGAAACTGTCGGTTTTATCTGAAGTATATGAGTCCAATCATCCTCGCAGGTATGTGCAAATTATCTCCAATAAATCTGAGCTTACATGTCAGATAGTAATTCATACGACGGTCGTTGTTAAATAGCTAGATCCAGAGGCGACTGAGCTGAGGAAATTGTTAATTAGACAATCTATAATTAAGATCTGTTAAAGAGCCAATCGGATTTGGAGGGAGTTTAAAATAAAAAATAAAAAAAGAGGGGGGGGGGGGCAGAGTCCCATTTTGATTATTAGAGGATGAGTGACAGATGTGAGACAGATGGTGATTGAATGAACTGAGTGGATGAAACGTCTCATTACGGACAGAATTACACTATTTATAATATTAGCTTTGATGATTTATTGAACATTTTACTTTCCGTTCCAAAAGTTGCTGTCTATTTTTTTTTTTTTTTTTTTTTTTATCAGGGGTAACATTATAAACTCCTGCTGTGGTTCTGGACTAAAAATCAGTCACCAACTCAATATTTAAAGGCCACCAAACAGAATAAAACATAACAGTGTCGGCGTTCATCAATGAGTCCATTTGCTTTCTTTCTTTTTTTTTTTTTTTTTCTCTAGAAATGGCGGACGAAAACAAATCTAACCCTAAAATCTTTGGGTCAAAGGTCACGTGTGTTCCCAAATGTCCCGGCAGTGTTCGTGCACAACTTAACAAGCCGTCAATCATCTCCCGACCCATCTTTGTACCTTCCCAATTGGCTGCAGACAGGTTCCTCGGCATTGGACGCGTGGTCTGATTGGCCCGGGAAGAAAAAAAAAAAAAAAAACGCCGCTGTCACTTCCTGGATTCGTCGGGTTCGTCCGTCTCCTTCTCCTGCCGCTCGCGCTCTCGTCTCATCTCCTTCAGCTCCTGTCTGTATTTCCGCTCGATGAAGCGCTTCTGATGAGCCATCTGTGGGAAGTTATCTGGTACAGGGAGAGGCAGAGCGGGAAACAGAGAGAAGTCGACCAAGGAGAACAGATAAAGAGAGAGACACAGAGGCATGAGTGTGAACAGACAAGGTCAGTTTCCAACTGGGTGAGGGCAGCAATTTAAGGGCTCAAATTGCACCAACAAGTTTTTTTTTTTTTTTTTTTTTTTTTTTTTGGAGCAAATGTCATGCTGTCACTTTGGCGAAATGAGCGAAAATGTTGCAGGCGGTATTGCGATTAAATTGCCCTCATGTTGTTATTTCATTAATAATGATGAAGTAACAAGAAATTAGACAAGCCTTGTTTGGTTTCAGCACAATGACTGTGAGATCTGATAACATAATTACAAGTGAACATTTCTAAATGAGATCTGTAATAAGATGCGCTAGTGTGACAGCGGAGAAAATAAAACAAACAGATATGAAGTGATAAGACGTTAACAGCGCAAACAAAGCTACTTTAACTTAACCGCGTTGAAGTGCTCCGTTTTGTTTGTGTGTGTGTTTGTTTTTTGTTTTTGTTTCTTTTCTTCTTCTTCACATCTGGCAGGTTCTGCACATTAAAGGTGGTGTCAGTCACCCACTTCTAAAACATATAGAAAAGAGACATGTCACCACTGTTGGAGCTGCTTTTAAGTACAGACTAACAGCTGTCAGCCCTGTTTCATCCAGCTGGAAGTAAACGTACTTCAAGAACCAGTGCGGAGAATTAAAGGCATCTGTTAGCTTAAAGAGGTCATGTTTAGCAAAAGCCACTTTTATTCGTCTCTGCTTTATTTATTTGTGTATTTGGAGCTGTGATAGTTCATACAAACTGCACTTTAACCCTCTGGGTGCTGCAACGCTTTCTTTATATTAATTACAGCAATATTCAAAGCACGTCATGACAACCAATAGTTACGATACCATGTGATGCTATGATGAAAAAAACCCTGTCTATATATTCAATAAACACAAAAACTGATGCCTGTGTAAGAACATAGTGCTCTGAAATCATGATTCTATCTTCATCGTGGCTCCATTACCATCTCCAGAGGTATTACAAATGATCCACCATGTTCTGGAATAAAGGTGAAATATTCCCAGCACAAAAGTGTTCCATTATGCTGCATTTCCCACTGGGCTTTTTTGCTTTTTGTTTTAACCCCTGAAAAAAATCTGAATAATTTAAGTTGTTTTTTAGTGTTATTTTACTGATAACTTTGTCCATGTCGAAAGGCAAACTAAAACTACTGGAAACACATTACAACACTAGTCATTTATTCTTTTTTTGGGCATTTTTTTGTGTTATTTATTAGTTTCTGTTAATGTTGTTGCTTATTTTTTGTTTATTTTTCCTCCATTTTGTTTTTTTATTTGATTAATTTTCTTCAATTGTGTTCTGTTAGTGTCTTACTTTGTTCATGTTACATATTATTTTGTTAGTTTAATATTCATTCTTGTTCATTTTACTGATCGCTTTGGCAGATTTTGTTCATTTTGTTGCTTATTTTATTTTATTATTGTGGAATTGCTTAAGTCTCAGGGTTAAAAAAAAAGGACCCGGAACTAGCAGTTTTTTGGTACCCCCCTGCCCAGGTAAAAGGTGACATAAAACCCCTGCAGATAGTTGTCTCTGTGGCTTGACGAAATAAAGTTATGGAAGTTGAAAGTAAATATAGCTACATGGTTACAGCCCATAATAGTACACTATGACAGCCCATAATACTACACCATGGTTACAGCTGTCACCATGGTGTAGTAATACTACGCCATGGGCTGTGGGTGTGTGACAGCCCATAATACTACACCATGATGACAGCCCAATACTACACCATGGTTACAGCCCATAATACTACATCATGGTTACAGCCCATAATAATACACCATGGTTACAGCCCATAATACTACACCATGGTTACAGCCCATAATACTACACTATGACAGCCCATAATAATACACCATGGTGACAGGCCATAATACTACACCATGGTTACAGCCCATCATACTACACCATGGCAACAGGCCATAATACTACACCATGGTTACAGCCCATAATACTACACCATGGCAACAGGCCATAATACTACACCATGGTTAAAGCCCATAATACTACACCATGGCAACAGGCCATAATACTACACCATGGTGACAGCCCATAATACTACACTATGGTTACAGCCCATAATACTACACTATGGTTACAGCCCACTATGACAGCCCATAATAATACACCATGGTTACAGCCCATAATAGTACACCATGGTTACAGCCCATAATACTACATCATGGTGACAGCTCATAATAGTACACCATGGTGACAGCCCATAATACTACACTATGGTGACAGCCCATAATACTACACCATGGTGACAGCCCATAATACTACACCATGGTGACAGCCCATAATACTACACCATGGTGACAGCCCATAATACTACACTATGGTGACAGCCCATAATACTACACCATGGTGACAGGCCATAATACTACACCATGGTTAGAGCCCATAATACTACACCATGGCAACAGGCCATAATACTACACCATGGTTACAGCCCATAATACTACACCATGGCAACAGGCCATAATACTACACCATGGTGACAGCCCATAATACTACACTATGGTTACAGCCCATAATACTACACTATGGTTACAGCCCACTATGACAGCCCATAATAATACACCATGGTTACAGCCCATAATAGTACACCATGGTTACAGCCCATAATACTACATCATGGTGACAGCTCATAATAGTACACCATGGTGACAGCCCATAATACTACACTATGGTGACAGCCCATAATACTACACCATGGTGACAGCCCATAATACTACACCATGGTGACAGCCCATAATACTACACTATGGTGACAGCCCATAATACTACACCATGGTGACAGCCCATAATAATAATAACTGGACACTTGTTGGACTAGTTCAAATCATTAGCGGTCATGCACTTGCAGTCACGTCCCCAGCGGTGATAAAGAGCAGCAGCCTGATCCAGTCCACTGACCCACGTGGTGTTTGTCATTTTGATATTCAGATCTCAGGTCATTTTCCATTAAGTGTTTACAGTACTGGCCCTACCCGCTGCACCCTCCAATCTAAAACAGCATGCATGACAGACGCCTGGTGCAGACACACGTTTGACTGTGCAGTTTTTCCGGTCACTGACCATGGCCGTGCACACTTCAGTTAATGACAGTCACTCCTCCACTACCTTTTCCTACTGAAGTTTGAAAGTCAAACTAAATTGGGAAACGACAGAAACCTGCATTGATCTACAGTGGACTTTTGTACGTCCCATAAAATCACGACTATTCACCTCTATAAATCAGACGTGTGGAGATGGCAAAAGTAAATAGATTTGCTATTTATAGGAAGAGAAAGTTAGCGGGGAAAAAAAACGTCCACTCTGGCAGGGGAGAAGTTTGAAAACGTCTTCAATTTAGGTTTAATACAAGCTCATTAAATGCTGAGGTTTGAAGTGTTGTGAATCAGAATCAAAATATGTGAAAGTTTTTATTAAAGTGAATCTACAGCTAAAGCTAATGCTGTCTGTGCAGCATATTATCTACTTTATTCTGCATTTAGAGATTTACTTTAAAATGAATACAGCTCCATAAAAACATGTTCCTGTATTTTTTTAAGATAATGAATATTTAGAGAGTTGATTTGAAGGAGTGATATTTTGCTTCTCTTTTTTTTTTAAATGGAAGTATGTATTTGTGGTCTACATAAACTGTAAATTGGTTCTGATTTCTTCATTGATTCAACTCCACCCTATTTATGAATAATGACAGTAGAAAGGTGGTTTGGAGTGCTGGCCCCGCCCCCTTCAGGTTGTTGTCTGTAGCCCGTTCATGTTTTCTTATACTCTCCCAAAAGAATCCACCAAATGACTGCATGTGTGTGGACATCCTGACCAACATTTATTGCATAATTTTATGCATGACTGAACACAGGCTCATTTCCCAGCTGGTTAAAACAAATTTTCCTCCAAAAACGTACGGAGTTAATATTAGGTGAAAACACTAACTGTGACGCAGAATGTGTTTTTCTTCTCTGCTGTGATGCTAAATATAAAATACAGTTCTTCATTTTTTCATGGTCATCAGATATGATCCATATGGACGTTCAGAGACTCCGTAGCTACCATGGAAACACTCATCCTCTACAACACTGATGGAGTTGGATCATTGACACTTGTTTTTACATTCAGTTAGCAAGATATTCACTGAAAAAGTAACTTTTTCTTCATTTTTTTTTCTGTTTTGATAGAATGGACTTTGAATTTACTCAGATTTTTCATGATCTGTACATTAAATATAGGAATATATATATAATGTGCAATCTACAGCTTCTTTGAAAGGAATGTTACAGCAAGCAAAAGGAATGGAAATGTCTTCTTAACACATGGCATGGAGGAAAAAAAATGAACACATCCAAATGTCAATGTGACAAGCTACTTTAATACATTTTCTTGATTAATGGCTAAAAATAATTGCTTCAAGTTTTATAATGCACTTTTTCTGCTTTGTTTAAACTTCCATTTAAAAACTTTCCATTTCCAGTAGAAAAAAAAAAACAAACCAATAATAAAAAATTTATACACACACACACACACACAAATATATTAGGGCATTAACTAAAATGTCGACTTCGGTAGTCGACTTAAATTTGGAGGAGTCGACAAGTCATATGTTAATCTTTCTCTCCCTGCCTCCCTCACTGTCTTTCTCTCTCTCTGCGCGTAAACACAGACCAGACGTAAACAGGACACCTGCAGGTAAGACAGTTGTGGTGGGCTAACAAAACATGGCATGTGTGGAAATACTTCAAAAAACCGGCATGGTATCTGAAGGGGTATTGGCTAATGTGAATGATAGAGCAGCATTAGCTAACCAGTGTGATAAGCAGCGCAAACAACCCGCATTATGGTAACATGCTCTTTTCCCCCAAACACATGATATGGACAGTGTTGTGTTCATCTTGTTGGCCTTAAACCTTTTACACGTAATATAAAATGTGAGGACATGTGACAGACGTGTGGACAGTCCAGTTTTAGAGCCTTGGGTCCAGACCAAATGCAGACATATGTTCATATAGTTCAGTTACATTTAACAGAAAACTCTTTGCTAACGTTAGCCTTTGTTTTGTTGCAGTTAAAATGCTGTTTTTGTTTCAGTGGCTAATGTTACGTGCAGTTTAATACAAGTTGCTCATTATTGGACAGACTTGTGACCGTGGTTTTTTTTTTTGTTACGTTTTTTTAGCCATGTGTCTGTTGTTTCTCCGCTGACAATGTGATGACATCATCACGACCCCTCGATGCGACTCCGACTTTATTGACGGATAAGTCAACTTGAACAAAACTGAAGTCATTAATGTCATATATATATATATGACATGTCTTTGGGAACTTCCACAAAAAGGTCACACTGGGTCTTTATGGGTTAAATGGGTCTTAAAAGCCTTGCATTAAAGTGTGTCCCAGTTATAAATGTACTGTACTGCACTACTGCAGCCCTCCAGTGTGTTTATTTAGAAGAAACAAATGTACATGAACACTTCTATGAAAAAGTTCTGGTTGTTTGGGGGAAAAAAAAAAATATGTTTGTTTCATCTGCTGAACTGTTCTATAATTTAAAAGGACTGTGTATAAAAATGTGTGTTTGCCCAGAATAGATGTAAACATCCTCAAACACTCTTAAGGTTCGGAGTCAGCACTTTAACCTCACACATTGTTTTATGAACACAGAACCAAAACAATAAATGTGTCTCTGTCTAAATACTTGCAGAGCGCACTGCATCATTGTCAGATAGTGTATACTATCCTGAGATAAATGGGGAAATATAATTATTTCTTTTGTCCACACCGATAATATGCCGCTGCAGGGTTTGAGCCAACTCTTCAACTATCCGCTGTAGATATTGTGTTTGTGCAGACCCGCATCCACAGCACAAATAAAAACCATCTTCAAAATGACAGACACATCAGCCATTGCTTTGTATTAAAAGAGTTGGACTATCAGAAACACGGCTGAGTTGGTTTTACAAATGAAAACTCACTTTGTTTGTCATTTGTCATTAAAAAAAATACCAAATGTTATTCAGTTTTGATTTGAAAATGTTGACAATTTTCTGCTTTTCTTTGTGTCATGTGATGGCAAATTGAATATTTTCATTGAATTTAGATGGGGCACTGCAGTCTTGGAGGTTTGGGCCATATTTTACAATTTCCTGTCACTTCATAAATGGAACCACTTAAAACTAGAAAACAAGAGTGTTTTTATATATATTATAAACATGTTATTCAGTGTTTTTATATTATTATGGTTACTATTTCCATTTACAGAATGTTGTAATATTTGTTTGTTTTTCTTTTTTCTTTGGGGGGGGGGTTATACCTGCCAAAAAAATCTGTTTTATTCTACAACCACCAAGGGGTATTATTTTTTTAATTATGTTTGATTGTTAACACAGAACAGTTCACTGCTCAATTGTCCTATAACGGTGTATGTGACAAATACACCTGTTTGACTTTGACACTCGCAACAAAACTATTGGTTGAATTAATATCAAATTGGGATTATAGATTACCAGTGACACAGAATAGACCCGATTCTATTTTGGGAAAAGTAGGTCAATGTTATTATTTTTTTATGATTTTATTTATTCTTATTTATTTACAGTATTTATTTATTTACATATTTTACCCCATTTACATTAAAATTGGTGACTGTTGGTACAGCACTAGTGTTTGAATTCATTGGTTTATAGATTGCCAGTGACCCAGAATAGATCCGATTACATTTTGGAAAAGTTTGAGATGTTTTATGAATATTTAAATCTTTTTTTTTTTTTTTCTCAATTTACTAATAATGGGCCACCTTTCAATGGTTTATAAAAACATACATTTTGTTTCTATTTACTTCAAACTTGGCACATATATAGTGTACATTGATCTGCTGACATCAGTGCACACAGACATGATGACATCGGTTGAATCAATGCCAAAATAAGATAAAATACATACAAGGGGCTGGGGTGTGCTCTGCCTGGAACCACATGTAAAAACAGTTAATGCCTTAAAGGTTCAGTACGAACTTACACTTACATTTTGAAAATACACAATTCAAACATCCAGTGCTTGTTCACAAACACTGCACAGCATCTATTTGACTGATTTGGGGAGGGACAAATGACAGCTGAGTTTGATAGACATATTGATGTTCAATAGTTTTGATGGGCTGCTTAATATGATTGGATGGTAGTTGTTCAGTTCTGTCCTTTGTGCAGGTGACAAAAATGTTTTATTTTTGTGTTAGAGCATTTAATTAGTTGGTTGCAAGTCAAGCCACAGATAATACTGATTTATTTGATATATTATTTATTTCATTTGGTAAGATCCACTAAATTGAATAAATAATATATCAAATCAATGAGTATTACCTGGAATGTAGAGTAAAAAATGACATTTTCTGAAAAAAAAGAAAAATGGAGTTATCTGTTTTTGCAAATGAACTCTTCATATATATATATATATATATATATATATATATATATATATATATATATATATATATATATATATATATATATATATGTATATGTATAAATGCCCCAGGAAAAAAATAAATAAAATCTCCTACCCTACCTTTAATAGTTGAGCTCTACTAAGTGTCATGCTGGTTTACAACAGTCAAGGTAACTTTGAGTAAGTTTGTTGTGAGTAATGGCTGGTAATGTGTCCCTATTTGTACAGAAATGTTAGTTATTTTTCCAAACTTCCTGTCACCTGGGAATTGGATTTGACTTTAGTTTGAGCAGAACAACAACATATTCCTCTACTGATTGTCAGCACGAAATGACCATGAACAAATACTTCAGCCTGAATCAAAATTTAAGAAAAAAAACAAACCTCATAGTAAATGAAACACTAACAAAAAAAAAAAACAAAACAAAAAAAAAACTAACCCCCCCCCACCCTTCACACATTACATATGTGTTTGAGTTCCAAAAAGGCAAGAAAAGATGTATTCTCCCTCTTACCACACTCTAAATCCTCATTATGGCTACAGAGGGGAAAAGTGCAAGATAACAGCAGTATCCTATTAAAAAGGAGTCGGATCAAATAATAATAATAAAAAAAAAAAAAAAAAATCCTGAAGAGGGAAAAATCATTCTCAGACAAATTCGCGGCGCACACACATGTGTGGACGCACACAGAAACACACAGCCTATTTCAATATGCTTTCGGTGAGTAAGCAACACTTGGTGAGCCTTGGAGAGAAAACTACATATTGCAGTTAAAATATGGAAATCACCAGCATTTTTCCCTGGGAGATGACTTGAGAATAACCTACTTGAGTGGAAGAAAAAAAAAAAAAAAAAAGAAACAGCTTTGGCCATTTACATTGTTTAACATGCGGCACAAGAGCAGGCATCAAAGAACAGGGTTGGTAAAGAATACACAAGGCTTTTCATTTCCGCCTGTGTTGGGCATCGGTGAGACATTAAGTGAGGACTCGACCGGCGCGGTGGAGAAAAGCACCTTCGACGAACACCGCCCAGTGCATACTGATTGGCTATGGATAAATGCGTTAACACACTTAGCTTGGGGCTTTTGTTTATTGACAGTGCCGTAATTCCTTTCAAGGACAGGGGTCGTGGTGTTGCTGAGGCCCCGGCGACAATTCGGCCTATGCACCTCAGGACGCTCGCTTTGAGAGCGCGGTAACGTACAGTGTCCTTTCACTATTCAGCCCGACGCTTCATGGTGACACGACTCCGTAACAGTAGTAGCAATAGCGTTAGCAGCGGCTGAGTCTATCACCTAGAGCTTGCGCGCTTCACATCAGTCAACAAGCCAATAGAGCTCGTCTGTAGCCGTGCTGATGAAGGGATTTCCCTGCCATGCCAAAGGGCAAACAAAAGACTCAAGTCAGTGCGTACTGTACTTTCCTTTTGCCTCCATCCATCCTATGGTTTTATCCGGAGATTAAGGGGTTTAAAGAAATCTGAGGAAACAATGTAGTCCCCTTCCAGCTACTAGCCAGATCCAGGGCCCTTTTCTTATTCAACAGATATTACATTGTTTAAAAAACAAGCAGCTGCCAGGAAGTGGGGAAGAAGGAAAAAAAGAAAAAAAAAAAGTAAAGGGAGGGGGTTGAGTGTTAGAGATGGAAGACTTGAAACAGAGGCGGTAGTATCTGTAAGGATGAATGATAAATGCTTAAGCCGTTTCCATGTATATTTGATGCCGCCTCAGACCTAACGGAGCGTGGTGCATTGAGCCGCGGGGGCCGGGGTAACCGTGCACGGCCGGCTCCTTCCTCCACCGACACCGCTCCCCTACCTGGATGCTCTCAGCTCGATTTGTTTGCACTTGTGTTTCTCCCGGTCTGGGCCCTGGTTAACATTTAATTTCGTCTCGACAGATACAGGCAGGAGACTGTCAAAACGCGGGTCATCAAATAATGAAAAGTGAATCAGCGGAGCCACCGGTGGTCGGGGCTGTGGACGGACACGCACACGCCACATATATCGAGGCCCCGGTCTCTTTAATGAGCTCTGAGCTGTCCGACTTTACGCAGCCATGTCTTTCACCTCTTCAACACCGCCGGATTCTGTCAGTCAGGAAAAGCACCAGAAACTAAAAAAAAAAAAAAAAAAAAACCCCCAAAAAAAACCTCTCCAATCCGACTCAAAGTGCTTCTGATACTCGAGGAGACCTTAAATAAAACATGGAAATGAATCCTGACACGTTGCAGGGAGCTGTTTTCGATCACCGCCAACACTGGCTTGGGCTGTAATACAAGAGGAGTAATGGTGTAGCCAATGCCGCATTGAGGGCCAACAAGACAATCAATGACGAATTACATGACACCAGGGCTAATGTCCTTGATTAGTCTTGCTATGTGAACAAATGAAGCGAGGCCCTTGACAATCACATGAGAGACAATGCTGCTCCAGTAGGACTTGATGCGTCAGGCAGTTCTGCAGCAGATGAGCTCCAGTCTCATTACAGAAACTCACGGTCAGGAAATGCACATCCTTCAAAGGCGTGTTTGAACTCTGCTGACGGACCCTGCATATTTATCTCAATAAGCAAAAAGACATTCTGAAGTGATGACAATAAGCCAAACAGACTGGGAGTTTTTCTTCAACATGGCCTGTAGCAATGAGATTCATTTGAGTTTGGAAAACAAAACCACGACCCTAGTTTAACTCTTGAAAAAATATCAACTCTGATAATGATATAATGAACACGTGATGCAGCTCCATCTAGGCTAGAGCTGGACAATATATCATTTGAGTGTCATTATCGCAATGTATGTATAGGCAATAGTTCTGTAATGTATGAGGCAAATTAACTCAATGTGTTCTCATGTCATTTCAAAGGTTTATTTATACATTTATTTATGTATTTATTTTAGGGCTGTCACATGATTACAATTTTTAATGAGTTGCAGTGGATTAATCATGATTCAATATTCATTTTTAATCTATATTAATTGTGTTTCATTTGGCATGACCAAGCAGACTCAAAGAAGTGAATATATGTGTTTGTCCAAGGGAGAGGACACGTTAGCCTAGTGCTAGTCTGAGTTGTTTTTGTACTCAAATTTCTCACAAAATTTACAAAAATACACTCGGAAAGACATAAAAATGCAAAGAAAAAAAATGTACAAAACATGCAAAAAAAAAATCCACTAAAATTTACAAAAAAAAAAAAACCTGACAAAAAACAAGCAGTGAAAAATCCAAAATATATTCAAAAAGTCCTAAAACACAGAAAAGACAGTAAAAAATGTGATAAATATCCAAAACATATGCAAAGAATTAAACTTTTAATCAATCATGATAATGGATTAATCTGCTTTAATTTTGACAGCCCTAATTTATTTATTTGTATTTTACCATTTTACCTTCTCACTCTCACTTGTAGCTGTAACAATAGGAATTTCCCCACTATAGACTAATAAAGGATTATCTTATCGTATCTTATTTAACCAGGAAATCCCATTGAGGTCACACATTTCTTTTGCAAGGGAGACCTGGCATTATGTTGAGACCCCCCCCCCCTCCCCCCACAATAAATTGTAGTTATGGAGAGCTTAAGTGTCCGCCTCTTCCGGGAGGCTCATGGGGCCTGAGATCGGAAAATTAATGAATGGTATTCAATGGGAAATAAAATGCGAAAATCGTATCTGATTTGTCATGTGACTTGAATCACACACATGTTGTACCTCATAATAAATTAATAAATGATAATTATTGATGTGTTTCAACTGCTTCCAATGGCTGATTGATTCACTTGTAAGTAAAACGCTAATAATTTGGACAACACACCTGGCGCACATGTGACGTCACCACAGACTCCACACCCACCTGAGCGGAGTGTGACGTCACATTGTAGTCTAAGCCCACATAAAACCTAACGTCACCTTTACTTCCCATCAAAAACAGGTGGTCTGTCTATGCCACATAAAATATTTCGTATTAACCGCTATCATATGTAAATTTCTGAGCACTTGTCAAACGGAACCAGAATTTTGCTTGACTCACGCCATTCACTCCCATTCAAAATTTTTGCGAGCTAAGCACCCATGGACCGGAAGTAGAAGGGCGTGACTTAACCTCCCCATATGATACTGTACATATTGCACACAGTCATCCACCACTCACAATCATTCTTAAAAGTTTGGAAAAATTTCTCACATCCTCCTAAAACTACAAAATAAAGACTTTATAAACTTTATGGACTTAGAACAAGTGCTGTGGCAACTTCCAACTTAATGTTCCCTTAATTCATTATATTTTGCATTAGATATTTTCCAATATTAAAGTTACTGATCAGGTAGATGTTCATAAAAGCTCAAGAGTAAATTCAAAGGTCATTATAAAACAACAGAGTCCTAAATAAACGGTGACTTCATCCACTGTCACACTGATGAGCTGATGCTTCAGAAGATGACAGTATTTCCATGTTCATTAAGGAGCCTCGGTACGTCCACAAATGGGTCATATCTGATGATGATGATGATGATGTTGATGAAAAGCTAACAATCTGCATTTATTTATAAGAGTTCAAATGGTATTAAAGATTTTAGATTAAATACTCTTGGTCTTTTACAATGGCAGTTCAGGTATTTAAATTTTTTTTGTGTGTGTTCCTCTTCAATCATGAACTAATCGACATTATAACATTTCATACTTTGCAGCTATTATAGTTATTTGTGTTGGGAATAATTAATTAAGCTCATACATGTGCCAAGCTCAGTCGGGGCTCTCTGGAGGCCACCGGGTGACAGAAACAACTACACGGAGCTTAAGGGGTGAAATGTAAATTAAGTGACAATACAAAGTCAAACTAAAGCACTCGAACTGGAGGCATTTTGTGGTGAACGAAGGGAGACTCCAAGAGATGATTTTAAATTAACTGACCTTTTAAAAGACATTGCTAATCTAGTCACATGAAACAGCAATTTATGAGAGGGGGAAATGTTCATTTACTAGCAATGAGCATCTATCAATCATGGTGACAGAGGTGTACACTGGGGAGAGGAAATGGGAGGAATTAAGGGTGGGGGAAGACACAGGAGAGAGAGTGTGTGCAGTGAACTACGCTCCCTGATAAGGAAGGGGAGCCAGGAAAAGAAGTGCTTTAAATAATAACACTCTTACACTAATGTTTCATAAAACGCGAACAAACAGTATCAATCACGCGTGGCTCCAGGCCTCATTTATGAGCCAAATGAAATCAAAGTGTGCCCTTCCTGCCCTTTGCAAGTTCCACAGGCCTGTTCCAACAAAGCCATTTGTGTTCACCTCCAGCTAATTAGTTGGGTAAAGAACAAATGTACATCTGATTAATGTGCTGGTCAGAGGGATAGGAAGTGACTCCAGTTCAGAGATTACACTCCAGCACGCAGCCAACTCTCAACGCACAAAATAATCGATGACATTATGCAAACGCATGCATATGCATCGAGGTAAATCGGAGATGATGGAAACGACTCGTGGATGTGTTTCTGAGAGTACTGTAATTGTGTTTTTACTTGGCTCTGAATGAGACATTGCAAATGCCTAAAAACCACCATCTATTCTCCTTAAGTGGTGGTTGATGACAAGATGAAAAACAGCCATGGACTGAAGCAGCGCACTGGGGGACGCATCAGTGGCACTCCTTCAAATCTGAAGAGCACAAGAGAGTCACTCCGAGTGTGACGCCGTGCTCTCATGTCTGTAAAACACAACAAACACTAGCAACTCTGCATCCCTCGACATTAACTTCGTTTAGTCCCTCAGGACGATGGACATGTTCGAGGATGCTCAGCCCCCCCCCGTCAGTTCTCCATCTCTGGCTGGACCCCATGCCTGTGCTCTGGGCTAGCACTTCAAACAGCCTAATATCCTATATGTCGCAGCCAACCGGCTGGTCAGGCCACTACTCTCTGCCAGCCATCTTGCATACAGCACAGCCAAGGCCAGTACTCAACACTGAAGCAAAGTGTGTGAAAGGCTTACAGTGTGAAGTGTGTGTGTGTGTGTGTGTGTGTGTGTGTGTGTGGGCTTGATTGCGCCAAACAACTCACATTTCTCGAGCGCATCCATCGCAGCTCCCATTTCCGCCTGTTGGATGCTAGATTAAAAATATTTGAAAAGAGAAGACAGAGGAGAGAGAAAGAGGAAGAAGTCTTTAGCATATTTAAAATGGCTCTTCTCTGAAAATCTGTCAAATAAAAAAAGGGAAGAACAGGCCCAATATTGAGAGGATTATCAAAAGTGCATTATATTTGTTTTGAAAGCCCTTTTGCCAAACAATCCCAGGTAACAGTGCACACTTTTGAAAAAGGTAAGCCTATTGGTGTCTCTGCGCTGGGCACTGTTTACGCCTGCATTTCACCGTCCCTCCGTATATATTATGTGGTGTGTGATCATAGCCCAGCAGCGGAGGAGGCTGGGAGCTTAAGTCATGTAAATACAAAAACAGTAAGCTGTCAAAGATCCTATGGAAGGGACAAACTTATCGCCAGCTTAGAGCAAGACAGAGCTCTTTCAAGTAGGGGGCCGTGCAGGGGATTTCCACATGGGGGGGGGGGGGGGGGGGTGAGATGTTTGATGGATTTAGGTTTCATTTCTCGCAGGCTCAGCTGCAGCTTTATCGTCAACCCCTTCAACCCTGAAAAGGCCTTTACGGAGAGATTCACTTTCTTTACTTTACAAAAGCGTGAATGTGTGAGCACACACAAATGTGTGCAAACAAAACACCCCCACACAAACACACACGCACACAACACCATCCCAGGCAAACCCGAGCATAGACGTGGAAGCGCTGTCGCCTCGTCACAGACTCTTCTGCAGCACAAAGTGATATTTCCATAACACAATTTACGTCAAATCAATAATGAATCGATTCATTTTCATTCTGCATAATGTCTCTCCCAATAGAATAGGCCAACAAGAGCTTAATTGCTATAATAAACACCATCAATAAAGCATAGCCATTATTCTCGAGCCCATTAGCGGTGCATTGAGAAGGAGCGCTCCTTGTCCCGTTGTGTCTTATTATATTGTAGTGTCTTACTCACCTTGGGCCTTTGCCACAGCCAATTCGTTCCCCTTTGAAATACACGGCCACGGTGTAAGTTCGAGCGTGTGATGGCCCCACTGTCTGCAGGGTCCTGCAAATTCAAACACAGAAAATATGGGATGAGAAGGAGGGGGGCAGAGCTGAGAAATAATAATAATACCCAAGGGAAAGGCACAAGGACACTCAGGGACGGTGTCCTTCGGAGAAATAACAAGAAAAAAGGATGAGGAGAAAAGTTTCCAATTGGAACAAATATAATTCATCTCAAGCGGCAGGTTGAGAAGAGGGAACAGCTCTTGCTTTGAGAGCACACAGCAGCATCTGAGGGATATATAAACAACTTTTAAAGCCTCCCCAACTCCCTACACCCATCATCCTCAGATAAGATAAAAAAAAAAAAAATAAAAAAAATGACATGACTGGTGAGAAACTGCAATAAGGGAATGACAACAGTGTTTGAAAGACCTGCTTGTCTTTAGTGTGCTAGGAGGGTAAACAACATGAAGCTAAAGAGCGACCCAAAACTTTAACAGAATGACGACAAGAGAGCATCACTCAGCTAATTTACACTCCTACCTCACAGATAGATGAATAAATAAATAAAGCCTGTCAGTTCTGTTTTCTGTCTTTTGAGACACATGTACAGGACTGAAGACAAAACTTGGGAGATGTTTGAAATGTTAACATTAGCATAAACATGTCCGACCCTAGCTGTGAGTGGTCTAAATTATTCACAGACAATTTACTTATTTCAGGAGAGCGATCTATTTTTAATGCATTGTGGTCACTTATGACACTTTATCAATAATTCAGGACCACCCCTTTCTCACTTACAAATGAAGAAGCACATAGCATGTGTGGAGCAAATAAGACTTGTGTGCGCGGCACTTCAGCCAAATCTCAACAGGGAGAATGTGTCACTTGGAATTATCACGCTGCTAAAATAACAAAAAAAAAAAAAAAAAAAAAAAACTGAGACGAATAAAAGGGAAATCTGCGAGGCTGCTGGGAAGTTGTCAACTTCAAGGCTGCGCACAGATGGAAGTGTGCGAGTATGAAGAAGAAGTGCCGTCGACTGGGCTCGTAGGAGCTAAAAGCAGCTACTTACCGAGCACAATGTGCATGTGTATGCTCCCTGCTGTGTTTTACAAAACCCAGATGTATGGTGCAGTGGATGGTGCTGGATTTGAGGTGTGGATCTGTCATCATCCAAACATATTCATTAAAGGAACCTTTCGCTGGAGTTTGGCACATTAACTGTTTTCCTTCTCGCGTCATTTTCTGACCTCGTCTGTCATTTCGGTTTGCCTGCATTTAATACTTCTGATTGAACTCGGTTAGATCCATACGTTCTCCTGATAGGTTTGACACCTTCACCCTCCTGTTATACAAGGAACAATGACTCAGACTTGGCCACCAACAGGGGCAAAGTTTGCTAAAGAGGACTGAACTGTGTTTGTACAAGCTACTTACGTATAGACAGCATATGACTGGACTTAAATAGTGCATTCTATACACCTTCAATGTTGCCCACAGCACTTTACAAAGACTCACATTCAGACAAAACGTCAATGAGCAGCTGGGAGCAACTTACTTAGACTGTACCAACTGAGCCACAGCCACCCCCTACATATTATATACAGTAGATAATGAACTGCACACCCCCAGTTTGCAAAAGCACACATACGAGATGCTAAACTGCCTAAAAAATATCCTGTAGACATTAATTTACATTCCTTTGTCAAAGGTAATTACACCAAATGAAACCCCATATGTGATTTCCTATCTATTGAAATATAATAATAATTAATATAATATATTAATATATTCAACTCTTTGGAAGTAAAGGCACTTTGAAAAATGTCCACTTGATTGATTAACAATGGGAATTTTTTTAAATGAAATAAAAAAATCCCTAAAAAAAAGTCAAATGTCAATATTGCTCAAGTCTGTCTTTGACCTTTCAAGGTCACTCAAGGCACCAACTGAAAACCCATTCTTGACTTCCTATCTATTGGCAATAGTAATAACGTCAAAATCTTCAACTGTTTTAAGGTTATATCTGACATATAGTAAATCAATGGGAAAAAAAAAAATCTATATTTCCCAATTCGCTGAAAAAACTTGGTAGACCTTGCTCTAAAGATGTTCCACAATGAATATCAAGTCATTCTGATGGCGACTTTAAGAGAAGAAGTTTCTCGAAAAATTGTTTACAGATGGACGACAACTAATACCAATATTCTATCGGACCTTTGGATCACTGAAAAAGGGTTTAGTTGAAATACCTAGACAATACCTTTACAATACATCTTTTCTAACAGGTCTGAGATAGTAACAATAATAACATATGTCATTATATAGTTTAATATTATGATACATTTCACTGGTTAGTTTTATTTAAATTGTTATCTTTGCTCTGACAGTAAATAATTTAGTATCAAAACTAACCATCAACTTTCTTCAGATCTCAATTAAAAAGAAAAATCTCTTAACAAACTTTAAGGAAATGTCAGATAGAACTTATATGGATGAAATATTGGGACAAATCATGGCTATGGTTCATAAGACGTCCTGTTCATGTTGATTTGGTATATTTAACGAGATACTTTTCTTCCTCAGAAAGTAGCACAAAATGATTTATAGTCAAGTAATTGTAATTTTTTTTTAATATATATATTTTTTTATTTTAAAATAGAGGTATACCATTAAGTCCAAACTATCTTTGGAACATGTTGGAAGTAAAGATAACAATTTCAACAAAACTAACCAATGCAATGCAATGATATTCAACATAGAATTTAGCTAAATATAACAAAAATAACAGTGGAGAGCATTACTTTTGTTTGTACCAGCTGTCTACCATGACATGTGTAACTACTGTCATTCTGTCGGCAAAAATTACTGTATTTTTGGTTTTGAAAACACTGGCAGAACAGCTTTATATCCTAATCTGAGACTGAGACTCTTAATACGGCACAAATAATGCAGTGTTTACAGGTGAAATTTTACAGAATAGGCTGTTAAACAGGCGTATTGTTGAATTATGTCCTATACTGTATCAATGTTCAGATTCAGATATATACTTATTTTATTTTATTTTTACCCTGCCCCCAAAGGGAAGGCAAACAGTAGCATTTTTAGTGTGTTTTGTTTGTTAACACTAGCAGAAAAGTATTAGTTGAATTCATACCAAACTGGGTTTATAGTAGGGCTATCAAAATTGATTAATCTGATTAAAAATTGTAACGTAATTAAATGGAACAGTTGTTTACAGTTGTTTTTTCGAAACGGTTGAAGATGTTGAACATGTTAATTGCATATATATTCATATTTTTGCATATATTTAGGATATTTTATCACGTTTTTTGGTGTATTTTCTTCTTCTTTCTACACTTTTTCCCCTTTTATTTACTTATAATAGGTTAAATTTCACACACGTGCAGCAACAAAACTATCAGTTAAATTCTTACCAAACTGGGTTCATAGATTGTACAGATGACATTACATTTTGGAAAAAGTCGATCAAAGTTAAAGTCTTTTAGTAATATTTAAACCTATTTTTTTCTTCTCCCACTTACTTATAATGGGTGAAAGTTCATATGTTTATAAAAAAAAACAACAACATTGATTTCGTCTCCATTCATTTCAAACTTGGCACATGTATAGAGGCAATTGATATGCTGACATCAGCTGGATCGATGTCAAAATAAGCTACAATACGAGGGGAAGGGTTTGTATTATTTTTATTTTGGTCACCTGTCAATAGTGTCATATCTCATTAATGAGACAGTATGAATATAATATAAAATACAATAAAAACCTGGGATGTAAATAAAACAAACTCATTTTATTGACCCTCCGCCAAAGGAAAGGCTGTGAAAAACCAAATTCAGTCACAGTATTTAGACTTTTAAAAGCAGTAATGAAAATAATGGAGGTGTGGAGGTGCATCGTGCTACTTCCAAACTACAACCTACAGCTGACTGATGGATGAAATTAATTGTTAAAAATGACAAAAACTTAAATTAAGTGGTATGCCTTAACCATAAAACTGGCCATAGTACTACATCTGGAGACGTTTCTAGTTCCACAACTACAAAAAAATACGTAAATCTCATCATTTTTCATTGTAGTATATGCTTATCCAGTCACTGTTACGCAGATTTTATTTGATTTTTTTAACAAATAAGAGCTTTGAGTGGTACGTTTTGTTACTGTTGTGTCTTAAAACAATATGGGTATGCCAGAGATCATATAATCAAAGATATTACAGTAACATAATCATTATCCATATCATACAAACTCTCCTTTAATAAATAAATATGTGTTTATTTCCACATTTAAATGTTGAAATTCTCATCGGCCCAGATCTCCATTTGTTTCTTGTTCACGTTTGTGTAGGCGATAAGAGTTAGAGCAGGGTGTTGATTGTCGTGTCAGAGTTGTGCTGTGTCAAAAATAGTCGTGCGTCGTCCAGACCGACGGAATAATAAACCAGAGCAGAGCTGACGAGACCATCGGATGAAACGCACACAAGACCCAAAGCAAAAATGAGCTATTGAAATATCCAGGACATAAAACTGCTCCATCTCCAGCTGCCCTTGTGTCCAACAATCCCGCTCACCCACCCCCCACCCCCACCCCACACACACACACACACCCTCCGAGTCTTTTCTCCAACAGAACACTGTTTGTTAGTTTCCATGGCGACGTGCATACTGCTTCATGGCAGCTTTCAAAAGCATTCTGTCAAATGACACTTGCTCCTTGACCTTTTGTCAAATAAGAGGTCTCTTTGGGCGTGTTTATTTATCACAACAACAGAGACCTTTACACCGCTATTCACAATGTTCAGGGACCAATGGCAGAGGAAAAAAGTCCTGTAAATGATGTTTGTGCAATTTCTCTGAATGTGTGCTGCAGCCCATGTGACACGTGAATGAACCTTCTCAACTGTGCAGTTTGGACTTCAGTGAACAGAAACATGTGTGTGAGTGTTTTGTCTTGTATGTAGAGCCGTGGTTCCCACCTTTTTTTTGCCTTGTGACCCCATTTTAACATCAGAACTTTCTAGTGAGTCCAGACATTCAAAACTAAGACTTTTTTTTATTTATTTTTTTTGTTTTTCCTTTTGTTAAAGTGAATTTGGTTTTAATCATGTAATACTATGTTGCAAATAAACCTTAATTTCAGACACATTTAATCTATATAATGTATATAACCAGGGTTCCTACAGTTCAGGACAAGTTAAATTCAAGACTTTTTTTAAAGTCATTTAAGAATAAGTCGATAATGAGCCAAAATTGAAAAGAATTACGTGGGGACAGTTTTACCCAACTGTTTATTTTAAATAGAACATGACTTTTTGGTCCAGTTGCTGCTACATTCATGAACCATTTGCATCAAGAAGCACAATAAACACACAGTTGTAAAAAAAAATAAGTATAATTAAAATAATACTACCCCCCATAGAATGATGTGCCCTCATTTTCTACTCACCCTAAATATTTTTTTTTGAATATAGACAGCCAAAATGTTACTAAATACTTTTTTATTTCAAACTAACAAAATCTTACTAATGTGTCCACATTTTTAAGACTTTTTTATTTTTAGAACAATGAATTCAATGACTTTTAAGACTTTTCAAGGATCCGTGGGAACCCTGATAATTATGTACAGAAGCAGAATGTCCAGGTGTAGATTATATTATTATTATTATTATTATTATTATTATTATTATTATTATTATTATTATTATTATTATTATTATTATTATTATTATTATTATTATTTTAAACTAACTGGTTATTATGTATATATTTTATTTTATACATATATAAACCAAATTTGGTATGAATTTAACTGATAGTGTTGCTGCTTGAGTGTAAAGAAACAAACAGACCAAACTAAAAACCACACCCCTTCGGTGGGGTGGGTGAATAAAATAAGTCCCATTCCTTTCCAGCTTTTCCTTTAATTTAAGTGTGATACTAATTCTGAATACCAGCTGAAAAAATTGACTTAAATCTTTCAAAGGTTCAATAGTACTAATAGTACACCGTGAAAACATTTTCCCAACTTTTCATGTGCTCAGAAAAACAGCCCAGTTTTCATCTGTGACCATTTGTAACGAAGCCAAGGGACTTTATTTTGCTGAAAAAGGATCACAGAAAAAAAAAAAAAAAAAAAAACAGAAGCTGAAAAACAAAGTCATACTGGAACACTTCATCCTTCAGTTTCACCCAAACAATCAAAATGAACACATTTAAATATATGTGCGGTTTCTGCTGGACAAAAAGAGCATGACAAATGAATCTGAATATTAACTAAAGCTGTGGGATAAATAAACATAAAATGGAGTAAAAAGTATGGCATGTGCTTTAATGTAGTCTAAATAATAATAATAATAATAATAATAATAATAATAATAATAATAATAATAATAATAATATTATATTAAAATTCTTAATTAATGCGTTAACGTGGATTAATCCATCATCATGATTAATCTGATTAAAAACGTTAACTCCATTAAACGGAACAGTTGTTTTGTTTTTTTTTAAGTTGTTTTGCTGAAACAGTTGAAGGTGTTTGAATGAACATATTAATTGTTATAATTGCATATATTTTGGATATTTTATCACATTTTTTTTCTGCATTTTAGAAGTTTTTAAATAGGTGTTAGACTTTTCATCACTCTTTTTTGTGTTAGTTTTTTTGGTGAATTTTAGTAGATTTTATCACACTTTCTATAAAATGTTTCTCTGCATTTTTTTTGTGTTTCTTCACGTATTTTTGTGCATTTTGTGGAACATTTGAGTAAACCCCCCCCCCCCCCGAAAACAAAACAACACAAAACCCTGAGACAAAACAGTCAACTGACAAAGTGTTTTAATCATGATTAATCAAAATTCATCCAACGCAAAACTATGATTAATTTGATTCGACAGCTCTAAAAAAAACAATTAAAAATAGTTTCAATATAGTTATAATATAGTTTTATATAAATGACAGTTTGTCATCCACAGGCTTTAACAATTTCTGAATAGTTCCTCCATTCACTTCTGTTTAAACTTGCATTTTCTCACTTGCATCACATTGGTATTTTAACATAAACAACCATAAACAACAGCCAATTAAAAGGTTCCACCTGTCAATCACCACACTACACTACCGATCAATATTATTAATTACGTCCGCCAACGAGGTATTAAATTGGGGTCAGTTTGTTTGTTTGTCTTTCAGCAGGATGACGCAAAAAGTTCTGGACGGATTTTGATGAAACTTTAATGGGTCAAGGAAGAACCCATTAGATTTTGAGCAATGAAGGTCAAAGGTCAAGGTCACACTAAAGGTCAACAGCTAAAACACATCAGTGGTAATATCTCAGGATAGAATCTGTTTTGTTTTTTTGTTTTTTTTTCCCATTCGCATCGTCTCACCTTCGGACATCAGATGGGTCAAACACCTATGGTTCCATCACGTCATGTTTTGACGTTTGACGGAGGTCTGCTGTCTCTGACTGCCTTGTTGTTTATATAATTGAAATGATTTGTGAATAACAATGCTTTTTTCCACCAAGTGTATTTAAATTTTGTATGCCTCTGGACATTGAATTTAATGTTAGGGTTTTTTTTTTTTTTAAATTCCATTTAAGGCCTTCATTTTCACAACATCTACATATTGACTTTGAATGTTTTTTATGACCTGCAGAAATCCTGAAAATACTACTCTGTTATGTTATCAAGTGAAATGTTCAACCTTTTGATAGTTCAACCTCCACCTGGGTTATATACATCACTTTATATAGTTAAATCTGCCGGGTGACACTTAGGTCAAGTCTTCCATTATAACAAAAACAGCTACATACTAATCCCCATCTGGTTATTTTATGCATTTATCGTAACATACTGTCCATATTTCATATCCCAGGTGAATTTTCTAAGATGCATTCCAGGATTTAATTTAACTCAGATGCGTTCTGTTATCATAAATATTCTTCTATAGGTAGATTTCAGATAAAGAAGAAGCAGACAGAGAGAGGGGGGGGTGAGGGAGGGGGTCAAAAGCATTTGATGTGATGTTTCTTTTTAACATTTCCCTTTTTAAAATGTATTCAGTGTATATTTTTTAATGTTTGAATTGTAATTACCTCCTCCAAAGAGGTATTCAATTTGAGTCAGTTTGTCTGTCTGATTACGCAAAACATTTTGATAAAGTGTTCAGGACGTGTTGGAAGTGTCACAAGGAACAAATGGTACAATTTTGGTGGTGATCCGGAAGAGATCCTGTTTTCTGGATCACTTTGAAATGTATTCTCCATTTACCGCAATGTACAAAATTCAAAGTGATCCAGAATCCAGGATCTCTTCCGGATCACCAGCAAAATTTTTATCATTTGTTCCTTGTGAAACATCCTGAAAATGTTATCAAAATCCATTCAGGACTTTTTGCGTAATCCTGCTGACGGACAGACAAACAGACAGACTCAAATGTAATACCTCCTTGGTCGACCTCTGTTCATTTGAAGGGGGGGGGGGTCTGCCTTGGCGGAGGTTTGCAGAGTACTTTTCCAGTTTTATCCTACGTACACAGTGCTGTTTTATTCTGTTCCCTCATTTTGCGCATGGCTCCGACACCATCACGTGTTATTTCTGCCCTCTCCACCATGATGTGTTCAACCTTAGTCATGCTTTGCGTTATTGTACTTATGTTTTATTCTGCTGTTGTGCCCTCCAGGTAAAGAATGGAGTCATAATTCTGTGACGCCATTCTTTACATTCTTTATAATCTTTATATTGCGTAATCAAATCTTAATGTATTTCTGATTTACTCTATTGAAATTGATGAATGTATGTACAATCGGTTTACTCTTGTAATTTTATTTCTTATTTATTGAAATTTTATAGTCAGTTTATCTTGTACTTTTGTAATTTTATAATTTTGTGCAATTGAATTATAATGTATTTTTTATTTCACCCTGTCTTAAAATTGTACTTTAATTTTTAATCAATGTGAAGCACTTTGGGCTACAGTGTTTGTATGGAAGGTGCAATACAAATAAAGATTATTATTATTATTATCATCATTATTATTATTATTATTATTATTATTATTATTATTATTATTATTATTATTATTATTATTATTATTATTATCATTATTATTATTATTATTATTATTATTATTATTATCATCATTATTATTATTATCATCATTATTATCATTATTATTATTATTATTATTATTATTATTATTATTATTATTATTATTATGCTACGGCTGTCAAAGGCACTATATAAATAAAGTCATTCTTTTGCTTTTAAAAGTCTTCTTTCTAAACTGTCTGTTGCTGATTTGGAAAACTTTGTGTCTCTTTTGGGGGGGTCTTACTTGTACAGTGGGATATCGGGCTCTTTGCCCTCCGTTCTCAGGGTCAAACAGCACTGCTGCAGCTGAGACTTGGGGTCATTCCAGTCCTGGTTCAAAATGAACTCCTGTAAAACACAAGCACACACACCATCAGGCTTCTCTCAGAGCGTCACGAAAGTCAGAAATAAAAATCATCTGTAGTTACACCCCCCCCCCCCTCTTCACTTGCTCGTGCTTTTATTTCATTCTGCCTTCGACCCTCTACTCCTTCTCCTCCCTCTTTTTTTTTTTTTTTGCTCTCACTTATTTGCTCTCTCTCTCTCACTGGCTCTACATCTGTGTCTTCACGGTGAGTACAAATCACAGGCTACTTAAGACAAAAGCCAATCCCCGTCCAGAAATAAAGAGCGTCTGGGAGTCTCCCAGGTGTGCAGCCCTGATACATTTCTCTTATCCAAGGGGGACTTCTAAAAGCCCTTCCATTAACAGGGAAGCAGCCTTGTCATAAAAAGGCAGACTTTGAATCCAGAACTGTCTGCTCCTATTAATTTTCTACAAAGAGTGCTTCTGCTTCTGTTGCTGGCACTCCCCTACTCTCTCGCTTTACTACCCCCCTCAGCCCCTCCATCTCTGCTGTTCTTGCTTTTGCGCTTTACTTCCCTTTTTCTCCTTCCCACTTTTTTTTTTTTTTTTTTTTTTTCGCTCTCTGGGGGGTATCTACACTCCTTTAGCTTAAAGCACAGAATTTTGGCTGTTTTGAAAAGAGCATAACACACAGGCCAGCACTAGTACAAACCATTTCAAGTGCATAGATGCATGTACACTCACGCAATCCCTTCTATATGCATAATCACAGAGAGCAAGCAAAAAAAAAAAAAAAAGTGAACATAAGGAAAGGAGCATTTACGTCCCTGGTTTTGCTTCTCTATTTCCATCCAAATTGGATGAAGCAGCACAGTGTGCATCACTGTGGTTTCCAGAAGGCTATGTAAGGAGACGTGCTGGCTGTTTCACAACTTTTCTCTTGGAAGTGGAAATGAGGTGCTCTCTTGCAGCGACCATGATGCAAAGCTCAGCTACTCTAGAGCTTGGGAATCTCTCTGGAGAACCACACCAAGACAGCAATTAGCATGGCATATCAGACCACTGCAGCAGCTTCACAAGGAGAGGTCCACGCTGTGTGGGTACTCCTACATGTACACATGTCTGTTTGTGTAGGAGAGTTTATGATTCAGACAGAATAGATGACCCTGTTCTAACACCAGCAGGATTTCTATTTTGTTTTTTTTTCATAATTATATATGTACTGCTTCTTTTGGAATTATGTTATTATCATTTTTTTTCTGTCACCATTATCTCTGCACTTTGCATCATGTATATCAAAAATGAACTGACTTTTGTTTTTTGTTTTTTTTTAACCATTGTTTTCTTTCAAGTTGCTGGAGTTGAATAAACCTGTTAACTGCAAACATATTCATATTTTTGCATCTGTTTTGGAGGTTTTTTTTTTTTTTTTTTGGTGTTTCTGTATCTTAGAAAAGTTTTTGAATAGATTTAGGATTTTTCATTGCTTTTTTTTCTGTTGCTTTTAAAGGACAACAAAGGAGGAGGAGAAAAAGTGCCATTCCATTTAGTCTTTTTAGACGCTTCCTTGAACAATTCATTGTTTTGACTTTTTTGATCACTGAGGCATCGAGTAACAGCTTAAATGATTAAATATCTCCCACAAAAAAAAAAGAAAAAAAAAGAAAAGTTGTTTCCTTCCTGGAACATATCAACTCATGTGAATAGAACGAATCTGTGTTTCAATTAGATGGAAACAACTGACCTGAAGTCGGAGTATAGAGATACAATAAATGGATATTGCAGCTACATTTTTAATATATACACAATTTTGAATTCAATAAATGATGTTACTTCAATTTAATTTTACCTACAGATGTTAAAGAACATCATGCGAGTGGTGCTAGCATAATTGTTTCTGACAATGAGAGGTTTGTTGGATATTCTTACAGTACATTAAACCCTCATTAGATTAACTTAAAAAGATGCATGTAAATTCTTACCTTAGTATTTTTTTTAAGTTGAGCCAATACTTTTTTTTTTTTCCAGTGGTTATATAAATATTTGAAATGTTAAAGAGTAATTTACTGACCTGTCAATAGAATTGTGTTCAAACCAATTTAAGAATTTAATGTCATTGCCACAAAAAACTACAAAAAAAAACAAAACAAAAAGAAAAAAAATAATAAAAAAGTGACTGTGTTTACAGTTATTTAAAGCTAAATTATTGTTGCACATGATTAATTACATCCTTGTGGTCAGAATTTTAAAAAATCCATGGAAAGACTTCTTGTTTTAATTGTCTTACTTGCTTGTTACTCATATTATGAATATTTCTGTTATGAAAATGACACAATATAATGTGAAATGTGCATAAACATTACAATACATGACCTTATCTACTTGTTTCTACTTCAGATTTCCATCAGCAGCGGTGGCAAAAATATCTCGCATTAACTCAGTAAGTTTCCTACAACTATACATTTTCCTACTTTAGGAAATGTATTATCTAGATCAAGAAAACCCTTCACAGAATATATTATATACTGTGCAAAAAGCACATTTACATAGCGCTAATATTTTATCTCTGAAAAGACCTAGTGCTCCTTTTGTGTCACTTCCCATATGCAGTTTTTTCTCTCTCTATTTACAGTAGCACCTTTTATTACACTATTACTCTCTTTATTTTGTATTTTTCTGTAAAAATCAAGTATTTTATTTCTACACTTAATTCACTGATGATGCAGATCTTCAAAGATCAGATTAAAGCTGAAGGTTATTATATCAGAATCAAAGAAAACGGAAGAAAAAGGGACTATTTCAGCAAAGATATTAATAACCGAACATAAAAATGAGTGTTTCCTCATGTTGTAGACTATGACTGTATCCATGATAACATATCTGATGACCATGGAAAGATGACAAATTGTATTTTACATCATTTACAGTATTTGATAGAATTAGTGGATCAGCAGATGGTTCTGGTCACTGGTGGGCGTTTGGGCCTTTATGGGTCAGGGTTGGATATCAATCTGTCTTGACTGCAAAGAATTCCCGGTGAGGTTGTGTGGAGTTCAGATTGGATCAATTGACTCTCATTGAAAATGTCTGTGGACTCAACGTACGCTGACCTGAGGACTATTAAGACGCAGGTGTAGGCAACGTTTCAGTTCTGGGGACATTTTTGTTTATGAAATCATAGCCGAGCGAGGTCATTGGGTTTATTACGGGCTATTACTGCAGATTCCAGTAGCACTAGAGTGGAAGAGGTCAGAGCATATTCATAGATCAGAACAATGGGCTCGTATGTGTCTTAAGTTTTATTTTCTGCTGTTGCAGCCTTGACCCTGAGACATGAATCTGAGACATTTAATTGTTGCTTAAAGGAAATGAACTGCTAGTACTACAAAATTATAATTGCACAAAATATCTGTATGTACATCTATCTATCTATCTATCTATCTATCTATCTATCTATCTATCTATCTATCTATCTATCTATCTATCTATCTATCTATCTATCTATCTATCTATCTATCTATCTATCTATCTATCTATCTATCTATTCATATCATTCTCTTTTTTCAGTCATATTGACCATTTCTTTTGAGCTATTTCTTTATTATACTTGAATGCAGCGACTGAAACACCCACAAATGTTCCCCTTGGATTAACCCAAAAAGACCCAGTATTACATTTGTGGCATTTCTCAAATGAGTTTTCTTTAAATTTAACTTTTTTTTTGTGATTCACCTCCATTTATTATAATACTATTCTTTGTGTTTTTGAGTGTAAATCCTGTATTTTCCTCTATTTTTAATTTATTGCTCATGTAGATGTTCATAAAAATTCAGAGTAAATTCAAAGGTTATTACATCCAAACAGAGGAAAAACGGAAGAAGTGACTTTTTCAACAAAATATATCACTAACTGAATATAAAACCAAGTATGACCAATGAATCAATGTTGTAGAAAATGATGGCGTTTCCACGGTAATAATAGAGGCTCTGAACATCATAATGGGTCATATCTTATGACCATGAAAAGATGAAAAACTGTATTTCACACCAATTCTTAACATATAATGATATGATTAGTAGATTGATATGTATTAAACAGTTTAGATCAGTAGATGGTTCTGGTTGCCAGTAGGTTAATGGGTTAATAAAGTACAATAAAGTATTAACTTCTGTGTGTATCATGTGACTAAAACAGAAAAAAAAAAAGAAAACATGGAACTCCTAAAAGCACTGTTTGTGTCAGTACAATGCCATAAATATCAATGCAAGAACTGAAGTGATTTGGTTATCATTGAGAAAACGTTAGAGATATCAGCTCTAAAATTAAACTCAGGTTAGAAAGAGACTCATTCTTTTTATCAGAAATACAGTCACAAAAAATGAATAATTTTGAGGACGCTTGTAACACACACACACACACACACACACACACACACATATATATTACATACTATACTTTTTTAATTAATAAACTACTTATTACTATTAGTATCATTATTGACTACTATTTTGCCACCTGTCACTACTTTCCAATGTGCAATGTTTCTCTTCTTCTTAATTTTCCTTGCAACTTTGTATTGTGATCTTTCTTGTGTGTTTGCTCGGTGTTGTGCTGCTCTTGGAACCTCAATTTCCCGAGGACTTTGGCCAGGGGATCGATAAACTTCTATCTAATCTAACCCAACCCAACCGATCTAATCTAATCTAATCCAATCCAAATGTGTCCAAACAAATGCACCTTTACTTGTACCAGGCTTCAACATGAACAAGTAATTGAAGATAAAAACAAGGGTGGCCTAATATATTTTTTTTTCCTCTGAGTGTGTGATCATTTGTGTTCTATATACACGACTGCGGGTTTACTTAAGAGTAAATGTCTGCTTAAATGTGGACAGGTCAGTGATGCTTCAAAATAGAATCCCTGCCCTCTACACATCTGGCCAATTTTGATGAAAACATGCTCAATTTATGCAGTCATAAAAGGAGAAGCCTATCACCAGTGCAAACACCTCTCAGATCAATAGAAAAACACTGACGGCCAACATTAACAACCCATGAAACGCATCCCGACACAGCTGCGATTCCCATTAAAGGTGACTAAAATAGGAAGCTGCCGATATGAGAGACATTGAAGAGTCGAGCACCACTTCAAGCCTTGTGTCAATGGCAGCACCATTAGAGCCCGGCCATTAGCTCCTTCCCTCCCCTTCCTCCTCCTCCTCCTCCTCCTCTTCATCAGCTGCCTGGTTCTTTCTCTCGGCAGTGCCTGGCTCAGCTACTCATTGATTGGACCCCAAGTGGTGAATGTCTATCAATAGAAGCTCACCTTCAATCGGGGGAAAAAGCAGACGTTCATGAAGGTGTGCACAAACTCCAGATCTTTATCAATGTAGAGGGCTGCGATGAAAGCTGCAGACACACAGAGAGAGAGAGGAAAGAAAAGGACTTAGCTCCGGTTTACAAGTCAAATGCTTCTGGAATTAAACTATTGAAATGTTCCAACATGTGTGTTCCTAACAAATACTTTTTTTTTTTTTTAGCTATTATTATGACAAACATTACTACTTATGTCATTTTAATTTCCGTAAAATTTTTTTTGATCTTGTGTTTTTCTATTCTATTGTGCTGCTTTACATTTTAACTTATCTTATCTTATACTGGTGTACAAGTAAAATGTTTCCACATGTGTTTTACTGATAAAGAAAACTCCAGTCTGGTTGGCTGAAGTTTCCAAGATAAGTCTAGAGTCAAGATATGGAAATTCTTAGAATTAACCAGACAATAGGTTTTTATTCCAAATGAATATTGGTCTGTCTGCACATTATGATCCATTCACTTTACAGGTTCTTTCTAGTGGAATATTTATAAATCCATTGTATACATGTACATAAACCACCATATACAGTAGTCCAACCACCGTAGTGGTAGTATATATTAAAACCATAACCAGCACTTTTGTTATTTTTTTCTAATTCAACTTCTGAAAGTAAGATTTAGCACATTTAATGTCTGAAGCAGGTGCTTTCTAAAAAAAAAAAAAAGTAGAGCAGTGTAATTGGTATATTAGTCATTTGTAAAGCATAATTAAAACCAGTGCAAATATCATCGAAATCACAAGGGTCCAATCAGGCTCATGGGATGAAATTCTGATGTATGAAATTTTGTATTTTTTCATTTCACCTTCATTTAACCAGCAGACCTTTGCTAAGGCATACCCCCAGGTTTGGATCACCACCGAAATCGAATCACTTATTGATCTCCCTAGTACCACCATACCTTGAAAATTTCATCAAAATCATCCAGAAGTTTTTAAGTTAATGGTCAAAAACATAACTTCCTTGGCGGAGGTAATTAAGAACCTCTTTTACAAGGGAGTCATGGCCAAGATTGGCAGCAGCAATAGTTACAGGAATACATTCATTATCTGACCCGCTTTATCCTCACTAGGGTCGCGGGGGTCACTGGGGGCCTAATCCAGCTACAATGGGCAAAGGCGGGGTACACCCTGTATGAGACGCCAGTTCATCGCAGGGCTGAACATACATAGACAAACAATCACTCTCACATTCACACCTATGGCCAATTTTAGATTAACCAATTAACCTATCAGTGCATGTGTTTGGATGGTGGGAGGAAACCGGAGTGTCCGGCGAAAACCCACGCGGACACAGGGAGGACATGCAAACTCCACACAGAAAGGTCTGGTGTGGGATTCGAACCAGGGTCCTTCTTGCTGTGAGGCACGAGTGCTAACCACTGCACCGCCTGTTACAGGAATACAGTTAAATATATATACAACACAGACATCTGATAATAACCAGTTAGTTTAAAAAATAAATAAATACAAAAAATAATAATAATAAAAAATAAATAAATAATGATGATGATGATGATAAAACATTAAAAAGGATGCAAATTCAGAGAACACACAAGCACACACAAAAGGACGGTGCTGGCAGCCATCTTGGATCTAATTACACTGAAGGTTTTAATAATCAAGGGTTTCAAAATCATTTTACTTCAGACCCACTGGATGTGAAGTGGGTGTTGTTTTAGTCTAAAAAAAGTGAAATTACATGATAAAATTGTACACTTACAAACAAAAACAACTAAAACGATTCTCTATTGTTTCTTTCCTTTCCTTGTTGATGAAAATAATCACATATACAAAAGAAGGTTAGACTTTTGGGGGCTGAAAGCAAAGGGTATACCTCCTAAAAACCCCCTAGTCCTCTACTGTATTTCCCTACGCATTGGAGGAAAAAAATAACCCACCACCTGGTGTTAAAATGTGACATCATGTAAACTCAAAGTAGTGGTATGAAGAAAGAGAACTGTTAGACAATCAATACAAATTCAAGTTGAGCTCCATCAGCTTGATAGTGTCCGAATAATGGTCACAAAACTGACTTTTTTTTCCCCCACCTAGTGAATAAAAATGACACCATATGAATTATGGGTGGTTGCCAGAAAATAGGATATTTGTAAAACGATCAATAGGAACCAAATTTGATCTCAATTGGCCTATTATTGCTTGATTTATGTCTAAAAAACCAGATTTTTAACAAAGGCACCCCCCATTTGGATGAGTTACAAATGTCATAGAGAAACTGAAATCTATACGGTTGTTCTACTAGTGGTCCCCTATGGTGGAGAAGAAGAAATACAACCAAATATGTCCTAGTTCAACAGATCTGCTGGCATTTGTGGTGAAACAATTATATCACTATAAGTTCATTTTGTGGACTAACTGTCCCTGTCTTGAATTATGTGGATAATCTAAACCAGGTTATGTCCAAACTGCTGCAGGTTTCTTTTCCAACCAAGCAACAGAACACCAGACTGGACTCAATGAATCAACCGATCTCAGTCTTCAGAGTCGATTGGTCAAACTGTGAACAAAACAAAAACCTGCAGCCACACCGACCATTTATGGAATAGTTTGGACATGTCTGATTTAAACCATGAACTTGAAATTTAGTCACAAAAAGAAATATTCTGCCTGCTACTGAATGTTTTGTCTGTTTGTAGAGCCACTGTTATCTGTAATGTACATTATATAAATGACAAACTGAGGCATAATATTGTTCAATTTAAATTTTCAGGTTCATATTTGTTAAAGAAATATTCAAATATATTTTGTATCAATAAGACATGAGATTTTATTATTTTTAGGGCTGTCAAAATTAACGTATTAATACGGATTAATTCATCATCATGATTAATCAGAATAAAAATGGCAACGTAATTAAATGGAAGAGTTATTTTGTTGAAACTGTGGACAGTGTTGAATTAACATGTTAATTGTATACATGTTCATATTTTTTTTCATATGTTGCAGATATTTTATTTTTGGTGGGTTTTTTTGTATTTTAGAAGAGTTATTTAATATGTTTGGAGTTTTTTCATTACTTTTTGAGTTCGTTTATTTTTTTTGGAGAATTTTAGGATGTTTTGTAAAACATTTTTTCTCTGCATTTTTGTTTCTTAGTGTATTTTTGTGAGTTTTGTGGGAAATTTGAGTAGGAAAAAAAAGAGATAACAGTCGACCGACAAAGTGTGTGTGATTATTCAAAATATGCCATATTAACACCCAATATTTAATATTTGATAATTATATTTCGAAACCCTCTCCATGATTTGACTTTTTTTTGTCTTGAAAAACCTGATGTTTACAATTAGATACATGCAATACTTAATCAATCAAACAAACTTTATTGATATAGCACTTTTCATACATGGTGCATGTAGCACAAACCCCCCCCCCCATTATCCCGCAATTGTAGGAACAAGTTAAAAGATTTATTGAATTAAAAATAATAGAATAAATAGATAGATAAATACATTTAAAAATGGTAATAATATAAAATTACCCTTAAAAATATGAACACACATACTGAGATATTCCACCAGGGATTTGTTAACTAGAGGCCTTTCCAGTGACACTAAAAGACTGTCATTAATGAGGAAGTAAAACATTTGTGGAATGAGGAAGCAATGTTGAAAAGGAATTTACAATGTGTTACTCCGACCCCGAAACAAGGAGGTCATGTTTTTTTTTGTTTTTTGTTCATAATGGATTGGATTTATGTAGCGCTTTTTTGGCCACTCAAAGCACTTCACATTAGTGACCCTTTATCCATTCACTCTCACATGTGTGCTCTGGTGGTGGTAAACTACATATATAGACAGAAGGCAGCCATTTTGTGCCTCTGACAACCACCGAACATTCACACACATTCATACACCAGTGTCAGAGGCACTGGAGGCATGGAGGGTGAAGTGCCTTGCCCAAGGACACAACGGACCGACAAGGACAGAGCGAGATTCGAACCACCAACCCTTCAGTTACTGGACGACCCACTCTACCAACTGTATTTGTTTGCCAGCAACTTAATATAAACACTACTACACCAATATTCATTACATTTTCCAGAAAGGTGGTGCGAGGTGGTACAGAATTAAATGTAATTAAATGTTGGTGAATGTAGGTCAAAGGTCAAGGTCACCAAAGGTTTTTGCAATGATAAGAGATAAAGGAAATCAGGTGAAATGTCTGCAAGGGGCGGGGTTTAATGTGCCTGGCACGGCTTGTTGGGCATGTTTGTGTTATGCTTTTGTTAGTTCAAAAATAGTAATACTTGAGCATTGTACTAAATACGGTACAAAACTGAAACTCATAGATGGAAATTGATTTTTGTTTAAAAAAAAAGGACCAATAAAGGCTCCATATTCAAAGAACAGGAATTCTCTGTCAATGACATAAAGGTTCAGGATTTAAAGGGTTAAAATGATGATCTTTCCAGGTGAAATGAGCGTTGACAGGCTAGTGTTGGGTCGAATTCCACCCTTCAGTCCACCTTCATCACTGTCCCTTTACAAAGGCAGTGACGAAGATGATGTAGGAACGATCTGTACTTGACACTAATAGGACATCTATACGCCACATGTATTGCCGTAGCACATAAAAAAAGAACAGCAGCAGAAAGAACAGGACAGTGAGGGGAGAATAGAGAGGGGCTTACACACTACACAGACCAGAACCACGACTCCAACCATTATATCAGCTTTCACGAATGGAAACACTGACTTTGAGGCTCAAAATAAAAGGAAATAAAAAAAGACTCTCGCCAAGATATTTCATCGCCGCGTTCACTGATTTATTGACAGAGCGACTTAATGTTCAGATCAACCATTATGTGCTCTCTAATGCAGTCGAAGGTAGTTTATGTCAAAGGTGCAGAATGAGATTTCAGCGGCAATTAATTAAAAGCTAAATTATCTGTATCATACAGTCGCCAGAAAAAAATATTAGATCACCCCTGATACGCTGATATCTATCCATTTTCCATGTTTTCATGATAATAATCAAAATTACATCAATTTTACTGATAAAAACAGTGCTTTCATTCATATCAATGTTCTCTTCTCTGTCTGTTTTAGTCACGACACACGCAGGAGTTAGAAGGTGATTACATAACCATTGTTTTTGATGGTCTAATAATTTTTTCTCTGCGACTGTTGAAATTAGTGAAGAAAACTGTTGAATTGTTGACTGTACTACTACTATTATCATTTTGTCGTGCATAATTCAGTTCCCGCACTATGTATTCGGTGTGGTTCAATGCTAAAATTCGGAAAAATATATTGTTTGATTTTTTTTTTTTTTTTTTTTTTTACGTTAAACGAGTGACAAATGTGTAGAAGCACTTGAGGGTTAGGATTGAATAAGTTTATGCTCCTTTTTTTTTCCCCCAATCATGCAAAATTCAGACATGTATACACTTCAATATAAATTCTGTTCATTTAAATATATTTTTTAAAATCTTATTTTGCCTTGTTTTGTTTCTTTGCAATGTGTGAAATAAATAAAATATGTCAAGACCATTTTAATACACTGGATATGAAGTAGTTAGAGCTAGCTAAACCACCAACGGCTGCAAAAAATGTTGCGCCAATGCTTCATTATCAATGATTAAATTGTGTCATGTGTGATAATATAGCAGCCGAGGGTGCGAAAACCAATGCTATTACTTATTTACTTTTATATTTCACTGCACATGCACTTTCACTACAGCAGGACTTTTTTATTTGTAATGCAGTATTCCAAATTTCATGGTTATATCAGATTGAAATGAATGGAGAGTGACAGGGGCCCTGAGTGAAGTGAAAATGATATAAAAGTGCTGAGTGTCATCTTCATCTTGTGGCCCATCCCTTTGTTTTGCTCTTCCATTAGCCGCTACTGCATTCACTCATCTCAGTGACTAAGACAGTGGGACATGAGAAAGGAATAATAGCTAATATTTCAGGGGTCCAGTGAGGGCCCGCTGTAGCTGCAGGGCACATGCGTTCATATGCCGAAGAGCTGCACTCATTTTCAGCTCTGACCCTCGTCCTCTTCCACTACCATCAACTCTGCTCTGCCCCGCAATACCAAGAATAATTTGAAAGGCAAATTATATGAAGGCCTGTATTGTCTTTACCCTGGTGTGTTTTCAGATGTATGTGTGAGTCATGCATTAAGGTTTGCCAATTTAATGGCTCCCTAGAACCCATTAGATTTTTTTTTTTTTTTTTTTACCCCTCATTTTTGCTTCATTTTTGCCAGTTTGGAGTGATCTATTCCCATTGGACTACAGTCAGTTTTACTATTAGCTCCCTCTGTTGGGTTAGTGTAAACTGCCCTAGGTTTCCTCAAATAAAAAAAAAAAAAAGAAAATTAAATAAATAAAATAAATAATTAAATGAATAAAAGTCAGTCTGCTGAATTTTAATAAATACAAGTGCTGATGTGGAGAATATTTTATAATCAATGAAAGTCTTTTTTTTAATATACTTGGGTAGGAGTAGTTCCTGTGCCCTTTCGTTGGGATACATCCAGGCATACAAATGTAAGAAAACGCCATGACACTTGCACCATAGTTGTAGAAAACCCAATTAAAGGGGTCATATTTTGCTAAACCCACTTTTATGAGATTTTGGTTCATTTATTTGTGTATTGGAAGAAGTTTGAATTTGAACCCTACAGGTTGTGCAAAGGTACTTTTTTTACCTTCATTTCCGGAATAAATCAAGTGGACTTCTACAGCCTGTTTTAACTCCTTCGTAATTTTCGAACTAGTTACGTCACTACATTTGCACAAGACCAAGAGTTCTCCAAGAACGACATAATTATTTACTGTATAAGCATCAGCGGTTGTAGTTCATTCAGAGTGGAAAATATGTCCAAACTTAGAGTAAATGCAACAAAGCAGCAGAGCCAATAACCTGCAGGGGGTGGGGCCTAAAGTGGCTCATTTGCATTTCAAGGGACAGAGCTCAAAACTACTTTTCTGGTGTTAAAGATTAAACTGTGACATTGAGTTAATAAAGAATTCAGACCAAAACATAGCTTTTACAGTCAGAGGTGGTAAAAGTACTTTAGTAGAAGTACAGCTACTTGTGTGAAAAAAAGTAAGAACTTAAGTAGAAGTACTAATTTAAAGTAAAAAGTTGAAAAAAAAAAAGTACAACTTTGCAATTGTAATAAAGTAAAAAAGTAAAACAGCTTTTTTTGTGATGGATGAAACAATACTTATCTAACCAGGAAACATCATAAAAGTTTCAAACATATCCAAAAATAAAGCCTTTAAAAGTGAGTTACTGTGTATATAATGTTTATCACACTACTCAGTTTAGTGTGTATGGATAGGACATTTAAGAAAAATGGAAATTAAATCATAATTGAGATAAAAAAAAAGTCATAAATATGAGATTCAAAACAATCATAATTATGAGATGAAATGTCACAATTAGGTTACAATTATGGCATTTATTGAGATAAATGTCATTATTCTAATCTATAAAATCCCAGTTTCTCTCCTCCACTAATTTTCCCTCTGATGTGACTTATTTTTCGTACTGTCACATCTGTTTAGTTTGAAAAAGTAATGAGTCTATTCTGAGAATGTAAGGAGTATAAAGTCTAGATATTAATGAACAAATGTAGGGAGGAAAAGTCAAAAGTTTACAGGGAAATAAATACTCCAATAAAGTACATATACCTAAAAAAAAAAAAAAAATACTTAAGTACAGGAATGAAATACTTTTACTTAGTTACTTCAAAAATGTCTTGACTTTTTATACACCACACAGTGAATGACACCAAACTGACAGCAATGCAGCAAGTTAGGGAATCAGGGTAATGGCGCGCTGACTGGGGGCTATACCCTCTGTCAACTGGCCTAAAATACCCCGCTTTTAATGCACTGCACAAAGTAAGGCAAACAAACCTCATATCTCCATCATGCAAAAAAAAAAAAAAAAAATGGTTATTGTATTGACGTAAAGGAAATTTAAAAAGAAAAATAGAAAAGAAAAAAGGGTGTTCAAGTGTTCAATTTGAATTATGTAAACTTGAACCATCAAATATGGAACAAAAAAACAAACAAACTGATAAATAATATATAATTATAGAGAACCAAAAAAAAAACAACATATGCTCATTGTGATGATTTTCAGAGTGGGAAGTTAGTTTAACTTAACGCATACACTCTTGTTAATTATTTATAATGTAGAGAGATGAGAGCAATGAATCAATGAGATCAAGGAACATTTGTGACTGGAACCATGCATTTCAAACAAGTTATTTTTTTTTTTCCGTTTATATATTTTTTGTTTAAGTATGAATGTATGGGTTGTGACTATGGAATGGGGGTCGGCAAAAATAAGCAACTCTGCTTCAGCCTACTCCTTTTGAGATGTCATTATATAATCATATATATAACTTGTACTGTTACAAAATATGTAATCTGCTCAAATAAACTCAAACAAACAAACAAACCTCTGTTTACTGTTTATGTAGAGCAGGTACGGAGCAACTAATTATGGGCCCTATCAAAACATAACCATTATGGACCCTACAGAAACTGGGCCTGGGTGCGGTTCATACATATCACTTACAATACAGTGAAAATGAAATTCAACATTTGCCTTTTGACTTCTACACCTCTATCATAGAGCAGACCTGACATGAAATTTTCACAACTTCTAACCTGCATCCACTGGACCCCCCCTCCACTGCTCTACGGGCCCCCCTACAGTACAAACACTGGACTTCATGAATGTTTCATGCGTACCCCCCTTTCAGTGCCCCAGATCTAGACCATGTCTTAAAATGCATAATTCCATTTCATAAAAGCTAAATATACCTCCTTTAAAAAGACTAATGCCATAATGGAACTTTGATACATATGGTTTAATATAACCTTGTCTTTCCATCTGTCTAGTCATAAATCTATTTGCACTTAAGTGTCATTTTATACATTCACTTATTCTGAATATTACAGTGTGTTCTGCACCTTTTCTATTTTGGCACATTACAGTTATTATCCAATTTCTTTGCCCAGATGATTTTTATATCACTTTTTTTTTTCTTTATAGTGTTTGCTGTTGTGTTTCTTTTTTCTTTTCTTTTTTTAACTGCTGTTTACTCTGGTGTTCTATTTTTATTGTGTGTCGTGCTGCTGCAACACTGTAATTTCCCAATCTGGATTAAATAAAGTACATCTGTCTACCTATCTACTGTTAATTAGGATGTTTTAATTAAATGTACTGTTGGTTGTTTAGCACTTTTTTTTTTCCTGTTCATTCAGTCATCTTACCAACTAGAATGAACAGCACAATATATTATTAATTGTGAGAGATCGAGGCAGCTTTAGTTGGCGGAGCTTCAAGAAAAGCTAAATCACTGCTGCTTTTATATGAAGCATAGAAAGCTTCTTCCAGTGTCTTTAGCGGTGGAGTGACTGTGTTTGACATCTAACACAAAGGGAACAAAAAAAATCAATAATGGCACTTCATGTTGCCATCTTAAACTGTACATTCTGGAGAGCCATACAAGGAAAAATGGATAAGTAGAGGCCTTACGGAAAGGCCTTTAAAGCTTTCTTTTCTTTTTTTTTTTTTGTTTCATATTTCTGCAAGTGAATGGGTGAGCTGTGAACATACACTCCAAAAGGTCAGCCAGAGTCTTGGTCCGTAAGGCAACGGGTCGCTTGGTTTTGTCATTGGTGATGGCGAATTCTTGCATGCCCAGCTCCTCGGCCACTTTGGCCTGCGTGCGGTTGTTGACCAGCGAACTGCGAAGAAGCTGAGGACAAAAAACAAACAGAGCGTCACATGTCCATGTCCAGCTGTCATAGATGCACAAAGAAAAAAATGGCAGAAAAGACAGTGATAGTCAGTGGAGGAGAAGTGTCTCTGAATGTGTAAGTCAACACATCTCTCACATCGCTGGGTATCAAACTCAAACTAAATAGTAGTCTACTGGGCGTAATAAAGAGCCAAATACGATCCAAATAAATAATATGTGGATTTGAAAGTATTCACAGCGAGCAGTAAATGATCGTAAAATGGACTGGACTAGCAAAACTCATTAAACAATGCGATAAAGACGACTGGAAACATTTCAGAGTGAAAATCCACTGTTGTACAATATAAAACTTGAGCTACAGATAAAGAAAAAGGTCCATTTGAGGATAATTTGAGGCTCCAGCCATCTGACACCACAAAGAAATCAGCCACAGCTTCTTTTTTTTTTTTGTTACTTTTTTTTTGTTATTCTCACTCCACTGCACATCAGTATGGAAACACTATCTGGGGAAAATAAAAAAAAAAAAAAAAAAAAAAAAAAGAGACAGAATTTTAAACCAACAAGATTGTAACTTAGGAAGATTCCCACTTGATTTGTCCAAGTCACACACTTTAAAACTTTATACTATGTTCAGATACACTTTTGTTTTTTTTTTTTTTTGTTTTTTTTTTTGCACAGAATGCAGACTGTGGAAGATCACACACGGCTACTGTGTACAGTGCAAGACTCTAGAGATCCTGCGTTTTGTCATCAGGCTGATTTGATCCCTTTTGTATCGATGAAAGTCGAAGTAACTGAAACTTGAATGTACATTTATATACCCTTTTCGTGTGTATTTGTACCGCTAATAGCTATGTTTAAGGTCTGTTAGCTTTTGTGTCTTTAATCCTTGAGTCACTTTTGCATGGAAAACACAGAAGTACATAAAAAACATCAAAACACGCCCCTTGTGGAATAATTCATCAAAGCCAGAAGTGGTAATGCAGAGTAAATGTTTCAGGGAGATTGCACGTTGCTCTGTTAAATATTACATTGTGACTCGGGGCTTGGTGGATGACAACATGTTAGACTGGGTAAGGTACATTTACGTCTCTAAAAGGAAAAACACAAACATGTTAAATATAGCTACAAGATGTGGAAAAGAGCAAATGGAATCCAATATGACTATGAATCTGTCTTGCTGATATGTGTCCTCTTTAATAACACACGCAATTGGAGATGCGGCACTAGTTGAATGAGCACTTTTTCCATTTCATATGTAGCCCATCTGCAGCTTTCGCCTCCTCAAAGCTTTTACACCAGTGACGTCACGGTCTCTGTCTATAAGGAATATCCAGAAATACGACTTCAGTGGTTGAAATTCAGTTTTAGACCAGTTCAATCCATTTTGCCTGGAAAAAGCCAGGATGTTCTGTGGAGAAACGCTGATGCTTGAATAAAAAGAAGGCGTTAAAACCATCTCTCGCTGACAGAAAAATGTCAGAAAATGGACTTGCATGTTCAAAGTGTGATCATTTGCTTTGTACCTGCGTTACAGTTAGAGCGTGTTCTCACACACTCACACACACACGCACGCACACAGTCCCTCAACTCTCAACTTTATTCTGCAGACTCTTGACAGCTCTGGCAAAATGTGCCGACAAAGATGTGTTATTGAAAACCACTGAACAATTCTGTCTCGTGACAATACCCATCACACAGTGTACAGTAAACATACAGGCAGTGTGTGTGTGTGTGTGTGTGTGTGTGTGGTGTGTGTGGAGGGGGAGTGAAGAGAGTTATTTTGTGAAAACAACCAGAGAGGAAAAGGGGTGAATACCTGGTCGGGACTCAGAGATTCAAAGATTGATGGGTAGGAAGGGAAGGGAAAAATAAATCACCCACAAACAAAGACACAGCTGTAACTTCATTTCAGGCAAAACTGCGGAAGACCAGAGGACGGGGAAAAAAAAAAAAAAAAAAAGGTGCAACCCCCCCACCCCCCCCAAACACAGGTGCAGATGTAGATGTAACAAGGATATGCCTGTGGGTGGGAAGAGAGCCTGATGACACATGATTAATGTGGTATTATCTTACTGTTAAATGTCCTTCATGGTGGTCAGGGAAGTGGATGAAGAGGTACTCTGTGGCGACGAGCTGCATTATGGAGTCTCCCAGGAACTCCATGCGCTGGTTGTGGCCCCTAAACAAGAGAGAGAGAGAGAGAGAGAGAGAGACTGAAATGAGGGAGAGTAAAATAGTAATAAAGCAGCAGCACATAGGGAGGCAATGAAATTACAGAGCAGTGCTGGCATGATTAAAAACAGAAATACACATGATACAGTCTGAAAAATACTGTTAAAATGATAAAATTGACATATTCTTCTATTTCTGCTGCTCAATCTGTAAAAGCCAAGTGAACATAATTTATGAAGGACTTTAAAATGCTGTACATAATAATAATACATAGTAATAAAAGCAAATATATGTTACGTTAAAACAATAAAAGCCAGATTCAGAATCAGCTTTATTGTCACAAACACAAACTCCATTACATTCCATACAGTTCCTACAGCCCATAAATGGCACCACCATTGTTTTGAATTAGAAGTAAAGTAATTACAAATAAGCAAACACATACATAAGCACTGGGACAGTGCAGACTCAGCCAAGGCAGATCAGCCCCCTAAATGAGCGACCGGTTTCAGTTTCACTTCTGCTAACAGGGGTCAATATTTGTCGAGTTGTCTCAGAATAGGTGGTGATAGAGGCGGTCGGACCAAAAATATAATATAAAATAATGTTTTAAATCTTAACTCCTGTTATTACAATACAAGCTCAAACAATGACCAAAATAGGCCTAAACCAAATCTGAATAAACTCATATTATTTTATTGTCATTATATAACCAAAAAACATGAAACAAAGCATATTCATTTTGGTGTTCAATTCAGTTCAGTTATTATTATTTGAGCAGTTCATCTAAAAAAAAACATAAATTAAAAAAAAAAAAAAATACAGAACAAAGGACAAACTAAGAAGTTACCACTCAAAAGGTAACAGTTCATCATTAAACATTTCAGTTTAGTAAATATTGTTGCTCACTGGATGGAGGCTATTTAGGTCTTTGAGGTTTAACAAATCCTGATTTCAGGTCTGAGTTTGGTAACACCCCCCCCCCCCCCCCCCTCAAGCAAAAATAAATAAATAAACCAAGTCAACTGGTCAGAATCCAAATGAACCTGAAACTGCTACAGAAAGGAAGAAATAAACTGAAAAAGGAGAAATAAATAAATAAAAATTGCAAACCCCTAATAGCGCTGAGAGTAGAGAAGAGCGGGGTAAAAAGGACAGGGAGGGTTTTTACATGAAGTTATTCAGCTACACATCAGTGGGGCATGAAAGGCATCATGCTCTCTCAACAAATCTACCAGGCTTTTAGTCTTTTAACAGAAATGTCGGCTGATGTACATTTTCATGGGTGGCCTTTGGGAACAGTTGCACTGACAGGCTGTACGACAACTGAAGTCAGCCTGAAGTAGCAGCCCTTCTGAAGGAAACGCCAGGCTTTGATTGCAATTCAAATATAAATGGAAAAGGGAAATAAATAAATAAATAAATAAAAAATAAATCAACCTCGTGTACACCTGCAGGAGCACTTGTCAAGATCCTAAGCCCTTAAATGCACCGAGCTCCTTAAACACGCGCCATCTCAAAGAACAACTTTCAACCTTCTAATAATTCCTGGAGAAGCAAATAGCGGCGTCGTGGATCAACTTCCTGCTTTTCTCCCCATCAGTGAAAGGCAGGGAGCGTACTGTAACTCCCCGCCCAGTACAGATGGGATGTTTGGCTCTTTTGGGGGATCCTGATCTTTATGGCTTGTTCCTTTCAACGATCCGTTCAAAAAAAAAAAAAAACTGGCTCCCTTTTTTTTTTTTTTAAACAGTGTTAAACTGGTTCCCCAGCTTTTGCCTTTTCCCCCATGTTAATTCAAATGGATCCACACACCACTCCTTTTCCTTTGGCTCTGGCTCATTTTAAATTCAAAATATATATATATATTTTTTTTTTTCAATCTCTGAACAAACAAATGTGCTGGAAAGTTGTGACTTAACTGACTTTTGATCTTCCCACCATTGAACCTAAACCAGAACCTGCTCCAACTGTCGCACCCTTGCTGCGCTGTGATTGGTCAATTAACATTGTAAAGTGGGAAATACATGTAAAAAAGCATGTACATTTACACGTGAATATTGCCCACCCTGTAGACTTTCTCCGTCTCCCTCTCTCTCTCTCCCTCCGTCTCAACCTCTCTCTCTCCTGCTCTCTCTCTCCCTCCGTCTCTCTCCCTCTCTCTCTCACTCTCTCTAGGGGTGTCGTTCATTTTAAAGAGCCGTTCAAAAGAATCGGCTCGCAACACTACCACACAGTGTTAGACAGGGCAGCATGAAGGAGGGGGGTGGGGGGTGTACGCTGCTACTGCTGCCGCTGTAATGGTCATTAATTAAACAGAATTATAGATTAGCATTGCAGATGTGGGTTGGTGCTGTGCCAGGCAGGCAGGAAGTATTGGGTGAGGGGTAGTTGGTAAGTCAGCGCCATACAAGACGGGAGGTATATACAGCAATGGAGGAGCACATATCCATCCACAGATAGAGGGTCTCTGAGGGGGGGGGGGGGTGTGACTGAAGATGAGAGAGCAGGATACAGAGGTAGAAGCCGAGGAGGAGGCTGACATCAAAGAGAGAAAAAGGTCAAAGTTTATTGTCTGATTTCTGGAGCCTACGCTTTTTTTTCTTTTTTTTTTTCCTTTTTATGAGCTGCGGCGCATCTGAGACGAAGAGATCGGAGTTTCAGACAGTAAAACCGCCGTTAAATGCGGCTCTCACCACTCACTTATAACACTTATCTCCTGTAGTGATTAATGGACCTTTTATTTTTCCTGTTAATTAAAAACTCGCCGTCATTGTTTCAAGAAGTAGCAGAAAAATACCCATAAAAATGTTTAATTTAGGCCCAGGGGACATGACGCTATACATCATGTGATGATTAAAAAAAAAAAAAAAAAAAAAAAAAAAACATATTACTTATTGACTTGTGTCACAAGATTGCAATATTTTTCATGAATTGGGTGATGCTTTAGTCTTCCACATGGTCACAGGCGATAAAGTTGCATGGAGGCAACATGAATAAACAAGAATGGGAGTAGAATATGGTTCATAAAGTACACAGTTCATTAAAAAAAGTTACTGTACTAATGTAAAACTGTGAAACAAAGTGTGTGTGGAGATAAAACAAGTACCAAACATAATTCAGTTTTTAAAAAAGGTATCAAGAATTTATTCCTATGTGGTACAGTATTTAGTAATAATAATAAATTGCATTGTATGTATTGTAATGCATGAGTATTAATTAATATGCTATAATTATTGTTGAGTTTGTATGACTTGTGCATAGTTCATTTACTACATAATGTATTAGTTACGGTTGAATGCTAAAAATAGGATTGTTACATTCTTCTGTTAAGCTACTGATAAAACTTGAGGGCTGGCTTAAATACATTATGCTTCTTCAGACTCCCTTTGGCTCATGCAAAATTCAGAATTACATGTAATTGAAGATATAGTCTGTTAATGTAAATATTATTTTGTCTTATTTTTCCTTGGTTTTGTTTCTTTGTATTTTCAAACTAAATACATTAAAGAAAACAATGATTCACTGTGAGAGAATATGAGATCGGCTTAATATTGAACTTTATTGTATTGTTTCAGGAGCAATATTTCAGTTGGGTTAAATACTTAACCCTTTAAGCCTTAAGCCTAAAATACTCCATCATGATGTTTTCCCCCTATTTTCAACATAAAAAGGACAGAAAATATGCTGTTAAGTGAATCTTTTTGTCCATTTTTCCATAATGGCCAAAAAATAAATAACTAATAATAATAATTATGTTTTAATTCCTACTTTTAATTGTTGTGTTTTTTAATTAGTTACATAACAACTTCAGCTGAACAGTGCTCTGAGTCCAACATAATTGTTTAACATTAGTAATAAAAACTGAAAATATGTCCAAACTTTGAGCCCCGGAGGGGGCGGGCCTAAAGTGGCTCATGTGTATTTAATGGGCCAGTGGTCAAATCCACTTTTCTGGTGTCATTAGTCAGAAACAGGGTTAAAGATAGACCTGTGGAGTTGAATTAATAAATAATTCAGACCTAAAATTAGCATTTACAGTTGATGTTTTTTAGTTCAGTTTGAACATGTGTCTTTTTTTCAGCACAAACAAGTTAAATTACAGGAATTCAATATTTACATTTACAAACTGAGAGGTTAAAAACACATCAGCATAATTCATACAGTTTGAATTTCAACCCTCCTCATGCTGCAAAGTTATCTTTATATCCATTCTGACCAAACATTGAGTGGATTTCTATTCATATTATTTGTTGCATCCATAACTAGTTACTGTACGTCACAATATTTGCACATATAATGTACAGACTTCCAATGAACATTTCTCTAAGCAGCAGTGGTTGTACATGTGCAAACTTTAAGCCAATTGCCTTGAACTAGAGAGAGCAACAAAGTCAACATCCTGCAGGGGGCGGAGCCTAAAGTAGCTTATGTGAATTTAAAGGGCCAGAGTACAAAACCACCTTTGTTCGTGTCATTTCTCAGAAACAGGATTAAAAATTGACATGTGGATTTGAATTATTAAAGATTTCAGACCAAAACATAGCATTTACAGTTTCTATAGACCACAGAATTCCATTTAGTCCTTTACATTAACATTTGTTAAAAAAAAGTTTGAAATAAAAAGATGGATTACATAACTTGGCGCTTAAATATGTCGCCCTTATTCATTGTATTCACAGTATATAGTGACACGGATCATTATGTAAATATGAAATTCTGGTCCTAACACGCACCCCGAGGTGTCAAAAAATGTGTCAGACTAATGTTGAGCTGCTTTAATGTTTAGACTAAAGAAGATGTACTTTGATCACATTACTTAAAGATTTGATTGTTTCAAAGTTAAGGGTCTTTTAAGTGTTAAGAATATGAACCATCTTGCTAATAAAAAGGTGAATATGTCCACTTTTACATGATAAAAGATTGTCTTGATCAGTCTCTTCATCAGGAAACAAGAAAAAAAAGAATCTACAGTCGATCATAATCACAGACCTGATCCAAAAATACCAATATCACTTCTGACTAATTAATTAATATATGTGAAAAGCTGAAAAAAAACCAACACATTTTCAGTCTTAGTTTTGACATCCTGTTTGTTTTTCCTAGATCAAGAGTTGAGGTGTAAAACTGAGAAATGCATCACAAAAAAAAAAAAAAAAAAAAAAAAAAAAAAAAAAGCAGTGACTGTTGCATTTTTGCTTGATACATAGTTAGGACTTTATACTTCTTATTAAATAAAATAATGGATATTACATTAAAGTGCACAGCTTTAATTTGAGCAGAAAGAACTGTGTGGGAGATTAAGCCCTTTTAACACACAGTGCCAACACTTTAGTGGTTCAAACGTAATTGGACAGATAGACATGAAGTCAAACAAAATCCTCATATTTAATTTGTTTTTTAAATTTTTTATTTTTTTTTTTGTGCAAAATCCTTCCACAAATTAAAATATTCTGAAACGCAGAGCTGGGAGATGAAAACCTGTGCTACCGTTCAAATACTTACAGCCAGCTAAACATGCTTTTATTATTAAAACCTAATGATTAACTGTTTTTTTTTTTCAGCCTTAATCGAGAGGCTTTAGATGAATGAAGGCGTTGGTAAAGTAAAAGGATACGGATGCATGAACATTTGTTTCTATTATGTCAGTGTTTCCCAGCATTTTTTGAATGTAATTTCTGTCCAACACAGACATTAAAAACAGAGCCTGTTTTGGTTTTTTTAGTAATTAATTTGTTTTTAATAATGTAATAGTTTGCTAGAAATTGTAGCAACCCCGTCTCCCCCGCTAATTTCAGAGGACATTCAGGTTATATAATGTATATTATTATGAACAAGGGTACTGTAGATGGGATGCTAGCACACAGCAGACATTTTAGCTTTTCGTCGTTGCTTTGAATGATGCTGGTAAATTCATACTGAAAAGGTTCAAACATTCAAAGGCTTTGTTTTATTTGTCATATCTTAGTACAGGTACAAAATAATAGTGTACTTTCAGGTTAAAAACAATATAAAATCAGACTTTATAGGCAAATAAGAAACCACCTGCAAGGTAAAATACATTAAAATAGGGATAAAATTGCTGCTGCGAAATGATAAAAATGTTCAATCAGATTCATCACAGGGTTGCTTTAGATTAATTTTGATCGGTAAACTGTTCTGTTCTCAAATTTCCCATAGAGCTCACTAAGAAACACAAGAAATGCAGAGAAAAAACACCCAAAACATGCTAAAATCCACGAAAAAATAAACTAACAAAAAAGCAATGAAAAATCCAAAACATCTTAAAAAAGTCTTCAAAAATACACGGACAAAAACCATGAAAAAAGTTGATAAATATATATATATATATATATAAATATATGTATATATATATATATATATATATATATATATATATATATATATATATATATATATATATATATATATATATGTATATGCAATTTTAAACACCTTCAACTGTTTTAAAAAATAAACAACTGTTCCATTTAATTGCGTGATTAATCTGACTCATCTAATAATGAATCTGTGTTAATTCATTAATTTTGACAGTGCTAGTTACATTTAAATATGTTTGTTACATCAGGGTGGGGGTACATTGTTATGTAGTTATATTTTATGTACGTCCATTTGTAAAGTTACAATTGTTCCAACACAAAAAAGTCAGTTTAAAAAAAAAAAAAACATAACTGAAAACACATATGGCACAGTTGTATTTTAATTTAAATTGATATTTTTAAGAAGTGCTGCATGTGCTTTGGTGTATGTTACTGAGGAGATGCACTTACATGTAATATCCAAAGACTTTTTTTTTTCAGCTTTCTGCAAGTTGTCAAAAATGTTCTTTTTCAATTTACAAATACTTTCTGAAAATACCCAAATCTCCATTCTCCATCCTTCTCAACCTAATAACAATATTGACAACGTCTGTAGCTTTGTAACTCATGTCATTGATAGAATTCTTTATTCCTTCATTGTTCTTCTAGTTTCAGTTTTGTTGAGATCAGGCTGATTCCAAATTTGTCCAGATTCCACTAAATCCTCCTTATTTTCTTGGTGCTTTACTGTCCAGCCAAAACTTTTCTCTACTTGGAGGCCATGTTTTTCCTGCCGTAGTGCTTTCCAGCAGATGCAAGGTGCTTGTTTTTTTGTTTTTTATTATTATTCTGCAAAATTGACGATTCTTACATTTTTCTTCAATTTCTACAAATTGCAGAATACAGACGGGTATTTCCAACACTGATATTGTACACATTGCACAAGTTTACTCTTTTTTTTATGTTAAATAATGGACTTTTTTTTTAAACAGCCCAATGCAACACTTTTTTCATATGCATTTTTACATTTTCTATAGAATGTGGTTTGCAGTGATCAATATATTTTGTTTTTTATTTCTTCAATGAAGCTGTGAAAGTCTTACATTAATGGGTATCAGAAGACCATAGCAGCTAAAAACTGACTTGGACACAGCGTCCCACCATCAAAGAATTTCACCAGCCTTCACCAGAACTGTGTACCGGTTCGCTGGGCATTTTCTCCCAAAAATCTGCCATAAACATATACAGCATGAGGTGGAAAAACAGGATGCCAGGGAGCACAAGCTGAAAAGAAAAGAATTGGAAAAAGTGTAGTGTGAGCTAATTTCATGTCCAATGGGAGACAGCACGATGGAGGGAACAGTGGTGTGACAGCGAGAGATGGAGGGAAATAAGAGAGAAGATGGAGGGAAAAAAGCAGAGATAGAGCAGGTCAAAGAGGAATGTGTTGCTGTGTGAAGCGGCACAAAGAGCCATACCTTATTCACTTCAACAGCGGAGGCACAATGCTCTGGTAAGGTGGGGGAAATTGAAGTAAAGTGTGAAGCCGAGGTCTTTATTCACCTTTGACTTTGATCTAAAATACTTTTAACAGCCCCAGTGAAGAAGCAGCGACAGCATGGCCACTCCAGAAGAAGGGAGCACTCAGGGTTTGCTTTATATATATATATATATATATATATATATGTGTGTGTGTGTGTGTGTGTATGTATGTATGTATATTATCCCAGACCGTTTTCTGCTCACTTTTCAGGGAAATAATGTTCTTGTTTCATATGGACATGCTTGTATTATCCTCAAATGTGCAATCTGCAGCTTCTTACAAAAGAATGTTACAGGGGGTCAAGCAGAGCACAAACATTCAAGGAGTGTAAAATTTTAAGCAAAAGGAATGGAAATGTCTTGTTAACACATGGCATAGTGGTAAAAAAAAAAAATTAACACATCAAAATATCAATATATAATAATGTGCCAAGCTACTTTAATTTAATAATGTGAAAAATCATTGCCTCAAGTTTCATAATGCACTTGTTCTGCTTTGTTATATATATATATATATATATGTGTGTGTGTGTGTGTGTGTGTGATGGTGTGTTATTCCACATATATGGTGGTTTATGTACATGTATACAATGGATTTCTAAATATTCCACTAGAAAGAATCTGCAATGTGAATGGACCATAATGTGCAGACAGTGTTTTGAAGTAGATGTATATAAACATGCACTTTTGTCATTTGTTTTCTGATTCAGCTGATTAAAGTATGTAAGATTGAGCACATTTAATGTTTGAAGCAGATACTTTCTAAAAAAAAAAAGTAGAGCAGTGTTATCAAATCAAAACAAAAGTTATGTCATGACACTGTATCTAGAGGTGGTTGAAATCTGACTCTCAAATCAATTTACAGAACCGAACAGAATCCTCCAGGAGCAAACATTTTTTATTTTTATCTTATCTTATCTTATGTCCTAAATCTGAAAACTTTGTCGTACTTCCATTTAACAAATACTGAAGATGAAATGAGACCCATTTTCACAGCTGGTGAAATTCTTGCAACACCCTGCTCTTCCGCTGTGTGAGGAGATAGGAAGCCCCGCCTGGAGGGGGGGCATAAGATTCCATTTCTTGCTGTCTGACGGTAGCCTCCGGTGTCCGCCGCCTCTCCACAGGGTCAGCTCTCATCCTTACGTCTCGCGCTGTCTTCTTCTAGGTCACTTTGTCCTCTAGTTGTCCATAAAGTGATGGGCCGAAGGCCAGCCAGGGTCCTGTCCCTCATCTGCCGTCTACCTTATTGTCTGACCTGCCTTTGCGTTATCTGACCTCGTTCTTCTCTCCATCACGACGGCATGACCTACTTTGGTATAACCTTTGGTCCCTGTGCGCAGCCGTTGCTCGGTTCCAGCTTTCATATCGGTCGGCTCTATTTGGGTCAACCTGCCGTTGGCCACTAATGAGCTAATGAACATAAATTACCCTGAAAATACATGAAATCATATTTTTGCTCCAGGAAAACTGACAATAAAAATGCATTAAACCTAATCTGTCTTTTTGCATAAAGAAATATATTAACTTGGTAATGACGCCAAGTCGGAGCACCAACCTTGACTTAGAAACTCGTCAAAGTAACGCTCAGCAAGAGACAAAACCTCTGGACCTCTAATCGACTTCACTGACCATGAATGGGGAGAGGTTTGACATTTAGGTGATGGATTAGAACATACACAGCAGGGTACGGTAAGTGTGTGCACACAGTAAACACACACACACACACACATCAATATACACAGACACACAGAGCTATGTCCTTGTGGCAAACCTAAGCAAGCAATTACAGAGTGCAGTCTGCCAATAAGATATCAGAGGTGTGCTGCCAAGGCTAATTTGCTTTAGCTTTCAAATTCAGTATTGTGTAACGTTGTATTGCTCAGAAGTGAGTTAAGCTTCCACAACAAATATATCCCACTTATACAAAGAATTACCTTTGCCACAAATTGAAGTGAGCTACTTCATTAGTCAAAACATGATGACATGTCTGATACAAACAGAACAAGGCACTCACTCTGCAGTCAATGTAAAGCAGGGCTAGCAAACACATTTTCATTCAAGGGCTACATTCAGCCCAGCCTGATCTCCAGTGGGCTGAAACATTAGAATAATAGCATAATAAGCTATAAATGATAACAAGTTCAGGTTTTTGTCTGATTCATTGCATTAAAAAGACATGCCATCATGAAAATATTGATATTTACAAAATAGCTAAACTAAATATATGTAAATAACCTGAAATGAACTTCAATTTCTTTTAAAAAAAAGGGGGTATTTTTTAACAACAATATACCTCCATTTATATTTTTATATACATTACATACAGAATTACAGAACTATTTGGTAACAGGCACATCACTACTAAATTTTTTTAAATCAAAATGAGGATTATTGGCCAAATATGTGAACACGCATGAGGGATTTGGCTTTGTTTTTTTCTTTGCTCACAACATACAATTTCAACAAGCACTCAATCACACTTGGATATAGATAAACATAGACAAACTGACAACGAGGATGACAATGGGTTGAGATTTTCAGTGGATTCATATTTTCATAAGACTGGAATTCAGAATTAAACTATATTAAGTATCAGCGCACACCACAGTGGTTCTACAAATGCAGAAAACATTTAATAACCAAAAGAATATTATTCATGTTACACTTATCCTTTTATTTTTTTCCACATTTTATTGTTAAAGGTTTATTATGTTAATCTTTGCTTTTTTTTGTTGCTTTTGAACATATTGGTTTGCATGTGGCCCTGGAATGAAAAGGAGTTCAACATCCTTGCTTGTTAATATCAGTGTAATTTTTGCATGTTGCAAATTAATGCTGTGGGTTTTATTGGAACGGTTGGAGAACCCGGTTTTGGGCCGCAGGCCACCTGTTTGACACCTGTGGTGTAAAGGAATGTCTATGGGAATTTACAGCGTATTGAAGGCACGCCATAGCAGAGGCTCCAAGAAGACAAGCCAGCTATAAATAAATAAATAAATGGAAAGACACGCATTTCTATTGAAACAGCACATACCGCAGTTCCCAATGTAAAGATGAAATGACTGAGATTCCTGGTAATCACAGTGTGGGCTGAAGCATGACAATGACAGGAGGAAAAAAAAAAAAAAAAAAAGATATGTGGCTGCAATGAATGAAAGACGAAAATTCAAACCCAGTGCCCCAGACAGCCCAGTGAATAAAAACCCCATTTCCCATGGAGCAGTGGGGTTATAGCCTCACAGGTACAGATACAGAGCCTGCACAGTCCCCTGGGCTTCTCTCTCTCTCTTTCAGCTGTGAAACCCCCTTAGATTAGGCACCGGGCCAGAAACCCAGTAATCGAAAGGCTATCTTTCACTTTGAACATGACATTCAAGACATCACTTGTTATAGAGGCAGCATTACGGCCCGCAAGACGGTGCAGGGGCTGCAGGGGGTAAACATAATGATGATGTGGGAGGAGGCTGCTGCCACATTCACAACAGATACAACAATTTAAAATGCTCAGCGTACGATAAAACTCCTGGCATCTCAAATCATATTATACATTATAATACATCAGGGCTCATCACCTCTGAAGGGAACAACAGAGAGCCTTGGCAACTTGTGCAGCATCCTCGCAAATTGCATTTGGCCAACTAGTGTCTCACTTTGCATTTTAATTGGCTGTAACTCTATTACGACCAAACAAACACCGTAGACTGTACTTACAGGGTGAGGTGATTGAAGCCCACGGTCCTCAAGGTGAAAGCTCTGGCGAGAAGACGCACATGTGTGAACAAAACTCCTATAGTGTCCTCAAAGCTGGTCAGTTTTTGGAGGACTGGAGACGTCTCAATCAGCTGTCTGTCAGTCTGCGGTTCCTGGACCTAAGCAAAAAAAACAAAACACAGGCAACTCAGGGAGGAAGTGGACTTTATAGAGTGAAGGTCTGCCTTTGCTCCACTGTGTGTTTTACAGTTTGGGGTGGTCAACCACATCCTGCATGAAATCAGCTCCATGAACAAATAGCTTTTACTCATGGATCTGCACACACCTGTATCCCCACTTCATCTTAAATCTATGGGATAAACCAGGGACGTCAAACATATGGCCCAAGGACCAAAAGTGGTCGAACAAATGGTTCAATCTGGCCCATGAGATGAATTCGTAGAATATGCCTTCAGGCCAATTTGATTGTATATGGGCCAGACCAGAAAAAAAAAAAAAAAAAAAAAAACTTTTTAAAATATTTAAACAAAAAAAAAAGGAAAAATACATGAACATTTTACATTTTCCATCCTATGGTTTCACAAAATCTCAATCAATCAAACTTTTATTTATATAACACTTTTCATACATGGTGCATGTAGCACAAAGCACTTCACATCCGACCCCCAGTCGATGGTACAGTTAATAATAAATGAATGCCATAATAACAACAATAATAATATAATATTATAATAAAAACAACAACAACAACAAGGCAGTCAGAGATAGCAGATTTTTCATTCATACATGATGTGATGGAGCCATAGGTGTTGACCCATCTGATGTCTGAAGGTGAGACGATGTGAATGAAAAAAAAAAAAAAAAAAACATGCGATTGTATCTTGTCTAAATCCTGAGATATTACCACTTATGGGTTTTAGATGTTGACCTTTAGTGTGACCTTGACCTTTATAGGCTCTAATGGGTTCTTCCTTGACCCATGATCTATCATTCCTGAAAGTTTAATCAAAATCCTTTTTGCATATTGCTGCAGACAGTCAGAGAAACAAAAAACTGACTCAAATTTAATACCTCCTTGGTGGAGGTAATAATAATAATAATAATAATAATAATAATAATAATAATAAATATAATAATAAAATAATTACATAAAAATAAATACATAAATCCAGCAGAATAAAATAATGTTAATCATAAGAATGTAATTCAAAGTTAAGCTAAAAGGGTAGGTTTTCAGTTAAAAATGTGAACACTCGCAGTGGACCTCAGGACTTCAGGTCAACTGTTCCATAGTTTGGGGCCATAAAAACTGAATCAGTTTTCTCCATGTATTTTGGAGCGAACACGGGGAACATTTAAAAGCTTTTACTACCTGAGGACCTGAGGGCCTAAGAGGACTCATACGTTAAAAGCAGATCCGATAAATAAACAGGGCTAAAACCATTAAGACCTTTAAAAACCAATAAAAGCATCTTCAAATTGATCACAGGAAGTCAGTGCAGAGACCTGAGCACTGGTGTGATATACTGCCTCAGTTTTTCTGGTCCTCGTCACAGCTGCAGCGGTGCAATGGTCTTTTTTGGAAGATCAGAAAGGACAGCATTGGCCTAATCAACATGACTAGTAACAAATGCATGCATCAGAGTCTTACTTGAGAGAGAAAGGGTCGCACTGTGGCGATATTTTTTTAAATGAGGAAAACAAATTTTAGTAACGGTCCTTATGTGTGGCTCAAAGCTAAGTTCAGAGTCAAAGAAAACACCCAGGTTTTTAACCTTTTCTGAAGGGACTTAACTTTGAGCCTCTCTCTCTGAGCCTCAGGATCAATGATTAAAACCTCCAAAACGTGAATAACCTGAGCAAATATAGAGCATTTGAAATGTCTTAATAGAAGTAAGTACAATTTTAGCAATATTCTGCCTTTTACTGAATTTGTAGATCTACTGTGATCGGTAAATTGGACACAATTACACACTATTTTTTTCTAAAGATTCAATTCAATTCAATTTTATTTATAAAGCCCTAAATCACAACAAAGTCGTCTCAGAGGGCTTTACAAAAACACAATCAACTACAGAAATACATGAAAAGTCCCAGGCATCCCCTGTCCTTAGACCCTCCTTCACGGCAAGAAAAAACTTCAAAACCCAGTGGGAAAAAGAAGAAATCTCGAGGAGAACCACATTGAAGGAGAGATCCACTCCCATGGACGGACAGGCTATAGATGAACGTCCATGTATAAATGCAGGAAGGGGGGCTGGTCCAGACAGGCAGGGGCGGGGGTCCGGGATCACAGGTCGGCACAGGCGAGATACTGCAGATCCTGTCGTCCATGGCTCCCGTGCAGACACTGTCAGGAGAGCCACCACTCCCCCCAGGGGGGGGGGGGGGACACACCAGGTGACTAGTCATGAACAGACTAGTCAAAGATCAAATTGTTTCCACTTGTTCATGTTATTCACATTCCTTAAAGAATAGTTTGTAGATGTAAACATTTTCATAATGTCATTTTACTTTGTTTCATTCTAAAACATAAAGAAAAGTTCAGTCCTGAGCATTACTTCTGGGCTACTATGCTATTTCACTGGTCTGGCCCACTTGAGATCCAATTGGGCCCTGAACTAAAATAAGAGGTCACTCATAGAGAACCAAACCTGATGGAAAACATTTCCAAATGTATAATGATAGATACAGTAGTGGTTCATTTGCACTATAAAATAAAATAATAAAATAAAAGCATTTTCTACTGGATCATTCACAAAGTGCATGTGGATAAATGCTAATTATACATTTATTTGCACACCCAGTGTGCAATCAGAGAAACTAAAGTGCACCTTTCCTGATGTGCTAAATCTGCTTATATTAAATGCTTCCACCATTAATAATTATGTAAAATTGTCGACTGTTACAAATCAACCATCATCAAATCAACAAATGAGCTACCATCATTAGCCTTCTGGTTCAGTTGTTTATTCAAAACTCTAGCTATGGGTGACATTATTTATGTTGATTTTATAAATTTTTTTTTTTTTTTTACTATACAACACATACACATTAAATTTTGTTCAGTAATTCCATTTCTCTGCATAGAACCATTTGAGATATTCTAACTCAAGCCATGGTTTTAGTCATCTGTTACTTCTGAGGTCAGGCTGCAGGTCATGGTGCAAAATTTGCTTTGTATTCTGTCCTCTATGTGGATCTGTAGTAAAGCCGCCCACAGCTCAAGGTTCATTGACATATTTTACTCGAGGTGTACGTTTGGTATTTTTCAAGAATGCGCATACATGTGTCAACTGCTCTGTTTTCTTTAAGGTCAGGTCACGTAAATGACATTGCAAAGCACATTCGGAACTGGATGTTTTAATACCATGTATGTAATAAATGTTTCCTTCCTAATATGTCCACAGAGCCTCATTCTGCTTTTATTCTTCACTGTCTTTGTACACACAGAAACATTTCCTATCAATTACTGGATAACTCGTCTTGCAATGTTAAAGTTCACCCATGTCAACACTCTTCTTTTGCATACTGTACATGTAAAAGGATCAGCATAACATCAGTTTGCCCCCCCCCCCCCCCCCACACACACACACACACACACCCACTTCAAGTCTACATGGGTTTACTTTAAATTCTTATCAATTCCCCTTTACAAATTCCCCCCAGGCGACTGCAGATGTCTGATGGTTGGTTAGGTCTGTGAGCAGGATTACACAAAAACTACAGCGGCGGTTATCATCAACATTTTTTTAATTTATTTATTTATTTTGTAATATTGTGAGAGAGGGTGTTTGAAGTATCAACGACGGGGTCTCAGTCTTGTACAGTAGTTTTGTTACGTGTTGTTTCATGACAAAATAAAGAGGAAAAACACAGGATCTCTCAACTAAAAGGTGAATGTGTGGCCAGTAACAATCAGCAAGACTACCACAGGCATCCTTGAATCACATAAAATAAACAAACAAGGAAGAAAAAGAAAAAAACACTTGCTGGCTCAGTGAAGTCGTTCTGCATAAGTGCGTTAGACAAATTCCTTAAATGAAATGAACCACTACAGTATATGCTGCTTCAGGGCCTGTTTAGACTGTGTGTTTTTACTCAGCCTCAAAACAAACTGAGACGATCTGCAGCAGATGGAATCTCTTAGTCATTAAGTTTTAAGTCAAACGGCTTCTATTTTCCACTCTGTGTAAATCTGGTAATGCAAAGGGTCAATTAATGCCTCTTCTGACTCAGACTTACTTTAAGTTACCTCGCCTTTTCTAAAACAGGCCACGCATGAGTCACCGTGGATCTGATGAGACCTATGACAATCACTTTGATTATAATTAAATGCTATAGATTACATTTTAACGTGAACTTTAGGGCATGCTGAGTCCAGAGGTAGACCATTTTATTTAAGTCAAGCCATTTGCTTTAAGATGACTATTCCTCATCTCTGTGCTCATTAAAAAAAGAAGTGATATTCCAGGAAATATATGCATACATGTTTGTTGAATCAAGAAATATCCTTATGGGTATATTAATTACACTGCTAGAAATACCTAATTGGTCTCTGTGTGCTATAACAGTAAGCTTGACCAAGACATCTTTCCTAAGGAAAACAGAAACAAGGAGGTGCATAATTTAATATGGACATTCAAGGGAAATAAAGTACATTCGTTTGACGTTGCTCTGTTTAGCTTCAAACTGGGAACTACTTTAGTGATAAGTTGCCTTCAAAAGGGTGATGGCCACTTTTTACATTCCCAAGCTCAGCTCTGTTTTGTCCGTTATTTTATCAAGAAATGACAAGTAAACAGCCTTTGCACTATCTCCCATGTCAAGTCAGACCAGAGATGTATTATACAAGTAGTTTAATTGGATTGCTGCCGGTAATGTCATGGTTTCATCTCCCAATATGTCCTAAGAAACATTTCACTTCTGGCTTTTTTCCCTCTTAATTAAAGAAAGGCGTTTAAATGTCATGCATCACAACTAACGACATCTGACGAGTTCAGCACTCAGAGGCACTAGCTATCCTTCAGGGGGAATGGCCGGCAGCAAGGCTTCAAACGAAGTGAGGAGTGGGGGAAAAAATATCAACAGCAGTTATGAAAAAAAAAAAAAAAAAACACTTTTGAAATGGCTTCAAAGCATCACTTTCAGCGGAGTTCAGACAGCAGGCAGAATCAGAGCCGAGGTCTTTTGAGGCCCAAAAGCTTGACACTCATGTATCTCCCTAATAAACCAAAGTAGAAATTTTGAAATCTAGACTCAACTTAAATGGCGTTCTGGTAAATTATTCTGGATAGCTGGGGTTGATGATGCGCTGGTGCGAATCAAGTGAACAGGAAAGACATGAAGATGTGCCTGTCAACCACAAAGCATCGCTCTGCGCTCTGGAGGGCACGACGGTGGCAAGGCTAATGTATGCATGTATGCCAAGGATGCGTGTACGCATAATTACCCACGCCGTGGCTGCCTGCCATTGCCATCCACTCAAACCTCATTAAGGCAGCTCCTCTTTCACCTCTGTTTTGTCATTCTTGACTTAGTTGGGCAGGCGAGTGGGTTGACACCTTGTTACCTCTTTGCAAAAATTTTTGGCCACGGTGGTCTCGTGTAAGCTCCAAAGGGCCTTAATCAATTAAACAGGAAATAATTAGATAAATAAGTAATGAGGAGGAAGATGTTTTTCCTCATGCAAAGCTGCTTAAATGATATTGTCTCAAGCCAAAAGGTCAGGATGCTATCAAGCTACCAAGAGGTTGGCACATTTTAACAGGCTTTAGCCTGCTGGCAGGGGACCACCAGGAGGAAACCTCAGCTTAGCGCAGTGTGTGGTAATGAGGCCACGACTGTGAAGCGGCTAATGACTACTCATGCAGCACACAGTGGAGGTTCTTCTTGCACCACAGAGCGGTTGCAGGGTTGACCCCGGGGCTCCACCCTGACCACGGTGCCTGCAGCTGGGGCCTCTGCTCTGCAACTCAACAGAAAAATAAAACCGCTGGAGACAATGGACTGACTGTGGGCACTGCCGAGCAAAACAACAATACCCTCTGCCGATATTTAGCAAATGCAGAAGCTAAAAAAAGTCTGAGCAAAATGGCCTTGTAGTCCATCAATAAGGTGAAATTGCAAGGTTGTCTGGTTCTGCCCTTATGTTAGACTCCTGTGGTCTTGATGCAGGAGATCAATCTCCTATTGGAAGTGGGTGGAAGACAGAAGTGGGTATTTCCAGGTCCATCAAGTAAAATTCCTGCCATGTATTGGTTCAAACCTGTTCATTGAACCAGCCCATTTTGATGAGCACAATGCCTCATCCAGGTAAATGGGATAATTAGTGGAATCACCTGTGTTCAGTGAACAGGTTTGAAGTAATACATGGTAGGACTTTGACTTGATGGACCTGGAATTTCCCACCTCTGGTGGAAGATAACTGAATGCATTAAAAAAGGTCCATGACCCAATCCCAATTCTCATTTTTACTTCTACTCCTTGACCCTTGCACTTGGCAGTACTGAAATGAACTTGAAATGAGTGGCAGATGAAACATTTCCCAATGAAATGACATAACCCTTCAAGACATGTTACATTATCAGCAGTCACCAATGCTGCTATAAACAGATGTGACAACTTTGTTTGTGAAACTAGACTAGACTAGGGGCATATCCCTGAATCTTTAATGATGTCATGACACAAGGTATCCCGAGGTCATGACCTTTCACTAGCACTTGATTTGAAGTCAAATAGTTCCAGAGATACGAACAAGAGTGTTTTATGGTAAAGTTTTGAGCGCCCCATTGTGGCCACTCTAGACATGGTAAATCAACCAAAATCTAACCACTTCTTCTTCTCTATGATATTCATTAATATGGATAATATGGAATTTCTAAACCCCAAATTTTTGAAGTTATGACATTAACAGAAAGGTGGTGGTGGGGCTGGCGGCAGCGGTCGGACCAAAAACATAATTTACCCCTAAACTCTGTTTACAGGTGTCATTCCATCGTTATTTAAGTAATATTGCTGTGTTCTTCATTGTTATTGAATACATTGTGTGTTGGTTGTATTTAAAAAAAGGTCCAGATTGCTTTGTTTTAAGCTGTTTTTGCATGGTAGAAAAATTAGTTGAGGTCGAACAACAGAGTTTACTGGTACTTCCGCATACATGTCCGTGACACGGTGATGAGGCGTTTCTGATTGGCTCAGAATGCGTGAAGGACAATTGCTCTCCGTGTGTGTTACCTTTACCACAGTGGCATCCAGCTAGGTTTTGTGTTTCTGCAGGGGAAAAAAACGAAGCTTTATTTCTACAGAAAGCACATGAACCAGTTTGATCAGCCTTTTTTTTTTAAGCTTGTGCAGCAGCTACTGTGGTGCTGTCTTCTCTCATAGATGCTGGTGCTACTGGAGATTCGCTGCAATGGGGGACAGGTTAAACCCCACGTGGGTGAAGATAAAGTCCATCTGACGTCAGATGGACCGGCTTTTTCTGGGTCCTTCATTCCTCTCGTTGTTTTCTGTGAATGCGGTATGCAACCAGTGGAGGTGACAAACCACTTTCAAAGGCAGCATGTGTTGGTAAATCGGGGTGACACGTCAGATTCCAAAAGGAGCGTGGAAAAGTGGTTTTCAGCGGAATGACACCTTTAAGGATATAATAATTTGCTGTTGAACTGCGTCTATTCCATCGGCCTTGGTGGGCTTAGATCATCTATCAACCGCAAGCCACAGAAATGCAATTTATAATGCATTGAAACAGCTCTAAACAGACGATCAAATAATGGTACAACAATGTACAAGTGAACATGTACATTTGTGTATTTCATTAATCACACTGCTGCACTTTTTTGTTGTCTTTAACACCATTTTGGCAATGATGAATGAATTGGACATTTCTCATTCTCCTCCATTCCTAGTGTGGACCTCTCACTTGGCCTTTACTCTTCGAGTCATAAAGAGTAAGAACACCCCTAACCCTTTAAGTGAAGCAAAAAAAAAAAAAAAAAAAAATGCAAACATCTTAAAAAAAATAATGGCTAATTTTGTAACATTTTTTTTTTTTTTTATTGAACCATCTACTGGTGCCAAAAATGTTGTGACAAAATGCTAGATTGTCTATTTTCACAAATAAATTATAGTAGTTGCATCATCCTATGTAGTAGATATTGAACAAGTCTGCAATCACTGTCTGAAAACTTGTGAAATCACTTTGAGAACTCTCATGCCCTACGGAGGCAGACAATGCCTTTCCAGTGTCCAGTATCTGTCAACGTGTGAAAAGTATCTCTACACAGATACAGAACATACAAAAATAAAAACAGAGCTATTTTTGGAAGAAGTGGAATGTATAAAAATGTACATGTAAAAATGCAGAGACAGTTACGCAGAGGCAAAAGGATGAAAAGAATAAAATGCTTAAAAATGAATCTCGGCATACACACAAAGAGACACTTTCTGAACACAAACACATCAGAGAGAGGATGCCTGACGGTCCCTGGAGGCCCCGTGTGATTCAGGACTGTAATCCTGTTATGGCATCTTTGATCTCTTCTTCCAAATCCTAATTTCAAACAAACACTGTTGACATGTTCAATGTTTCTGGGCAGATCGTGCAAAGCAAAAAAAAAAACAAAACAGCAGAGCAAAGAGACGCAAAAGTGCAAAAGAAGATGGAGAAGGGCAGTACAGGAAGAGGAAGGAAAAATAGGAATGGCAAAAAAAAAGAGCAGGGATGGAGTAAATGGAAAAGCAGATTAGGGCCTCGACCGAAGAGGAGAGCAGCGAGACAGAGGACCAGAACAATGAGGAGTGGTGGAGGGCCAGTGGGAGCCAGTTGGGGCCCAGTGACAACTATAAAGAAGTCAAGCAGCCGCGGGCAAGGCTTGCCCACCTCTGTTCACAACACGCACATACTCTCGCAGGGGGAAAAAAAACCCAACACATACATTCAGGCTGGAGCACTTCAAAGATGAGAGAACGCTTTTGTGTCTTCAGGGTGAGGTGAGATTTAATGAGAAGCACCGAGCCAAAATAAACATCAATAATAAAATGTATCTCAACCAACCTGCAGGGGGTGTAGTGGGTAGTTGAGCCAGACCTCCCGTAGGTCCTGCAAAAAGAGAAAAGGAGAAAAAAAAGAAAAAGATAAGGACATTTCAACATTACCCAGCTTGTGTGAAGATACATCGAGTTTACATAAAACTACACATAAATAATAAAACATTGTACGCTCAATTGTGAATAAAAAATTTGATCCGCAAAAAGATGTTTAGTCACTATGAAGGAAAATATTTATATATGTACGTCTATATATTTACATATAGATATGTATGTATATACATATATGTATGAAGATGGGTTAAACAGAAATTATGCGTTAATGTGCAAAGTATTTGATCGTCAAGTTTATTGAGAACATATGGTTTCCATTTCTATTTGCAGATAGGTCACTTTGAACTGGTACATTTCCTAACTTCAGTTGGGTGCCAAAACTTGTATAACACCAAAGAACTGGTTCTGGCCTGTTCAAGCAGTGAAATGTGGGCTGACCCGAAGTTGCGGATCATTGAAAAATGGTTTTAATGACATTCGGGTTGCGGTCGGTCAGGTCGTTTTAAATAAACATTAAAATAATCTTGTAAATACGCTTTATTCACTGAATTTCCATGAAGGTGATGTACAATGTCGTCAGTATCCTACAGTATGGAGGGAGCAAGAGAGAAAGTTAACTTGGGAGAGTGGAAGCTCTGGACACATACAAATAAAAAAAAGAAGGTTTGAGACATATTCACTGAGATTTTTAAAGAAGATGAGCAGCTCCCAGTGTTTTTGTTTCCGTGGAAAACAGTTTCAAGTGGCTCTTTGGGTGTTACAGGTTATCGACCCCTGGTTTAGATGCTGTATGCAAGAAATGACATCAGATTTAAACACGAAAATAAATTCAGGTATGTGAGTAAGGTCATGTGATGTTCATAAAGGCCACTGACTACTTTTTTAAAAATGCGGGTCCAGAAGTGGGTCAGGTCCGTCCTTTTCAAATATATTACGAGCTGTGGGTGGGCTAGAAAAAAAAAAAAAAAAAGGTTGGTTGCGGGTCATTTAGACCCGCGCATCACTGAAATATACTGTATATATGCAATTTCAAAAAATGTATGTACTTCGACAGTTTCAACAAAACAACTTGAAACAAAACTGCTCCATTAAAAAGTTTAATCAGATTAATCATGATGGATTAATCTGTGTTAATGTATTCCTGTTGACAAATGTAATTGATACAATATTGTGAAATGAAATATTGCAGAACTGATATTTCCTTACACCCTAAGCTGTCATGGATAAAAATGTTTAAATGAAGCGTGCTTTGGAGTCCAGCATACTTGGATTCGGGCTTAGGTGCACTGTGTAAAAATGGCCTAAACATGTTCTTGGGACCTCACAGGTTGTGCTGATCTTATCTCATTTTGTTTTATGTTCACTGTTCTTTGGGATCTTGCACACCTTTTAGCAACTGGATGCACATGCCATTACTTCTTTTCATGTATGCTGAAATGGAACATGTGTTCTATTCAAAGTGCACATTTTTCTTTGTAATAGAAAACAAACAAAAAACAATAGCTGTTTGGATGTTTGTCATCTTGGTCTCAGTAGAACATGTGCACACGAGGAGGTAAAAAATGGTATTAACATAATAAAACCCCTACGGAAGTAAACGGAACTTTAATATTGCCAAAACTTGCCATTTTCACAATGTAGTTACAGCTCAGGAATTGCACTGCTTTCATGTGGCGAGGTAGACTTTCATGACGGTAACATGCAGACAACATGGGGGAGAAAAAATGACAAATAGTTGCAATATAACAGGGTAATTCCAGCAGAGTACATCCTGTGAGCCAGACTATCCAAGGAAACAAGTCAAATATTCAACCTGCTTTACCTCCAATTTGGTCTCCAGAAATGAAAATGTGCCTGTTTAAAGCCCATCCAATTGTATACCTCTTGCATACAAATTTGGACATTTAGCATATAGTGACTTTTTGGAGCTACGAACAATACGGACTGACTTTATCATCTGTAATACAGTGGAGAAAAAAACACAAAACAAAATGCATTTTGACTTCAGCCTTATACGGCAGCTATTATCTGTGACAGCGGCTCTTTCTGAATGTCAACGATTGATTTCACATTTCACACTACATTTTCATTCTTCTACTGCAGATGTGACAAAGATGGGAGCATGACAGGAGCATGCTCTCCAGTGTTGTGTTTTAAGATGCCATCAGCAGCCCATTTGGCCAGGTGGTGAAAAAAAAGCAAGGCATATATATATTTGTGTATCGACCACACTCAAGAGAGTTAGGTAGGGGGTCAAGGATGTGGATTTGAGTGGAAGAACAGGATTTTTTTTTTTTTTTTGGGGTGGGGGGGGTGCACAAATTTGACAGTTGTCACTGGAAATGCAATGACAGTGACAGTATTGCTTTTGCTTTTATCATTCCCCGTGTGAGGTGACAAAAAATAAATAAAAATACAAGACCAAAATATATATTCGTGTCAGTATCTGTACAGTGAGATCAGAAGGTAGATGAAGTACTTACAGCCTTTAACAGTGTTTTCCTCTGTCATTCTAGTGCTTAGGTGCAGCAGCGAACAATTTTTGGAAAACACCTTCACTAAATTAACGTGTAATCAATACAGAGTGAATCAAAAATAAACTGTGTTTCCCAAAGAGAATTTCATTTTTAAGCCTGTTGGATGCTGCGCATTTGCAAGAGTATCTGGTCTAGTGTTTTTTTATTTTATTGTATTTTATTTTATTTATACAGGTACGCAATTCTGGCTACAGCAAAGTATTTCAAGTAAACTATTTGATTGGAAGACTATTTCGATCTTCTCTTATATGTGAAATGATCAACATGAGATCTAAATGGTATTATTAAAGAATACTTTATGCATATATACACAGGTGGAAAGGTGAATAATGTACTAACGCATCTAAAGGGGTAATGACCTTGACTAAAAAAATGAAACAATTGGAGAAGTATTTTAAAGGTGTGATACCATCAGATTGGCTTTAATTGGCTCCAAAAGGCCCTGGCTCCAATAGACGTACATTGCACTTTCACAGTCATGTCTCATCTATTTCATCTGAACCCTCTAAGATGTGGTAGTCTATCTTTATTTTCTCCTCTTTACCAATCAGATCTCAGATCAAGTCACAAATATCTGCCAAGTGGGGTTTTGATTGACAGGTATGTATGACAGCCAATTTGGAGTTTGAGTTTGTGGAGTAAAATTTGATAGACAGTTCATCTCTGACCCCCGAGGTTCCAAATAGTTCAGCTCTTTTTGTCTAAATATGGACATTTCTGGCTCCAAAAAGCCAACATGGTAATAGACAAATGGCAATGCAACGGTTTGGAAACCACTGGGAGATGTGATGGGTCCTCCCACTAATCATATTTAGCCTATGAGTACTGTATGTAACATCATTCAAGCATTAGATCATATGAGCAAAGAGTCATGCGCGATCAGGCTGTAGAAGTTGTACATTAATACAAGTACTTGCGGATCCTTACTTTGATGCCCACATTGATATTCAGTATATTTACATGTCCTTAAATATTAAAATTACTGCCTTACTTTGATTAAGGAGTTAACAGGAGTTTCCCAGAACTCTGAGTTTATATACAGCAAGAGAAATTAAAATAATTATTGTTCCACTCCTAGACATAAGGTGGCTACACATCCTTTTATGTTAGCATGCTTCCAGTTTGTGCCATAGAAGAAGAAGAATTAAACAAAAGCAGCGGATTTGAAGCAGATCTAATAGGAGGACAACAACACCCAGAAAAAATATGGGCAACAACAATGCAGGAGCTCAGAACATTTCATACGTACTGTAAACTCTGATTTATTACAGTAGCATACATGTTGTCATGGTGACTCTGGTCGCTTCCAGGAGAGGACATGTCCAGGCCAGTCTTAATTGAGCTAAGCTTAGCAGCGTTTATATGAGAAATTCGATTGTAATTACATTATCTGATTTGGTTATACCAACTTCTCAAAGTCCAGTATGATTTAATTATACTCTGATTAAGGTCTACATGTGACTTTAAAACTTCAATTTTAATCAGAGTACCAAGTACATGAGATATAGTTAGTAAAAGTACAATATTTGCCTCAAAGGTGATTAATTGGATGTGTAAAGCAGCATTAAAGCGATCATATTTAGGTAAACCCACTTTTATTAGTATGAGATACATTTATATGTGTATTTGGGGGCCATAATAGTTCAAATAATTTTAATTTGTACCCTTCAAGTGCTGTAAAGTTATATTTATATTCATTTTGGCAAATTTCTACAGCCTGCTAATTCTTGCTTAATTTGTTATCTCTATTACTAGTTATGTCGCAACATTTGTCATGACATAAGGTCAAGACTTCAGATGAACTCTTCTCGGAGTATGACAAAATTTATCAGCAGAAGCAGCGGTTATAGTAAAAACTCTAAATATATCTAAACTTCAAGCCAATGATCTAAAATGCTCAGTTATTGTTTATTAAATAGGAAAGAGCAGCACAGCCAACAATCTAAAGGAGCATGAGGGGGCTCATTTACAAATGCCCACTGCTCAAAATGACCTTTTCATGTCATTACTCAAAAACAGGGTTGAAGATGGAGTTAAGTGAATGAAGAATTCAGACCCAAGTAGAGCAGTTACAGTTTATGTAGACCACAGGAAAATGGTTTAAAATGCATAAATCCTCTAAAAATACACACACACACACACACACACACATATATACATATGTCTTTCAAATCCTCTGTATGCAATAGGACGCTACTACAACAAATCAGCGTAATCTTTAGGATGACATACGAGTCTGGAGAAAGTTACGAATGATTAAACAAAATTGGAAATTATGGAGCTTAATGACTGCTGTCGCTTCTGTAAGAAGAATTTAAAGATTGCTGAGATTTTCTCACATTCTTCAGTTATCTTTGACAAAAGGAAATCGCCACCCATTGTTGTTCTTCTTCTCTGGTTGTTTCTCTCCGAATCGTTGCAGCATCACTTTGTTACGCCCGCCCTCTGACGCTGCGATTTCTTGGCCAGTTTCAGGGAAAGCTAGCCAAATGTTACACTGAGCGTAACTAGACTAGTACGGTAGCACATTATATTTGCTACCACTAGGAGGGTCTAGCACAACTAGGCTAGATTAAAGCACTCGGAGAGCACACAATTCTGCCAGTAGTATATATTGAGTTAGAACCATTTCTGTCAAAACCGGCCCTATTTCCCAATAGTAAAGAACCCTTCAAAAAAATCCTGGACCCAGACAGTGATTGGGATCACGCCCAAAATCCAATGATTTGTGACTTTTGTCATTCTGGACATTCTGTGAATATTTTGTTGGAATCAGTCAATAGGTTTTTGAGTTATGTTGCTAAGAGACAGATGGACAGACTAACAAAACACGGTGATTACATAACCATCTGTTACAACTCACTGTCTATCCTATGATGTAAATCTTATTAGATTCCACATATTTAGACTGACAGTAAATAGTGATTGCTGTTCAGATTCTACTTCTTTCCTCCATGTCTGGAGAGTGAAGCGGTGGCTTCATTTTGTCACAACTGCATGGAAGGACATCAGGTCATCTAGCTTTATATTTAGCCTTTTGATTTGGATGAAGAGGGGGCAGCTGCAGGAGGAAGATGTGTACTATCAAATTTTGTGATGTTCTCCCCAATCTCACCTCCTGCAGCTTTTAAGTATAGTACTTAGCAAATGCACTTAAGTTAAATTATAACATTGGTAAGATTGAATGGTAGACGGACAAAGACGAAATGAGACTGCAAAAGAAGAGAGAGTGAGAGAGGACTGTAGCATTACAGCTGTTGCCAAGGACAACGCCAGTCTGAAGCAGTTTTGGGCCCGAGGTCTGAAGGCAAGGAAGTCATAGGTAGTAATAACAATGTGTTGAGCGCCTTTAAAGTACAGTATCACTCAGGTGTTTAAAGGGTTCAAGGAGATAAAGCCTTTAAAATGTGATGCTAGCCCACAGGGGGGTTGTGTGTGGTCAGCAGCATGGAGTGGGCGCCTCATCTTCTCAATCCACCCAGCTGGCAACCCATCGCCTTGAGCAGCCAATGAAAAATTCATGAAAGTGGTCAATACGTGTGAGCAAATGCTTCCTTTTGGTTGTGTCTTAGCCTGGGACTGGAGTTGAAAAGCATTAAGTACATAGCAGGTATCAAGTCAACATGGAGCCTGCCGGTGAATACAACATTGCGTGGACTGGACTTTATGGAGGATGGTATCGCTTAAAGGAAAGTCAATAGCGCCGGCTAATGGATTATGGATCATGCTTTTGATGTAGTGATTTTACAGCCTCACAAATTGCTGTAGAACACACATGAAAGCGATGCATCAAAATCACAAAGGAAGAAAAAAACAACAGGGTAAAGAAAAAATAAATAAAAGAAAGAAAGATAAAATGAAGCACGGGCAAGTTGTGTCTGTTTGTGATCGAGGCTTATGATTAAAATCCATGTACAGGGTGCACACGATCCGCCCACATGCTGTATATAGACCCGAACAACTAATGTTTCAATTACAGCCAGTCTAAAGACAAGGCAGACAATGATTAAGCCAGCATCAAGTGGGGGATTTAAGAATAACAACAGGTCCCCCCCCCCCCCCCCCCCCCCCACACACACACACACACACACACACACACACACACACACACACACACATACACACACCGCCACTCTCTCTCTCTCTCTCTTCCAGCACAAGGAAGGTATAATTACTGGGGGAACAAATCATCATGTGCAGCAACTGAATCACAGCCATTTAGAGGATGGAGCTCTTGTGCTGCTAAAACAAAAAAAAAAGGAGGGTAAAAAAGCCACATGCAAACATGTTTATTTGAATGTCAAGCCGTAACGAGTATTGAATTTAAAAGCAAATGAGAGGCATCTTGCTCCAATAACAGCAATGATCTCTGTTTTAAGGTGGGCTTCAATCAGCCCAGCACAAACCCACAAGGGAATCTAGAAGCTGGCTCAGTCTTCCACATACTCAGGGCTCGCAAGCCAACCGTGAATAGTCAACACCACTATAACTCCAACCCATACACCCCTGGGATTGTTGGGCCATCCATGATTGGGACATAATGGTGCTCTTCACTGACAAGGTCCAGTGGGCTCTGACAAATTGGTCTCTTGCTACAGGCTGCCAATCAATTCATCAAACGTAGTAGTGCAGCGGAGAAATCAATAAGATAGCATCGCTGATCAATACCATCATGAAAGCAGCCATAAGTCCAAAACAGAGGCATCTGTCAGCGGATGTTCAAGGTGATCTTCCCAAAACTAATGCGACACGTTGGCGAGGTCTGTCGTGGGTTTTGTGGCTGAGGTGAGGAGCAAATAATTCAGTGTGGGGGCAGAGAAAGGGTACACATCTGAATGTAAATGGTTTGCGAGTGCCTACTTTCTCTCTACTATTACCACACCAAGGACACAGAAAGAGAAGAGAACACAGTTATTCAAACAATAGAAATACCCCAAGGACAAAATATACTAACTACGCAAGTGTCAACCAGGGGAATCGGACAGGACATTGAGTGCTGAGGAGATAAAGAGTGGTTGAGTGAAAAGAGATATGGAGTGTACGTGTTTGTGGTTCACGTGAAAGAAAACAGAAGCGTGCTCGATGTCGACTCGAGTCATGTCCACTGGATGCTCTTTTAAAAGGAACGTGAATGAAAAGGCTGTTTATGCAGAAAGTGATGGCTCAAGTCACGGCTGTTAAAGACGGAGGTTACAGCTGCAGCAGCACAGAGAGTTTGCGGAGGTGTTTGTTAGGCAGCCTTTCACCTGTGTCACTATGAGAGCTTACAGTAGCACACTCTACTGGTGCACCAAGAGACCAAATTAATATCACAGTAAATCATGATTATCGGGTAGAATTTGAATTACAGACCAACGAAAAAAACCTATTCAGGATACCCTAATACACCAGCAATTTAAGTGAGGTACTGTGGATGTTTTGATGTAGGTTTGTGTGGGGTACTCATCTATAATCAGTGCACTATACAAAACTAGATGAGTTGTCATGTCACCAGTTGGGAGGCAGAAGGAAAAATGAGCATCTGTCATGTAGTATATGTGTATATTATGTATTTGCAGTATTTTGCTTCCTTCTGTTATCAGACAACTCTGAGCATCAAGTGAAAGAAGCATTTACATATAGACCTATAGAGCACCATTACACTCCTGTAACACTGTCATTTTACTTCACATGTGATGTACTGATTCTGTACCACGGTCTCAGTTGTTTGAATTCATCAAGGTTTGACATAGAATGACAGATAAACATAGAATGACAGATAAACACAGGAGATCTTTGCAGGCTTTGAACAATGTATTAATGTGGCCTCAACTCTAATTTCCTTTAGATTTTATTTGTGCCAAAAAGCTTTGCAAAGTACTCTGGAACTGGTTAATTGGATATAATTAAACAAAAGACAGTCCTGTTATGAAATAGCCTCATCTATAAGACTGTCTTGATGAATTTGTAGTTGAATGGCTCATTAAACTAAACTGCTCGATTATAGTTCTTAATAAAATTAATAAAATTAGAATTGCTTCATTTCTACACTGCATTTTAGTTATCTTACTATTATCTGACTTTAATGAATTAAAGAAACTTAAAGGTCACACCGTAATAACACTGAATGAATGAATGAATGAATATGTCTTATTTCAGTTGCATTATTATACAGAACAAGAATTATTTCAACAGACATTCTTCTCATCATCACTAACGAAAATAAGAATAATGCAAAACCTAAGGTTTATTTTTGCTTAACCCTCTTCCATCCCTTGAATTATCCAGAATACCAAAAACAAAAATATAATTATGTTACATATATATTATAATTTTAAATGTTATTTTCCTGAAGACAGCTACATGCATACATGACCAAACTAACTAATGTTCTGCAAAGTGAAATCACTAATTTGTCAAAAGTCTAGCAGCCTTGAAAAGTGACACATAAATACTTCAATTCCTTGTCTGCAGGGTCTTCTTTTAAATGTATTGATTTTTGGCAGCTTTTTTATTTTATTTTTTTGTGGCTGTTGCCATATGTAGCACATCTGTTTAGTTGCTTCTTCCTGCTTCTCCAAACTGGGCCAGTGCCAAATATGCAGATCACACTTCAAATACTCTAGACTTCACCCTTGAACAACAAAGAAGATTTCAAACCGTATTGTTACTATTGGTCGAGTCAGTCAAGAACACCTCCTGCAACTCAGAAATGATGGGATAACAGGACGCTCTGATGCCATTCCTACCAAAAGTCACAACCCCTGTGCCTCAGTGATGACTCCTGTTGTCACAGCAACCTTTGTCACGTGGCATCTAAGTAGGTCCATGTGTTGTGAGTGCTGTTAATAAAGTCAAAGATAAGCCCATGGGCAAGTAGTGAAATCATCATTATGGTGATTGCTCCTCAGAAGTAGCACTTCCCTCCAGACAGCACAGTGGCATCAACATCTTTTCCAAGCAATGCAGCCCTGCTGTCGAGTCCAGGTTGAGAGAAACTATGCAGCTACCCTGCAGATGATGCTCCCTGCTTCTGTGCTGATGCTTTAATAACCTCCATAGTAATGTCATTAGCAAATTAGCATCTATTGTTTCCTCTGGGCTTCTGTGTGCAATGGAGCTAGCTTCGATCCTCACCAAGAGCTCTGATGTTCAGGAACCAAGACCCCCGCCCCCCCAAAAAAGGTGATGCATTGAAAGAAAAACAAGAGGATGGAAATAACTGTTGCATTCCAGCCATGAATGTCACACCAATTAGGGAATAATGAAGAATGAAGGTTAGGGGAAAGAAAAAAAATAGGGCTACCGTTTGTCAAGCTTAGGTCTCGAGGTGGAAATTACATGCAGGCTTTGTCTTAGGTAGTCAATTCTGAATTGTACCTCCGGAGCTTTTGTTTTGACTTGTCATAAGAGGACTGGAGCGAAACATCTGTGGGGGTAATGACATCCTGGAGTGTTATAGGAAGGAAAGAATGGAAAGGAAAAGAGACAGAATACAAGACAGAGCCAGAGAGAAACACCAGCCAGAATCCTGTTGTTACAGAATGAAAAGAGGAGTAGAGAACTGATCACCCATGTGTGAATGGAACAGCATACCGTCAAATAGGAAAGGCAAAAGCTTTACCGAGTGAGATATGGAAAAATGTGGAGGCCTTCAGTTTTGGCCCTCATCTCATTAGACTGGTAATGTGCTGTGTGAAGACTCATTCTTAGATGCTAGAAAGGCAGAAGGATCGGAGTGGCTCTGCGGACCACAGAAATTCATATCACCCTCTGTCCACCTCTTGTTGGCCTACCTCCCCCCAACTTTCCATCATCCCGCTTGGCTGGTGGGTATATTTCTGCTCTCTGTCCATCTGTCTCCTCTCAGCCCCGTGTAACAGAGAAAGTCATCTGGAGGATTCAGGAGGGGAGGGTGGGCTATAGTATTTCAATCCATACTCTGCATGTCTGAAAACCCTCACACTGAAGATCAGAATCCCTGGAATATTTTGTACCAGCTGTTTAATGGAATCGATTGATGACTATGGGCGTTTTCGCACCACTAGTTTGATTATTTGGTCCGCACTAGCCAGTGAAATTGTTACTGTTTATAAAGATTCCAAAGTGGTCCGCTTTCACACCAGCAAACGAACCAAACTTGGTTTGATTGACGTTTCATTTATCTTCCGGTAGAAATAAGCGGCAATTTTGACCCAAAATGGAGCGACACATTCACACATTAGTACTTGCTCTGATAGTTGCTTATTATATTCTCTGTATTGGACATTTCTGGCAAAATATCCAATTTGTGAATGAATCAAGGCTGCGTCTGGAGAACAAAGTGCTTATGCATTGGAGTCGCCGAAGACGCATAGCGCGTCATTTCAGGCTAGACCAAAGGTCTATGGTTTGGACCCGAGTTCGCGTTCACACCAAAGGGAAATCAAATGCCAAGCTTTGGTGCGGTATCAAGACCAAAGACCGAGACCACCTCTTTTTGGAGGTCTTGGTCCGCTTGATTTAGTGCGCACCCAAGTGCGATTGATGCTTTCACACCAACGAAAACGAAGCAAACCAAGAGCTTTTGGTTCGAATGGGTCGTTTAGTGCGCACCAACTCATGTTGGTGTGAAAGTGTAAATATTGGAGATTCTACGCAAGTCATGGAGGCATCATTTCTCATTTGGATATTCCAAATAAAGTGTTATTCCAAGCATTTTCCCATGTTGATGTGTTCTATGCAGATATTATTTGGGATTTGAGAAAACGCCTTGCCTCTGGTGGGTTTTAAATGGATTTATGCGACACGTGACCTTAGTTCATGGTCAGCTTTGGGATCGTACACAAACAAACTGCTTAAAAGTTTCCAACGTGCGGCCAACAGTTTACATTTCTCATCAGAAGGAGAAACACACTTCACCATAATCAAAAGATGTTTTTTTGATCTGCCCGAATACTGCAACACCAATGTATTTAAGAAGACGGATGAGGGAATCAAAGAGAGGTATGATCAGTGATTTTATGTTACTTTTATGCTTTCATTTGCATCAAATCAAAGGTCTTGAGAGATGCTTTAAGCCATGGATGAACTCTGAGTCGGAGCTGGAGGATCAGGTGGAACATTGATGACTCCAAAGTAATAGTAATGTCAGTCAGTAAAAAACAGCCACATACCTTGCTGTAAAGAATTACTTATTTTATATGCACAGGGTTGCTTATCATTCCTAGATTTTTAATTTGAGTTTGCAACAAAGAAAGTTTAGATGTTCTAGTGATCACACAGTTTATCATCGAAAGATGTTTGTCTATGGGTTTTTGACTTGTTTCTGTGTTATTACAGCATTTTAGAGCGTGAAGTCCTAATTATGGCCCCTAACCAGAGGTGTAAAGTAACTCGGTAAAAGTACTTCGTCACTGTACTTAAGTACATTTTTTAGGTATCTGTACTTTACTTGAGGATCAAATTTTCTGGCAACTTTTTACTTTTACTCTCTACATTTTTTTTCATAAATATCTGTACTTTATACTCTTTACATTTATATAAATATCTGTAATTTATACTCTTTACATTTATATGAATATCTTTTCTTTATACTCTTTATATTCTCAGAATAGACTCATTACTTTTTCAATCTAAACAGATGTGAAAGTATGAAAAATCAGTGGAGAGAAACTGTGACTTTATATATTATAGTTATATGACTTTTTATCTCATAATTTTGACTTTTTATTTCACAATTTTTACTTTTTATCTCACAACTTTGACTTTTTCTCTTAAAACTATGCATTTTTATCTCATATTTATATATTTTTTTTCTCTTTTTTAAATCTCATGACTTTTTTTATCTCAATTGTGACCTTTCTTCCCCCATTTTTCCTAAATTTCCTGCCCATATCCACAAAACTGAGTTACTGTGACCTGATCAAACACATTATCTACACAGTAACTCACTTTCAAATGCTTGAGATACTTTTGAAACTTTTCAGATTTTTCCCGGTTATTGTGTTCATGGCAAAAAAATGCAGTTTTACATTTTACTTTTGTACTTTATTACAATGGAGAAATTGTACTTTTTTTTTTTTTACCTTTTATTTCTACTTTTACCAGAGTATTTTTTCACACAGGTAGCTGTACTTCACCTTAAGTACAGAATGTGAGTACTTTGAACACCTCTGTCCCTAACACTAACATATATATATATATATATATATATATATATATATATATATATATATATATATATATATATATATATATATATATATATATATATATATATATATATATATATGTGTGTGTGTGTGTGTTGGTATATATACATACATATAACTATTTTACAACTTAACAATGTATAGTGATTGTTAAATCGTACTTTAATTTCATGTGCATCATCTGAATCAATTCAATTCATTGTGAAGTTTGAAGGTTGCTCGTAAAAAACATGCATATAGTTCTCTAGTATGTAAGACAACATCAAACTTTTGTAGCACACAGTTTTTATTTCTTCGTTTATTTACCACTTCCTCAATTTCCTGTCAAAACTGCAGAGTTTTCATTCATTCCAAATGGACTCAAAATGTAAAAAAAAACCCCACACTTTACAGCAGAATAAAGACCACAGATCCATTGTCCCCTTTTGGGCATAGTCACACATGTTCCCCCTGGATTTCACATTTGATTTTAGGCTTGTTAATGGTTACTTGAGAGTTAAATACCTCAGCTGCTGTATAAATGGTGACACTTTGATGCCTTTGTTAATGTGCTTTTATCGGAGGTTCTCTGATCATTTGCGTTCTCAGCCTGAATGACAGTAAAAGGTGATCATGCACTTGCTGTGAGGACACTGGAACGCCAACTAATCATTACTCTGTATGTGTTAGTGTGGATGTCCTTGAATGCAATTTAAAGCAATGATATTTATATTTGCACTTACCATTATTAATATTACCGAATGGCAAAGTATGCAGTATTATTTGCTTGTAAATAGGCTGTTTAAATACATAACATAAAATATATAAATATATAACATCAGACTTGGACTCACTCAATAAACTTGGCAGAGAGAGAATGCTGTTCAGATGAGCATAACATTTGAAGAGAGAGAGAGAGAGAAAGGGAGGAGAGAGAGAGAGAGAGAGAGAGAGAGAGAGAGAGAGAGAGTGAGAGAGAGTGAGAGTGAGAGTGAGAGTGAGAGAGAGAGAGAGAGAGAGAGAGAGAGAGAGAGAGAGAGAGAGAGAGAGAGAGAGAGAGAGAGAGAGGTCTTCTACTATTATTTAGTAATAGAATACATCACTGTGGCTGACGTTAGCGTCACTTGGCCCAGGTTGGGCCAATAAAAAATCACTTATGAAAGGTTAAATATAGAGAAAAATCTATTTGAGAAGTGGCACAAAAGAAGCACTGGGTCTTTATGGGTTAATCTGATTAAAAATGTTAACAGAATTAATCCATCTGCAGCACAGAATGACTCTGAATATCTCTGCCAACGCATTTGGGCCAGTTTGCCCAAGTAGAATTACTGTCGCACATGAACAAATGGTCAGTTGATTTGGTAGTGACAAGCAGCAGAACTAACCCATAGAGATAGAAAACCATAAGTGGCACGTTGGATGGAACAAAAAAAAAAGATAGAAAAGTTGTTTCAAGTTGTTTTGTTTAAACTGTTTAATAAACAAAACTGCATACATGTATTCCCTTCTTTCTTTAGTTTGTTGACTCAAGTAAAATGAAATGCAATAAATACACATTCATATTCTGCATAACTGAAAGTCTTCTACCTGCACACTTCCCATTTGCTTTTTTTTTTTTTTTTATAATTGATTATTATTTGTTTTTTACTGATTATATTTTAATTACCTCCACCAGCGGAGGTTATGTAATCATTGGGGTTTGTTAGTTTGTCTATTCATCTTTCAACAACATAACTCAAAAAGTTATTGACAGATTTCAACAAAATTTTCAAAGAATGTCCGTAGTGACAAATGCAACAAGCGATTCGATTTTGGGGTTAATCTGGATCAAGGATTTTTTTGGAAGAATTCTTTAATATTGGTTTTGACAGAAATAGTTCTAATTTGATACATAACACTGGCGGTATTCTGCGCTCTCCCAATTCTTTTCTAGTTGGAATTGACTTTTCTTGTCTCTTTTCTATTTTTCTAAAGTACTGTGAATAACCCTTGTTAATGAACTGTGCTATATAAATACATTTCCTTTGTGTTGCCTAAAAATGAGCAATATTTAATCGTGATTAATCATGATTCACCCACAGCTACCCTATGATTATTCCGATTAAAAACTGTGATTGTTTAACAGTATTAATTATAACTTCATACTGAACAGATAAGCTGTGACTACACCATGTCTCTAATGCCTATAGAGTGTCATAAGTTTACAAAGTGACAATGATCCGAAAAACAAAAGGACAAGTCGACCTTGTCATTGGAACAGCGGGAAAAAAACTGACATCTGACTTAAATGGCTCCACTAAACCACTGCCCACAAGTCAAAGAAAGGTTTTAGTATTATCATCCATATTCTCTGAAAAATGGCCAAGGAATCACTGGGTATCTGCTAGGGTATGTAAACTTATGAGCATAAGTGTATATGTCAGTGTATTAGTAAATGGCTGTTCATATATATACCACTGTTATGGTGACGTCCCCATAATGTAAAGAACCTCCACTCCACGATATTAGACAGCCCACAGTTTATGTCAGTTTAGTTTAAAAGTCACTAAAAACAATTATTTGTCAGAGCATAGCTTGCGTACCACTTTACCCTGGAGTCCCTAACTATTCCCAAATGGGGCCTTATAGGTTACATGGAGTGAAAATCCTATGTGTGGCTACAATAGGCGGTGAACTCTGCCATCATTACTGTGGGGCTGTTATTGAATTATTCAGCTTCAGCTTGACCTACACTTTATTTTAAACCACACACAGTATCGCTGTGCAATTCCTGTCCATCATGCATTGCACTCAGTGTGGTGGCCCAAACCCACATGAAATCTCGTGAGACCTAGAGTCGCAGCAGTGCTACACAACCCAATATTCATTTGAATAAATGGATGTCTGTTTTTGTTTACAATGTGAAGATATTATTGAATTTAGAATATTTGTTGACAGCACTAATGTGCTTTGCCCAGAGTACTATCTCTCAGACAGAGCTGCTCAGTTAGTGTGAAAGAGCAGAAAGTGAAAAGAGAAAAAAAAACACCACATACTGAGAAAGTTTATTATTCTAAGAGTCTATATATGGAAACATTCCCTATTTTGACTTCTTGGAGTGGGATTCTTGGGTTTTCTTTCCCACAAGGCATCATTTCAGGCACCATACTGCGTGACTATACATATAAGTCCTGTGTTCACTTTTCACTGTATTCATTATAAATGCAGGATACAACAAAAATAGTGACGCACTTAATGTTAGCTTATTAAGAACACATAAGTAAATCACAGCAGACAAATGGGATAATTGGAAGCACAATGTTGTTACATTGATAGTTTTTAATTAACAGAAAATACTTCTAAATTTATGTTTTTATTATGCCACAGGTGCCAAAACCAATCCGCCAAATTGTCTGAAGTGGCCCATGGGTGCAAAAGTTACACTGAACATATTAACAGTCAAGGAAGTGAAACTCTATTTAGTTCAAGTTCAACATACACAACAACGTGATCTCAAGTAAAACAAGTGACGTCAGCTGATGTCATCAAATCTAGGTGTGTGCTGACGTCAGCATATTAATTGATTGATTGATACTTTATTGATTCCTTACACAAAATTACTTTAGCAGAACAAAGGTGCAGTATCAGGCATATATATATATATATATATATATATATATATATATATATATATATATATATATATATATATATATATATATATATATATCAAATTGAAACAAGTGACATGTGAAATTTTGCAAATTATAAGTAAATGAGAGGGGGAAATAAGGTATTACAATCTTTATTAAAAAATTGGTATTTTGACCTACTTTTCCCTAAATGTAATCACATTTATTTTTGGTCACTGGCAATCTATAAACCCAATTTGGTATGAATCCAAACAATACCCTCACCACCCCTCCAGGGAACATGATAATAATGGCACAATAACGTATAAATAGTGAAAAAATAATAATAATAAAAATATATATATATATATATACCCCTCCACAAACACATACAATCACCATCAAACCTTTATCACTTGTTCCAGTGTCAACACTTCCTGAAATTTCCAGCCAAATCCCTCCAGAACTATTTGAGTTATCTTGCTACAACTGTCTCACTCACACACACACACATACACACACACACACACACACACTCACACACAATGGTTTTGCACTATAACAACAACAAAAATGTGTAACTGTCATCACCTATAAGGTCTTATGTTATTTTACTGCTCTGACTTACTTGAGACAAAATTAACCTGAACATGCTCAAACTTGAAAAACTCTGAAAAAATAAAATGAAATTACTTTGACACCCCTACTTTAAACCCATAATTACCAATGCCTAAACGTTATGCAGGTTGAAATACATCTTGTAGATTATTCAATTCCCTTTATGAAGTTATTATACTGCCTGAGAATCCACATCTGTTCAGCAGCTCCAAAAAGTCTTAATAAGAGATTTTCATCAAAACAATTAGACAAGATGACAATGGTTTGATACTCAAGACACTGGAGCCGTACAAATAGCACTCTAGCATATCGTACGGTCATCCAAAAAGTATAAATGCTGAAAGACCGCTCAACTGAAAGTGCTAATGAAAAGAATAGATCACTAGTTTATTGAATTTTTTTTTTCTTTTCTTTTCCAAAACCATCTGATGGGTGGGATGGTTCCTAATTAATGGTAATCTTCCCCAGCTGTTTTGTGGTGTGAGGTCCTAAAGACTCAGTCCTGAAGCCTCTGATCTGGTCTTTCAAAGACCCACCAATTTGGATCAAACATGTCTTGATAAATTGCTGTGTGTCCTGTAGTGTGTGGGAGTCACAAACTGAATCTCAGACAAACGCCCTCAATAGCCAATTAGAGCCAGGCCTGCTGCTACATATGAAAACCTGCTGCAACTCATTTAATTGATTCATAACATCCCTCGCCAAGATAAATGCAAATACTGATTCATTCATCAATTATTCATGCCTGCTGATCACACACACGCTTTCAAACAATAGCAGGTGTCCTACTCAAGACTGGCAATCTGCAATGCTCCACACCTCCAGTTTGTTCTGAAAAATATACAATCCATCTGCAGCCCTGTTTTCTGCTGCTATTGCTTTCTGATCTTCTTTAGTCTCCATCTTATTGTTTTATCTTTGTGCATCGGTGTGCACACAATAAGAATCTAGTCAAAAGTATTGCAGGATAAAGCGAGATTGTGTGAGATTTTGGGTTCGAAGGCTGGCTAAGACACAATATATGTTGCGATGAATGGTGCCAAAACATTCTGTGTGTGGGCTCAAAATGAAAATGGGAAAATCTTATCTAGCAAGTCTGTAGCTCTACTCAACATTTGTGAATATGAACATGGCATACATAAAAAAAAAAAAAAAAAAAAAACAGGAAGGGGCTGAAACCAAATTAAAGCTGGATAACAGACGATGAGAGTTACCTCAGTGTTGAAAAGCAGTCTACCAAAGAGCTGCCGGGCCTCTTCTAATCCTCCCTCTAAGTAGACGGCACCTGAATGAAAAGAATAATGACAAAAAATCAAGTTTATGGCGAGTCAGGACAAAACAAGCATGACATCAGTACAGAATTTCATCAAAACGTGTGAGTAAAGTGTTTACATGTGTTGAATAGAGACACAAAAAAAAGTCAAGCCATAGTTGCAGACACAGATTTTAAATTAAGTAAGGAAAAAAAAAAATGATGTTCAGCCAATGAATTGTTGGAGTAAAAAAAAAAAAAAACACCAATTCTAAAGCAATTCCAGTCTTCTCTCTTAATGGGAAACTTTAAATTAATTGAACTCTGCAATGAGTTATAATTGCTTTATTAAATGTAGGAATGCATTTTTATTGCTTTTTGACGGTGAAATGACCTCGGGGTTCCTGTGCAGATCCACCTCCCGCTTGTTAAGAGCACAGAAGGAGTAGGAGGACGACAAGCGGGAGGAAAAAGGGATGGACGCATCGGCACACTGAGATGGAACTGGCCAAGGTCACATAACAACATCAAACTTGAATTCAGAACAGCAGTCTTACCCTCCCTCACATGCCTTGTATGAATAGGCCTTACAAACATACGAGCCCACATACAGACTCTCGTACTGTATGTTCAAATCCTTTCATGGGCAGTAAGGACAAAACTATAATGTCGTCTTTGTCACTCGCCTACACGCTTAAGAACGACTCATGAGTGCAGATGTTAAATACAAAGAACACACTGAATCCAACTTAGGCTGTGGGAGAAAAAATAACACAACATGTGCACACACGCATAAAAAAGACAAAGAGAAATTCAGTACAGGGACGCTTCTAAATTACACAAAGCTGCTGTTACAGTACAGTAAAGAACACATAGTCCCCATGTTGAGGTGCTGTGTGAATTCTATGTAGCACCTCTAGTGTATTCCGCCGCAGTGTCTTACACAAGTCAGCTCTCCTTTGTGCGTTTTGTTGTTTTTCTCCTCTTCTGCTTCGACTAAAATCAGTGGAACTATCATGGTGCCTTTAAGCTGCGCACAACTTCCAACCATCACACTTAGGATGGCTCATTCAATTTAGAAAGCAATAACCACCTGGCAAATTGGGTATACAATCGTGCAGTGTTTTTTATTATGTGCATAAATGAGCCAGTGGAAATGGGCTATGGTGCGGTTGCAAGTCTAAATGCGCAAACTGCTTTCATGGACGACATCAAAAACATATGAGGGATTCATCATCTGGGGAGGGAAACTGCTTTCAGATGGCTAACAGGCCATTGACGCGCACACGCACGCACACACGCGCCCGCACACGTAAACGCCGTGAAGATGCAGCCTACATAACTGAAACCATAAAGAAATACAAACAAACCACCTAGAACAAAGATAAGCACAAATGCACACCCACTCTATCTGGCCCCTACTCCTCAATAGAGTGAGAAATCACTACCAGCCATTGTCCAAATGTTTGTTAAATTTGATTAATCCTGACAGCTTGTCTCATCCAACATCCATGTTGGCTGGTAAAGGATGCTCATTGATTTGAAAGCTCTTCAATATTACACAAATGTATCTCAGAGGTAAAATAATAAACATATCCAATGAATATTCTAATGCATCAACTTTCTTTTTTTTTTTTTCATACCATATGTACCTTCCAACCCAAACACCTAAATCCAGACACAATAATGCTATGAAGAAATGTCTACGAATTCAAACGTATCCAGAAGCCACAAAACCCCTTGCAGATGTGTATCAGAAACTAAAGTCTGTGTAATTTTGGCATGATGAGGTGAGCGTCTCACTGAGTCTGACCACAGGAGGCTCTTCAGAGGGGAGCGGTTCTTTGCAGGATGTTTTCCACTATGCATCAGAGCTAAGATTTGTGGTTTGTGGACCTGAGTTTTAGGCACTGCTTCATAGCAGATGTTTCCTCTGGAGACCAGCTGTGGGAGGATAAGAGCTCCCTTCTAGGACCCAAGGTTTGAATATCTTTAAAATATCACTCATCATGCATTCATGTGTGTGAATGTTGAGGCTAGAGGGTGTGGGTGGGGCTGAGCAGAGGTTTTTTTTTTTTTTATGTTTTTGATGACACAGCATTAAAAAGTTCCCCAAATGGAGGCCTCAAAGTCACTGAAACTCAAAGTTTTTGCTTCTTATTAGATTCTACAAACTTCTTCCAAGAGGAAAGGGAAGGTGTAGGTATGTAAGGGAGGGAAATATCAGGAGAGCCTCAAGGGATTTAAAAAGGTATTAAAAATCTCAAAGCAACACCTTTGGTGTCAATCAAAGGGTGTGTGGATGAAGAACCAAGATATGCAGTTAATTCTTGCGAGAACAACTTGACAAGGAGGCTGCCCATGCAAAAAAGTGTGCCCCAAAGCAACTGAATCAATCACGTAACTTGCTGCAATCATTAAACGAAGATCTGTGCATCACAGCCACCCCCACCATCAGCAAAGTTGCAGCTTTGCACCTTGAATACACAGCCATCACTACCAGCAAGCTAAAGCAGCAATCACATGCTACCATCTCTCTACAGCTCATCTTGCAGTACCATCATGCCCTGGCCAAATCACTGAGCAGTCTGAGCTCCGGCACATTCAACCCACTGAGCTGTCGACCCTGCCAGGGAAGACTGCACAAAATACAGGTGGCCAACAACAGGGAAGCACCTGCCCAGAATATGCATGTGAACACTCGCTGATTACTGCAGCTCCAGTTTTCACCAGCGCTAAGAGATCACAGCACATTCCTCTAGTTCTACATTCTTTACACTGGCTCCCACTCGGCTCCAGAATAGATTTGAAAAGTTCTGCTACTGGTCTACAAGTCACTGAATGGTTTAGGTCCAGAATACTTGAATGATATGTGAATAGAATATAAACCCAGTAGGGCTCTGAGGTCAGCTGACTCAGGTCACATAATCCAGTCCAGAGTTCAAACTAAATATGGTGAAGCAGCTTTTAGCTATCACACTGCACACAATTGGAACAAGCTAACAACTAACCAGAAATCAGCCCCAAAAAACCCTTGTTATGTCCATGTGCTTATGAGTAAACTCTTTTCAATGTTGTCTTTTAAAAGCATGCTAATTTCTTGCCGTAATCCATTTTAACTTCAATGTTAATTTTAATGTATCGTTTAATATAATTAATTTCACTCTGTGAATGCATTATAAAATCACATTTTATCTGATTATTTTAATGTCTTTTACCCTTTTTGTGATTTCTAAAGTCTTTTATTCTTCTTTGATATTTTTATGGCTTTATAAAACACTCATTTACCCTGTGTATGAATAATGCTACACATGCCTTGCCTTGACATTGAGATGGAGTTTATAGTGAATGTGTATAAATGATCTACCAGCCATAAGCCTAAGACTCAAACAGAAAAAAACACAAGCAAAATGTCAGTAACATTGTACACTGAAATCAGAATATGATATATTAATATTTTAGGAATATTGTTAAACTTCCGTTTTTATGAAGATATTTAGAGTTTGCATATTTCAATTTCAACAAATGACAAACTGAATCCTGCAGATATTACTCTCTGCAGCCCTTAAATAACCCCAGTGTCCACATTCACTGGGTGGAAGACTCTAAGGCCATGAAGGCTTAGGCCTCCCCCACTGTCAAATCCTGAAGAGGACTCACAGATATTTTGAGCCCTTTACACACAAAAAAAAAACCTGCATTTCATATTTTGCCTCAGGGAATCACCCAAAGAGACAAAGAAACAAGTGGGGAAAGAGCAAAGATTGAAGACGGTGTGGAAACAACCCCCACAGAAAATCAAGAATGAATGCATCTGGAATATGACACACCTCATTTATCCATCCACCAGTTATTTTAATCTGTACTTAAGAATGTTGTTAAGGCAAAACGAAGTGAAGGGCTAATTTGACGGTTACATCGCACCCCTTATGAAAGTATGAAAGAGCTGAGAATACATTCAAATGAAACACTTAGTCCTTTAAGTCTGTAGTTCCATATATATATGCATGTATTTTTTATTCTTTTTTTTTTTTCTTCCCCTTCTACTAGTTCTATCGAAGACAAACAGACCCTTATGTTTCCACGACTGGAAAAATCTGGTCACAAAGTGGTCAAATGATATTTTATGAGTGAGAACCCCCCAAAAAAATTACCTAAATTGTTTTATACAAAGTTTTGCCTGTTCAGTAAGTATGTTATCATGATTTCAAATATCATGTAACCTGAGCACAGAAAGAGATCCATGCATTTCTTGAACACCCTCCTATTGATGATAAAAATGTGATTATGTGATAAAAAAATATAAATAAAAATGTGATAAAAATAAAATGCCCTAAACAAATTAGAACTAAACTCGACATAGGCAACACTCAGACTGTAGATCTTAATGCACAGATTTATTTATTTATTTATTATTATTTATTTTTTTTACATTTTTTCTTTAAAACAAAATTAAATCAAATGTTTTCTTTTAGTGGAACTGTTGCATTTCAATGAAATCATGATGCATTGCAAAATATCAGATATGTGTCCAATTTAGGACTACATATGAAAGTGGCCTGGGTTTGATAGAAAAAAACAAAAAAACAAAAAAAAAACAAAAGAAAAAATTGCTAGACTGTCGTAAAAAATATAAATAAGACTAGAGGGAAAAAGTGACAATCGAGCCACCTTTCAATCCAGTGTGAATTTAACCTTCATGTCATCGAGTGCTGTTGTTCTCTCATTTATGTAATTTCAAGCCCTTGCAGCACCTCATTCACATTCAATAATACACCAGATGACATCAATTAAATCTGTGAGGGTTTACAGATTAGGTCTCATCGTTGAGATTGGGACTGAGCCAACACTTTGATTGTTACCTCATGTAACAAACCCAAGTATTGTTCCACTTTTCAGCTTGTAACCACCAAGCTTTAAACTGCTGAATTGGAAACTTTTTGATACACAATGCAGAAAGTCGACCAAAGTTTGTATTGTGTACTGTATGGGGCGAAAAAACAGTCATGTTCAGAGAAGGCCGGCCAGTAATGAATCTCCACATCTGTCACAAGTCTAATTCAGACAGCCATGCCAACTGCACAGTGTTATGTTTAGGAATAGAATTCCAATGTCTGTGGGCTTTCAGTGACCAATAAAAACCCAGAGTCAGGGGCATATGAAACACCAGCGGCTGACAGTCACATTAATAACCTAGAATGAATTATTCAAAAACGCTCAGGCTCTAATCCATCAAATAATATATTAAGCCGCTCCCTCTCAGCTCAATGGGGGCTGAAGCAGCAGACGGACACAGAAAGCAACACATTAAAGGCAAAAAATAAACATGAAAATAGAATTTTTACCACTGTGGTGACAAAGGGAGGCTGAGTGCATTGTAACATCAAACGTCTTACTTTTCAGAAAAAAAAAAATAAAAATGAAGCTGGGAACAGGGTGGAGTGAGACGAAGAAACAAAAAGACGGGTGCACGAGAAACTAACTCCACTACTGCTACCATTGCAGCAATTAACAAAGGGAGCAGTACTCGCTCAATGAATACACCGGCTGCATTGTGTATGAATCTGATATTCAGCAAGTGAGAGATAATCCTTTCTCTCCGTTCTTTTAATAGGAAGAGCTTAGAGAGGGCCTTCACAAAGGTTCACCATCTGTATCCCCCATGGCTGCTGGCAGCGTATAATCCACAGATCAACTGTACAAGGAAATTAGGGCCATAAAAACAGAGTGGGGCCTCTTTTCTTCTTCTCTCAATTCTTTTCAAATTGTTCGGGAGGAAAGGAACCGACGTGGCTTATCAGTGAAGAGGACCTGAGAGGGAAGCAGGAGGGCAAGAGGCGTGCGGCTTCTATGAAAAAGCAGAGGGAAAGAGTGGTTTCTGAAGAGGTAAAGTGGGCATGAGCAAAAGTACAGAAAGAGAGGGTGAGAGAAAAGAGGAAGAGGAGGAAGAGGAGGAGGGTGTGGTACAGAATGGGAGGTGCGCAGGCCAAAAGAGCCCAAATGAGAATGGCCCACTCCGGCAGAAGTTAATGACAGGGGATCAGAAAAGCAAGATTTCCATTCAACACTTTGAATTATTCAGGGTTGCAGGGCACCCATTTGCATTGCAGATGCCTTTGCTTTCCATTCCTCTACTGCTCTCCCTCCATTCTAGCTCTCTCTCCAGCTCTCTGCCTTCCTTTCTCTCTCTGTCTCAAGCAAGAGAATGGCCCTGCCTCAGGGTTAGCAGATAGACACATTCTCGGCTCGGCAGAGGGAAAGCTTTGCCCATGCAAAACAGGAGATTATCTGCCATTTCCAACACAGCCCAGGTTCAACGGTCACTGTGGCAGAGAAACAAATAAAACAAAGGTCAGAAAACATGCATAGTAAGCCGTTAAAGCTATCTGCCAGGGCCTTGGAAATATTATGAGCATGTCATATTCCATCACGGCTTTCAAAAAAAAGAGGGAGTGCGGAAAAGAAAAGCATTTGAATTCTACATATGTGCACGCCGGAGGAGAAAAGCGTGTTAAAAAAGGGAAAAAAAAAATGATAGCATAGACACATCTGCAAGTGTATTTCTGTTGATGTGGTGCCTACTGCTTTTGGGAAAGTGGTGGTTTGACGTCTCTGTCAGACAGAAAGGCGTGCATGAGGATGAAATGACAGCACTTGTGTGCCCCTTGTACCATCCTACAGCACGTGTGAACGACGTGAGTTTGTCTTGTAAGAAGCAAACGCTCTGTGCGGTGAAGTGTCGTAGAGCTGCAGGGTGAGATGAGGAGGAAGGAGGAGGGGGTCTTAGATGACAGAGTGACAGGATGACTCATCATGTGTGTGGCACATCTTTCACCTAATAACACCCAAACACTAGATCACAGGGGGGGAAGAGAGAGAGATGGAGCAACGCAAAGGGACATGAAGAGCAAGTCAGACAGAGAGGGGGGGGGCAGACTGCACGACAACAAGGTCTTAAAGGAGGTGTTTGAGCTAAAAAACTGAAATGAAGATGACAAAAGTCTCAGCAAAAGAAGAGGCGACATCACACAACATCACAGATGTAAGACTTTGAATGCCTTGAATCTGTGAGTACTGTATGTGTGCGCGTCTGCCCCTCAGCGTGTGTGTATGCGGCGAGACAGAAATATTTTGGAATGAGTAATCCAAAAGCCATCACCGCGGGGTGCTCACTGACAGCTCACAGGTTCCTTTAGAACAGCATCCCTGTTTATTCATCACTTCTATTAAGTTGAAATTTCAGACGGAACAGGAGAGAATGAAGAGACAGAGGGAGAAAAATACGAAAGAAAGAGACTCCAGTGTCAAGGCCCTGCTGCAAAGAAGCGGCGACAGCCACAGGATGGAATAGATTATGACTTCGTTTCTGCCGATAATGAACCCGTAACAAGTATGGGGCCCTGGGGCCAGCAGGGGGCTGTGGTGCCAGTCAGCAGTTTCCCACCGTACTTGGTGCTTTGCCGTATTTGGTGCAGGGGGGAGGGAGGAGAAGAAGATCTTTTTAAAGCCACCCACTTTCTGTATCTATCATCAGGGGAGCGCAGAGATGGCTGAACTGGTTCAATCAAGATGGTGATAAGATGAGGAAAGCTGCCGACTCTGCAGCTCTCCAGGAGTGAAGCTTAGCTTTGCACTGCCCATGGGGATTGGATGGAAACGAGGACCGTTCCCACCAAGTGATTTTTGTGTGTGGGTTCTAATATGAGGACTTATTTACGGGTCACGCCGCTTACCTTACCTGTGCATGGTGGCTATGACGCTCAGGTGCTGGAGCGCATACGCGTGTGGTCCACACTACCAGGAATGTTGTTACAGAGACTCCATTGCATCCAGTGGTTTTACACATTCAGTTTCCCTTTGATAATGGCCATCAATAATGCATCACATTGGGTTTATGCCACAGCTATATAGTATATGTATGTATAGTGAATACACTATAGAGTAGATATGTTTTATTGATGAAATGGTTGTGTAGACAACATTGTTGTGAATTTCATTGTTTTGATGCATGCGTGACAGTTTGCTAAAATATCTGTGGCAGAAAGCAAAATGCAGATAACTGTTACTATATACAGATGTGGAAAAAAAATTACTTTTTTGTTCATTTTAATGCCTGGTATAATTAAAGGTACTTTTGTGTGGACAAATATAATGATAACAAAAACAGCTCATAAGAGTTTAAGTTCAGAGATGATATCTATCCAGTTTTCTTGTTAAAAACCAAAATCACTTCAGTTCTTTCATTAATATCTATGGCACTGTACTGACAAAAACAGTACTTTTAGGCATTCCACATGTTATTTTAGTTTGTTTTAGTCACATTATACACACAGGAGTTAGTACTTGATAGCCTTGATGGCTTTTGTTGGTCTAATAACCCCCCCCCCCCTCGACTGTATGTCCTATTCCCTCATGACTTAGACACTGACCCAAGGTTTTCGCTTTCAGCTCAAAAAAGTGTTGCTGGTATGATGTCAATATGACTATCAAAAGATCTTTTCACAGTTCATGCTTCCAGTGAACCATAAATAGTAACCTGGATGTCTAGTGTCTTGATGATGCATGACAGGAGTTCAGCAGGGCTTGAAACCCAGCTCATCAAATGCACTTTTCACACAGACAACATGGCTGCTCTAACCTGTTAACATGAGCGCAAAATAGAAAACCTGGACTTTCCACAACAGGTGAGGCTAGCATTGTGACATAAACGGCACAAACTCGCTGAATGAATCACAAGCTTGTGCATCAGTTTGGCGTTCGTTCAGGAGCGCAGGCCTATAGAAATTCCATGACCAACCAGAGGTCAACCCACATCTCCTGAGATCAATAAGCCCAGGACCTAATGGGTGAGCCACTGTAGGTTTACACAGACTTATACACGTACATATAGTATGAAATCTTAAAAGATTCTCATATTTAACTCGTATCAACTTCGAGGGTGAATTCTAATCATTATGCATTGACATATTATCTCTGAAACCACCTACGTGATGCTGTGAAGTCCAGCAAAGCAACACTTCTTATGCTGTGTTTATAAAAGCACAGAGACTGTATTTGTTTTCTGTGTATGTAAATCAATCCTTTTAGGAATAGATTTACATATTTAGTTCACTCATAATGCATTCTCTCTATTTTGCTTCCCTGCTTCTATCTGGATCTCGTGGGAACCTCACCGATAAGAGCCTCAAAGCAGTTGGCCATGGCGTGTCGCAGGTCCGACTCACGGCACAGATCAGGTCCGTGAGCGTAGAGCATGAAGCGATCCAACTCCAGTTTCTGTAAAATATAAACACATTCATATCAACGCTGTGCCACAGACACCTCCGTAATAGCCTCTTCAAAAAAGTAATAGCATTTTTTTTTGTACTGCACATTTTCATAGGTTCTCTATGGAAAACAAGGGGCAAAACAGAGAGACAGAGAGACAGAGAGAGAGACAGAGAGAGAGAGAGAGAGAGAGAGAGAGAGAGAGAAAAAAAACTCCAGGGAAATGAAAAAGATTGCCTGCCCTTGCTGGAAAAGGTTCTACTTCATGGCACTGACAGATGTGCCCATGTGTTGTCCAGCTGTGGCATGATGCAGTAAGCCGGCACAGGAGGAGGATGTTCACACACGTACACAAATAAATAAATAAATAATAATAAAAAAAAAAATCACACTGGCATACACACACAGACATGCTAGATAATCCCAAGATAAATTGTGAAATAGTGCAGTGGTGACCTTCATTTCTCTGGAACGCAGCGAGTCCTTTCACTGGTAAATTCATTTTTACAATATCGCACATTTGGATGATCAGTATGAATGAGCTCTAAGCTTCATCCTCTACTTCAGCGACATTGAAAAGATAAAGAAATCAAATCCAAATAATTACGTCCACACTGTTTTATATGGCATCATATATTGATCTTAATAGAAACCTCTTGTGGGGATATGTATGTATGTATGGAGATGCTTAAAGCCGTATATAACACTGTCATAATACCTCAGTGTCCACAACCTGCATGTCTCATGAACCAAAAATGAATCACAAAATAATTTACTTTTAATTCAGATAGTTATTTATGCTGAATTTCCATTGCATAAAACTGTAAATGGATCTGCAGGATAAATACATTTCCATTATTTCTGTCAATACATCGCTAACATGAATACACGGCGGAGCTACAGCACAGCAAGCCGCATTATGGCCACAGCAACAAATACGGAAATGGCTTAATTGCCTCTTAATTGCAGCAGTCGCATGTAGCTCCTTGTCCCAAAATTAGATAAATTTCTGAAAATACCCAAGTGCCCTAGCGGCTCCATTTGTACACAAATGGACTGTTTATGGTGAAATGCACTTTGAAATTGTTCACCATGAGGAAAGGGAATCAGGTGTACAGTATAATCACGGAAAGACGGATTTGTGATACTTAGGCTATAAATGGACTGCACTTATGTAGTGCTTTTCTACCTTCATGGTGCTTAAAGTGCTTTACAAAACCTTACATTCTCCCATTCACCCACACACTCATACAACAGTAGGTGCTGTTGCCATACAAGGTGCTTCCAGACCTACTGCGAGACATTTAGGGTTCAGTGTCTTGCCCAGGGACACTTCGACATGTGAACAATCAGAGGGAGGATGACGCTCTAAACTTTTTTTACATATTCCATGAACAATTGGTGACAAAACTGTAGAATGTTCATTATGTCTTACTGTTAAATTAAGTTAGTATTTTCTTTTATCTCAAGAAGAACAGTAACAAGCTGAAATATATCAGGTGAGAAATACCTAAACATATGTCTGAGATAAAAGAAAACTTAATTGGTGACAAAAGACATGTTTTTAGATGTAAATCTCTTCTTTGCGTTGTAAAATACTACATAAATTAACTTTGATTGATTGAAATCCCTTGTTGTCTGTACAGTTTGTGCTGGCAATAGTGAAACGAAACATGAAGCGCTTTGAGCACCTTCAAGGTGGAAAATGCGTTATACAAGTGCAGTCTATTTATCGTTCAATAGCTGCACTGTTTGGAATCATCTAAACAAGGTCAGAACTGAACTGTGGATCAACAACCAGAATCTTAGTAAAGATTTACAAATCACATACTTTTGTGAAGCACTACAGTGTGCTTTGTGTGGACCCAGACAAAATATCTAATCCGATAACTGTAGGTCACAATTAGGGATGTACAAATATACCAGCCAAACCACCTGAGATTTGCTGATACGGACCAATATTGGTGTAAGTATATGTGATCTAATTCACTGATGGCATTATATTAAAGGTTTTTGAATACATTTGTAGTTTGTGTCTGTGTTCCTATAGAGAGAATATGATAAGGGGTTGAAAAAAAAAACCCAAGACAACATATTTGTATTGATATTTCTACTTTTTTGGGAAGATAAATAATAAAAGTGAAATGAAACGGTCACATCAGTGTCTACAACAGCTATCCAAAAAAATGCTTTTTTTTTTTATTATTAGTATTTTTTTATCAGTATTAGTGTCAATATCAGCCAAGAACTGTCCAATTGTTTCATCCATAATCATGATCCAGGCATTAGAAATGGTGACTCTGCACTAATACTCCACAGTGTTTATCCACTACTTAACATCAAAATTTAATGAGGTTGGACTGAAGTACTCGTGCACATTATACCATCCTAAAATAAAACACTGAGCTTAATCCCAGGTTTAGGGCTTTGATTATTGCCATCTGTGACTGCAACTGTTAATTTAATCCTAATATTTTGTCACTTTTTATCTTATTATTTATAAAAGTGATCCACCACCACCACCACCCCTCTTTGGGATACAACTTTATTTTTAATTAGAAATGAATTGTCATTTTTCTAGTGTTACAACTAGACATACTGTGATGAAGCACAGATGTGATAATTGATCTGATAATTGACTATCATCATTGTTATACCAACTATTTTATATTTCCTGACATACTCCAGCCATCAATTGTTAGATAACTAATAGTTTTCTCCATTATTTTTGCATAAATATGAGCATCTGCTATTGTCCCACCTATGACAGATCTTGGACTAGAAAAAACCAGGCCAGCAAACCCAGTTAAAATAGTGTATCATTACTGTAATTTGGGCTTTTAATGTAAACGTCTGAAGTGTGCGACTTTCGGTCAGTCAAACTTTCTCCATCTGTTTTTTTTGAGCCAAGTCAAAAAAAGTAGCCCAACTTGACTTTGCTGGCTCTGTATTACAGACGACTCCCCAACAAAAAACAGTCAGGGTGCTATTTAATTACGGCTGCTAACTGTTGGTGGTATCCCACCCCCCGTGATTGCGTGCACAAATTAAATCACAATTCATAAATACTCCAACTCAGAGGGAACTCGTTCTGACTTTTAAGCCTTCCAAGTGAAGTTGCGGATTGTGCCGTTGCTTGCTGAAGATATTTTTTGAAAGATAATTGCGAGTGTTCTTGAGCAGACGGCTTTAGAGGAGCCTGGTAAACAACTTGGCAACGTCGAACACTGTATCACACTCACTTTACCGCGAGCGGCAAATTGAAACAAGCCAAACTGCTACACAGCACTAATGCAGATTCGGGCGGCTGCATCTTTGTATTCAGCGGGGAGCAACATGAAAGATTGAAGTTTTTAATTGCTTTCTCCACATCACGGGACGATTATTGTTGTGTTCTTTACAAACGTGCCAGTGAGTGCAGCTCGGCTCTACAATGCTGCCAGCGAGAGGGGGAAGGGGGGAAGCAAGGGGGCCTAGTGATAACAGGAACTGGAGAGTGTTTCAGGAAGACCTCTAGGGGCCCACAGGGACCCCAGCCGTACTAGTCTAGTCCTCCAAAACAACAACCTTTTAACTCCAATTACAAACCTGAGGGGGCAAAAAAAAGGTAGGAATGGCAGCAAGACAAAATTACTCTTTTCCCTTGTGCCCCCTTAGAAAGAAGCAAAGTCATAACAGCAAGACGGAAAACAATAACACCGTCTCAAACATGTTCTCCTGTCAATTCCCTAGCTTTCTGCCATTTTTGACCTGTGGAAGAAGGACTGGTTATGAGTTTGAAAGGGGTCAGGGGATGGGAGGGTGGGGGGGGGGATTACCTTGGCAAGCATGGCTAAATGCTGGTTCTGTACGATGGCTGTTCTGTAGGTGGCCAGGCCGCCCTCCTCTAAACTGGGGAACAGGTAATACAAGTGGACACTGTGGACAAAGAAGGCAAAAAAAAAAATCAAATGGTTAAAAAAAAAAAAGTCAATGGACTAACCAGTTGATAAGACATCAACAAGAGATGTTTCTCAGTATCAATAACTGAAAATGGCAAGAATGGCCCCAGAGAACAAACTTCCTAAAAGCCCAAGGCTCTCTGCAATTGCACCAATTGTGTACTTTCCTCCCTGGCTCTGTTGCATTCCTACAATCAGCTTCTGAATGGATTTCCTCAATCCACTACATATATGACACTTGAGTTGATTTCAATCCATTTGTACTATTTACAGCTCATACGTTTACATACCCTGAATAAATGCAGATAGGATACATTTGAATGTTCCAACGTGTGACAATGAAAGAAAACATAAGGCCAAGTCGACCTGTCACTTTGGGGGACGTGTCAAACATGCAGTTTATACAAGAACAGGCAAAATCTGAAAGGAACTGAAGGTGTTTTGTAAAGAAGTATGGGCTTTAGCATCTGAGAAAATAAAGTGTCTGATCCATAACAACCACTAAAGACTGACATCTGTCACTGATGTTGAGGGGGCAGGTTCAATACAGAGGATAAAGAACAAGGGTATGGAAACTTATGAACAGGGTCCTTTGGATAGTTTCGGTTAAAAAGAGCAAATATATTTTTGTGATGATAAATGCCTTCACCAAACCACTAAGCCATGAGTGAGAGAAAAGTTTTTGTAACATTCATAATCTCTGAAAAATGGCCAAAAAAAATCTTTATACATTATGTACATTAAACTGGGGTCAACGCATTTAAATAATTGTATAAAGTTGCATTTTCTCAATATTTTTCATGTTGCAAATGTTCCAGCATTGTATCACGTCATCTCTTGGCGTTCCTCTACACCAGGGGTCACCAGTCCTGGTTCCTCAGGGCCAGTACCCTGCATGTTTTAGATTCATGTCTCTTCCAACACACCTGATTCAACTGATAAGTCTGTCATCAAACTCTGCGGAAGCCTGATAATGGCTGCCAGGTGTGCTGGAAGAGGAAAACGTCTATAATGTATTATTATTATTATCATTATTATTACATTTTATTTTATTCTAAATGTAAAAAACAAAATTAAAAGAAAGGGGAACCTGAACACAATAAAAGATCTGCCCAAAAGCTGCCGTTGCCTTCGAGTGTAGACATCTGGGGATGTTTGCCAGACAAGTCCATGAGTCACCAACCACTCCAACCTTGGTTTAAATTAGCAGACAAGAACAACATCCAGGTATTTAATCCTTTCTTGGTTTGTGTGACCTTTGAAGTGGAACACCAACTGGTCCTCCATTGATGATGTGTCACGAAATTGTGAAATATTCTCTATTACGCCTTTAAAAATTATTATAAATATTTTAAATGGTCACTCAATTCCCAACACGTGGTTATCACGGTGTTTATTTAGATAGAAATGCCTGATAATCATATGAAATTAACATACAATTCAAAGTCCAGAAAAGTGAAAATGTCGAAAAAAATGTATAGAAATGGTATACAATGATTTGTAAATGTCATAAAATATAGTTTACTAACAGAATAAAAAAATAACATGCAACTAAAATTATGTTTGTTGAAAGTAAGAAAAGTTACTATTTCAAGGGAAATAAAATAATTAATCTTAAGCGAAGTGACAACAACACATCTCCGAAATGTTAGTTCCTACTTTGACCCTAAAAGAAACCGTGACGGTTCTGGATAATCTTCACATATGGCAACTGCTTTATATGTTTGAGCTTTAACCTACATGTGTAGATCTTTTTAACCTGGTCCCTTGCCCACAGAGGCTTCTCCAGATGTTCAGAGTGTTTTGATAATATTCCCAATTTCATATTCAGGAAGATTTTTATTACAAAACTTGTTGCAGAATGTATGAAAATGTTTGCAGATTGCTGAAGCTCTTTACTAATAAACTAGGACTCTCTTTTTATACCAGATCATCTTACTGATCTGTTAATAAGTATCATCTGTTGTAAAACAGTCCTTCACCTATTTATTTTGAGCATCATTTCAGCTTTTTGTTGCAGCCTTTTCAACTTTTTGGCAACATGTTACTATCATCAAATGTTACGTTTATATTCTTTAGATCGTACGTTTTCTATTTTCTGTTCTACTTATGTGTAAACTATTTTCAATCTTCTTTTTTAAATATACGTTTTTGAGTTTAATGTCTTACTTTACTATATTTGAATGTATGATTTTTAATATCATTAATGCATTTCTTTTGTTTTGTGAATGCACTTTAAAATTATGTTTTATTTGTGATGACTTTAATATTTTTTTTTCCCTTTTTTGATTTTAATATAATGTCAACATCATAATGTCAACTTCTGTGACTTTTTTTATGTTTTTGTGAAGCCCTTTTGAGTTAGTCTGTGTATGAATAGTGCTAGTATCAATACATTTATATATTACACAACATCCAAATGTTGTCACTACTGGGCTCATTTATGTTTAGTATGTCTTTTTTTTCCTAATGGGTTCAGTTGTATGTTATCTGGATGAGGAAATATCTTGGTCAACAAGTGTTTACCTACTGAACAATCAAAACTATTAAAAAAAAAGAAAGAAATAATAATAATATAGAAAAATCATCCTAACTTTTTATAGCACAAATATTTACTCTATTTACTCATTTGACTAAAAAAGACAAAAAGGTAGATTTCATATATATATATATATATATATATATATATATATATATATATATATATATATATATATATATATATATATATATATATATATATATATATATATATATATATATATATAAATAAATAAAAAGACCATGATATTTGATTAACACTGACTAATAATCTATTCCACTCCACTGTGGAAAAGTAAAATTACTTTCATGAAACCATCTTACAAAAATATATAAATATGCAAACAGTTGGATATTTAGTGCATGCTGTGTCATATCATATCTGGCAAACTTTTCTAGATGACCTAATTATTTTTCCAGAGATTTCCATCTTTTCCAGGTCTATGTTGGAAACCAGAAATGGCCACAGACGCTCCAGTAGTTCCACAGCTGGGTTCCGGGCGAGCAGCTTCCATTTTCATTACGGTCCAGCATCTCCCTAACCACAGCGTGTCATTTGATTTCATTTGAATTAAAACAGCCCATTTATTTCAGTCATTTCTAATCAATGGAAAGAGAGGAAAGCAGGTGGCGTTGTGTTTTCCAAAATCACGAGAGGTCCATTTGTCTGGGTATTGTGATCTTGGTTTGAAAACAAACTACTTGGAATTAATAAAAATAATAAAAAAAAAAAACACTCAGTGTAATGAAAAATAATGACGCCAAATCGACTTGGTTTGCTGGGAAAAGTGTCTATCACAGGAAATAATCAAATAAAGTCACAATAAACTATTTATACTCTAGAAATACTAAAAACACATGCTTTATGCATATTCACATTGTGTTATTAAATGTTTAGAGTAAGCGCTGCAGTCGTCATTCTTAAAATGTATGTCTGTCAAACTCAAATTCATAAGTTTTAGAAGGGTTTTTTTTTTATTTTCGTTATTTAATCTGCGTTCACACTTAAGGTTAAAAAGCTGTGGCACTGTGTGAATCGTTGTGACAGGTAGGTGCAAAGATGAAAAAGATAACACTAAGGAAAGAGCTGAGAAAAATTAAACTATGAAGAAATGTCTTGCGTGAAACGTGTGAGCAACGAATCAAGAAGGAAGAAATTATTACTTTTTTTTTTTATGCTACACCACAAAATGTTGAGACAGACACAGATTGTCATCTTGTCTGAATCAATCCCTTGACCTTAAAATCTTGATTTCTAGCAAAAAGATTCATTCCATCATCAAGTGACTTTACTTGAGGTGGAGTGGATGTGAGTTCATTGTCAATATTGTTGGTTATTTTATCAAACTGAGAAAGAACACCCACTAACTCATTCACTGCCATTGACATGTTTTGGCATCAATTCAAATCCAAATGAAGAGAGTCTACACTTTGTAAGTATTCCAAGTATGTAAGTAGTCTAAGAACTCCCTATTCTGCGAGTTGTAAAATCATTCAAAATGCTCTAAAACACCTGGCAGTGAACATGTTAAATATAGTAGATGTAAAAATGACAATGCACTCACATTTGTGGATCGTTTTCTGGATCAGCAAGAACCTTATGCTATTTTATAATTGTGCTAAAAGTGCACTACTACCATGATTAGGATCTAGATCATGAACATCTTGTGGAAGTAAGACCTGCTATGAAACATTTAAGTTGGTATGGACTGTAGAAATGAAGTTATAGCACAACATTGACAGGGTGAAGGCAGTAATGAAAAGAAAAATCATTGCATAATCAGGTTTGATTGTTTCCAACATTTGTGTTTTATGTAAAAAAAAAAATTAATAATAATAATTCAACTTGGAAAATGGTGCTCTATTACATTAGGGAAAGCATTATAAGGATAAACAATGTGCAGAAATAAATAATTATAATAAGAATGATCTTAAACAACATTTGGGTGGAACGTGTAATATTATTATTTTATCCATTACACTGGTCTACAAGTAAAATGCTTCTGGAATAAACCTAATTAAATGTTTCCACGTGTGTGTTACTGATAAAGAAAACTCAAGTCTTAAATGATGGTTGGCTCAAGTTTTTGAGATAAGTGTGGGGTTAAAATGTGAAATTCTTAGAATGAACAAGAGAATGGGTTTTAGTCCAAAGGAATATTGGTCTCAGATCTACTTCAAAACACTGTCTGCACATTATGATCCATTCACTTCACAGGTTCTTTCTAGTGGAATATTTACAAATGTACATAAACCACCATATATGTGGAATAACACACCATCATATATATCAAAAACATGAACTTTTTGTCATTTGTTTTCTGACAAAAAGTGAAATTTAGCACATTTAATGTCTGAAGCAGATACTTAAAAAAAAAAAAAAAATTGGAGAGATGAGTTATCCTTCGATTTTCTAATGAATCCATTTTACATGTTTTAATCTGACTGTAGTCGTTTCACACTTACGTATCTTAAGCCTGCAACATACTCTTCAAAAAGTGATGAACTTGGGGGTGTTCCTCTGCTTTAACCCCGCCCACTTCCACTTCTGACCAATAATGTAATGTCGAGAACAAGCTACACATACTCCAAAACTGGAAAAAGGAGAAATGTGTCTGTTCTTGCAGAGTGTAAAACAGGCTTTAGTTTTCTTTAGTTGATGCAGGCCAATAATTTGACTCTGAATTAAATCTTCCAAGACTGTAGGGTCATATCCTCTGGTGCGTTTGCTCAACACTAGGGTTAAACAACTTGTTACTAGTTGAAATGTTAATCTTTGTGATGGCAGGATCTTATCCATTTCTTAAATTCTGTAATGACCTGGCTGTTCAACCCACGTCTAGACTGACTTCATGAAAACACTGCCCAGTTAGAACTGAATCTGTTATTTCTAGCAGCAGTTTAGTTATTTTTTTTCTTGATTAAATCCACATAAAGTCCCAAATATCCACCAGTGACCAAAATGATTTACTGATATAAGAAGGTACATCACTGTGGATCCATTAATTGTATCAATACATGTAAATAATTAGTGTAAAATGCAGATTATTTTCTTTTCATGGTCACCAGCTACGACCCATTTAGACATTCAGAGGTTTCGTAGTTACCATAGAAACACTATCTTCTGAATGGACTGTACTTATAAAGTGCATTTTATACACCAGCCCTTTAAAATTCTTCACATTCACCCATTCACACACTCATACATCAGTAGATAGTAGCTCTACAACCTTGATTCACCAATAAAACCAGTAAAAGTTAGACTAATGACAGTGGATGGAGACATTTGGTTGATGTTCAGTTGATGATATTTTTTTTTTTTTGTAAAAAAGGTTGTACCTCAAATGTAATTTCAGTATGATGATTAAAGTACATGACCACTCAATTAAATATCAGAAAATACCTGAATTTTACTGAAAAAAAATTCCAAATGGAGATACATCACATAAAAGATCTAGAGCACAATGATTTGGGGAACTGTCACAAAAGTAGCACTGGGTCTTTAAGGGTTAAGGTTGACCTATAATAATTAATGTCATAGCTTACCAACACATTAGTGCTATTTCTTATGACAGTGACTTTCCATAAAGGAGAATCACAAACATTGCAAACGGACTTGCACTTTTACATCATCTACTGAATGTTAAAAAAAAAAAAAAAAAAAATCTTGTGACCCCCCCCCTCCCCTCCACTCTCCTTCTGTTCAACACTAACTCCCTGTGTTGGGGCTACTCAAATGTGCAAAATATTCTGCTAGCTGGCCAGCAGAGGCACAGATAGCCTCCAAGGGCAGCGCGCAGTGGTGGTGCACAAGGCAGTTGGCTGGATCCGCTGTACCCATTTAACTGGACAAGAGGCTGATAAATAATTCAGGGGGCCAGAGCGTAGGCCAAGCATGTCTCGTCAGACGCTAACAATCAAAGAAGGGAGGCAGAGGGAGAGGGAGAAAGTGGCAAAACATGCCCAGAGATAACCAGAGAAACAGAGGCTAACCACCTTCTTTGTAACACTGTTCCTGCTGCATAAGAATAAGAAGCAGTGTCCTGTGTACCCCAGTGTCGGTTCCTATTAAGGTTTAATCCTGCTCCTGACTGTTCAGTGTTGTGGAAATGTTAGCATCAAGAGTTACGAATTAGATTTTGGTAGTAAAAGTTATTCAGTCGGTCAAATGGAAGTGGAACACAATTCTGTTCTTCCTTTTTGCAAAGCAGTGTGTGAGGAACCGCTGCACTAAGACACATAGTCCATTTCTTATTTTTTTCTCGCCGCAATTTCAACTCAGAGGAAGGGATAGATATACAGTTGGTAGGTGGGCAGCTACCAAGGTGGGTATTGTATGAGATTAATAATAGCTCCATATAATTAGCACTGTGCTTAGGTAAGTGCCAGGCAGCAACGTGCTCACTCACCTGGGAGTCAATAACACAGTCAGCATTCCAGACAGCAATTCCACACAGCTAATTGCAAGTTGTCATGGAGAATATCACGCCGCTAAAAGGGGCTAGCAGGAGGAAAAAAAAATTACATCCGAGTTCCAATTACCAGTAAATCACTGTCTTGGATAAGTCGAGAAGTATGAAGCAGATAGTTGTGACAGACCCAGATAGATGTAGACAATGAGAGTGAAAGAGGAATGGAGTGAAAGGGTTAGAGGGGAAGGAAAAAAAAAAAACACACACACACACACACACACACACAGAGTTAGATAGCGTTGAAGTCGGCTTCAATTAGTAGCCGTGTCTATCAAAGATGCGCCGTCTCACCTGGTGAGGAACTCGACAACGGCATCACCCAGGAACTCCAGTCTCTCATTGTGATTGATCCTAGAGAAAGGGAGGAGACGGGAGGGAAAGGGCGAGGGAAGATGGACTTAGTGTAAACACAGGTATATAGACGCATGCAATCAGTGCTCAGAGTAACAGCTGCTCACATTTAATAAGAAGACGTCTTTGCCTGTAAAATTAGCTCATTTCATTTCCCCTCAGATATCCCTTCCCTTCACAGTTAAAGTTAATTTTCCTGTCAGCAGGCCTGCCGCGTATATTAATCACTAAATTTGTCCCTTTGATTGCTCCTGTGGTCAGTGATAGCATGAACTGATATGAACCCGCAGGCAACCTACCTGGAAGGGGAGGGGTCATCCTGGCCCAAGCGAGACATGATGTTAATCAATGTGTTGATTCCTAGAAAAAGAATCCCAGGGGGGGGGGGGGGGGGGGGGGCAAAGGCGAGTCAGTGGTGAACGGAGTTTGACGGACGGGAAAGTCAAGAAAAGAGCAGATTTCACAGAGGATGACTTACCTTTTTTCCTCATGTACATATGGTGCACTTTCCTATCCCCGTATTTAGGCTGTCGGATGCCGCAGTTGGAGAGAGAGTTACGGGCGTGATCTGGATTCATGCCGAAGTTGAGGTGGTGACTGGGGTGAGTCATGGCCAGCTGGAGAAGACCACGATTCAGTTAGCAAATGGGAGCAATAATGACATTTTCACAGAACATTTTCAGGAAGCCAGAAATGTGTCAAGGAGCCCAAGAACTTCATCTGCATTTTGACTGGAGGAACCATCATCTAAATTTAGTGCCTGTGCTGTAGTTCCTGCCCTCCCAAATGACCCCACTTCAAGGAAAGTGCTTTCCATTCACCCAGGAACTATCAAGCAAGAAAGACGTTGCTCCTCTGACAGGTCGAACACGAGCCTCCGGGCGGCTACAACTTGTGTACGGTGTTCATTCAATATATGAGGAGTCAAGATGGGGATTTCTTGGAACGTTTATTGACATTTAGACTCAAATAGACGATTCCACAAGTCATCCAAACATGAAAAGAAGGCGAAACAGGACAATAACTGGACATTATTAGGTCCCCTACCTTACTATATATATATATATATATATATATATATATATATATATATATATATATATATATATATATATATATATATATATATATATATATATATATATATAGTAGTATAGTAGCTGTACTTAAGTAGAAGTACAGCTACTGGTGTGAAAAATACTCTGGTAAAAGTAGAGTACTGATTCAACTCCTTTACTTAAGTAAAAGTAAAATTTCTCGATTATAATAAAGTATAAAAGTAAAAAGTGAAACTGCTTTTTTTTTTACATGAACACAATAATACTTATTTAACCAGGAAATATCAGAAAAGTTTCAAAAGTATCTAAATAAAGACTTTAAAAGTGAGTTACTGTGTTTGATAGGGTCACTGTACATATTTTGTGGATATGGGCAGGACATTTTAGGAAAAATTGGGGAAAAATTGTCACAATTGAGATAAGTCATTTAAAGTTTTAAAAAAATTACAAATATGAGATTAAAAAAAAATCCATAATTTTAAGAGAAAAGGTCAAAAATGTGGTTTCACCGTTCCGATTATTAAGATTTTTTTTGTTTTGTATTGCTGCTTGCACAAAATAATGAAAATAATGAAAGTGTAAACAGCAATACAAAACAAAAAAACATAAAAATACACAAACATTGTACATTGTATGCACTTTGACCCAAAAATAAAGTGTCTTGGTGCTTTTAAACAACATGTGTAACATAAAATAAATATTTAAAACAAAGTTACAAACAACATATTGTGCACAGTGTAGAATTTAAAAATGAAAACAACTCTCCTAAAATAAGGAAAGTGTAATGTCCACAATGTTACTTGTTTGCAATTGTTTTAAATATAATTACGTATTTTAAGTTCAGCCTCAAGTTGTTTTTTTTTGTATTTGTTACTGTCAAATGTTTATTTTTAACTTGGGACCTGGAATGTTTGTCACTAAAAAAAAAATATATATATATTTTTTTACCCATATCAGCCCCAAATATCGGCTTAAAGAAATCAGCAGTCCATATCTGCCATCAGCAGAGGGTGATGGAAAAAAAATCGGCATCGGCCATTAAAAAACCTGTATCGGTCGATTCTATAAAAAACTGAATTACAGAAAATCTAAATTACATAAAAAAAGAAACTATAATGAAAAGTCCAAAACTATTATAACCTTGGTAATAACCTTGTTAGTGCAATACATTACTGTTCTACTCCCAATGTTGCTCAGACTTCTACCATGAATTGTTTGGAAGTGAGAAAAATCATGTTTGATATACACTGACCTGTTTAAATTGAACTTCTCTATGCATATGCAAAACAGGCAACAGTGTGTAACCCAGCGGTGACCATCTATAAAACACACTGTATCTGTGTGACCTGTTCAATGCACTGAATATTAGACTTTGAGCTATGTAGAGGCATCTCTGATTTTGTGCTGTAAATGACAAAACGCAGCACAGAAGTAAAACTGACATGACTTGCCTTATGCAGTAATAAAAGCTCCGTGACACATTAGAGAAGACACTTAGCCCTGTAGGTTTTTATTGTAAACAGACAGTTATGTATACATTCTTTGCCTCTTTTCACAGCTCACTGTCTGTATCCGTAGGGTTTAAAAATGTGCTCAAGGCATTTGCATCCGTCTGAAACACATGCCGAGTCATTTTATTTTTAAATATTTCAAATCCTAGCTTGTTTGTACAGATGTTTATTCAGGAAAATGGCTATGCTGGTGCCTTACTACACCTGTTTATGCAATAACACCAGCAATTGTGCATCAGTGTGAAACCGGCGGCAACTTTTTTTTTGTGCCGTTTCACATACAAACAAAACTCCACAGAGAGACTATAACCAATATGTTAGACGAACCACATGGCACGTTTCCTTAAAGTGTATTTTTAAATAGAATTTTCTTTTGTGAATAATGTATTAGTGCTGAAACTACTCAGTTAATCCAGCTAATCAAGACACTCACTGAGACAATTAATTTCTAACAAAAACCTCATCTAATTTAGCTCTCAAAAAACAAGTGGCCTCCCTTTATTCATTTCATTATGGCCTTTTTATGTTGATTTTATGTGTACTCTTCCATAAAAAAAATACAGATGGCTACGGTTAACCCTGTAAAGCCTGAATCATTAAATGTTTGACAGAAAATTCCACTTTGTTTTTGTTTTGTTTTTTTAAATGGAGCTTTTATTGGTCCTTTTGAGCTTCTTTTTCCCCCAATCCATGTATGAGTTTTGATGCCAAATTGGATATTTTTTTTTTAATAAAATAAAATAAATGAATAAATATAACACAAACATGTCTAACAAGTTGGTAATTCCTTTTCAAAATTGGCAAAATTCTTCATCCTTCCTCAATAATAACAATCTTGTAGTGTGACTGGAATGATTTCTGCTGAATGTATCTAATAGTATACATCAGGTTTTTCCAAGAAGAAAAATAAACAGATCATGTACAGTAGATGGCTTCCAAAGTCATATATCAAATCTGATATATATGGAAATATAGGCTTAAATCTGGCATTAATGTTCCAAATCCCCCCAGCAGAACACACCATACCAGAACACACGTAGCTCCAAAACAAGTGAATCAACATAATTTATCCACAAACTGAATTACTCACTGAATAAAGTAGAAAGTTCACTGTTTACACACATCTGTATAATGGCACCATCTACTTTTTTTCTAACTAGAACTGCTTATTTTGACAGTTGGTCAATCTAACACTCTTATTTTTAAGTTCTGCATCAGCTGATAGTTTACATAATAGCTCTGTTAGCTCTGTTTTACAACACACACACACACAAATCACCTGATTTCTGTAAAGTTTGTGGTGGCAGTAGCTAAACTACAGATCTGTATGTAATCACCCAAACAAGGTCAAAACTGTCCCAGTTTAATCTGAACCATGGACAAACAAACAGCAACTTAGCAAAGATAATAACATCACATAATAACTTTAAACTCTCATGAGTCCAACAAATAATCAAAGTCATCCGTGTAGAAGAAACGCTATCATTTTAACATCAACCTCCATTCTGTTCATTCACAGCTGTGGCCTGTGCTGAAAATAACAACAGTGCTTCAAGCTTTTATCACAGTCATTTTCTTTGACTCTAAAAGTTGCTTCTTAGCGGTTCTCATCCCATCAGGTCACTGTCTGACACTTTTGTCAAAGGCCCTGTGGTGTTACTTTCCCTCACCATAGGAGACCGGCAGAGTGACTCACTATTTAGTCACGTAAATACCACAGCCCATTGTTGTCAGTGGAGCCAGTTCATATCTCTACAAGCAAATGCATTAAAATCTTTGGCATCACTTCAGAGCTCTGTTCCAAACACTAATAATAATTGTAAGTCTGTTTTTATATAGAAAACATATGGCCCCTTTCAAGGTTCAAGTTTATTTTATTTATACTCATGGGTAGATTTGTTTTGCAGGAAGAATGATTTCAATTGGTATAGTAAAACAACACAAAATACACATGTAAACCTGTACATTGATCGGTACTTGATCAAGTGTGGAGACATAAGACAGAAGAGACAAAGAAAAGTGATCAGTGTTGCGTCATTCATCAATATAGCACCATGGATAATTAAAAAGATCAAATAAATACATAATATCAAGGTCAATTAAAAAAATTGCAATAAACCATGATAAAAATCTTCAAGAAATAAAAGCGGTCTTTGGAGAAAAATATAATTAAAAAGCAGAAATTAGAATTCACAATAATAAATAAAAAGAGCAAAGAAGGATAGGATTAAAAAATAATAATAAAGTGTCATTAATGTAAACCTTTAAACCAGGAATGACATTTTCAGAAATTCAGTTCACCATTACATATATCATCTGACTGATAAATCACAGTTTAACTAAAAAAAAAAAAAAAAATACTAGATTTAAGTGACAATGGGCAAATTTCTACCATTGTCATTTAGCAAATTATAATTCAAGTAACTTGAGTGGACATGTTTTTTTTTTTTTTGTTTTTGTTTGCTCTCGTTGAAAGAATTCTGAGGATGTTGAAAATCTGTAAAGCAGATTGTTTTGTCCAATCACAGGTGAGGTGGTTAAATACTTGACTGAAAGACACAATTACCGACTGTGGCACAGATTCCATCAGGCATAACCGGGAGGAGCTGGGAAAGTAGTTTCACTTTTCATCAACAGCATGAAAGAGTTTTACTTATATTGATACTTGGGGCTGTGTTCACACAAAACCATATCTTTTCCTATCAGATTTTTTTTCTATTGTTTTGAAAAAAAGTAGTCCGTAAACACAGTGTCATTTCAGGAAATGTGTTCGTCTACACAAATCCGCTGAAAATGATTGAAAATCCAAATCCCAGGCCTGTATGTTGGTAGATCCACGCAGTGAATGCTTAGTTAGTTACGGGTGTTTATTGCTCATTGTAATACAAGAGTAGGTGAACATTTGGATTCAATATTTCCATAAGCTTGATAGCTCTTGTTGCACGAGCACTAGTCTGTAGTCCAACATCTTGTTTCTGGGTTGAAAGGTTAGAGAAGTGGGTCTATAACGTAACTTTAGAAAAGTTGTGCTTTGGTTGTACAAAGAGGTGACACTAGTGTATTCAAATGGATGCACTCTTCTAAATGATGGGGTTTCAGTGACTGAAAACACCGGTTTTTAGTGGACGAAAGGCCTATCTCAGTGTTTCCCAACCCTGGTCCTCGAGGCACACTATCCTGCATGTTTTAGAAGTTTCCCTCTTTGAATACACCTGATGGTCATTATCATTCTTCTGCAGAACTGGATGATAGGCTGATCATTTGAATCAGCTGTGGTTGGAGAGAGAGAGAAACATCTAAAACATGCAGGATAGTGTGCCTCGAGGACCAGGGTCGAGAAACACTGGCCTATCTGATAGTAAACTTTTGCAGATATGATTGAAACTCGTCTTTGTGTGGACAGAGCTTTATTCTACAAAGTCACAATATTTAGCTTTTTTTAAATGTGGTCCCTGTGGTCTACATAAATTGTCAAATGTTATGTTTGAATTCTTCATTAATTTAACTCCACAGATCCATCTTTAACTTTATATCTCAGTAATGACACCATGAATGGCGTTTTGAGTGCCAGCCCTTTAAAATTCACAGCCCACCCCCTCCAGGTTGTTGACTCCCCTTTGTCTCATTCAACCACTTGTGTTTGTTAATACAATCAGCAACTCAATATGTTACTGCTTGAAGTTTGGACATATTTTCAGCTTTTACAACAACCACTGCTGTGGATAAACAAATATGGTGTACTCCGAGAAATGTTTGTCAGAAGACTTGACCTTATATGTGCAAATGTTGTGTTGCAACTAGTTATAAAACATAACAAAATCAAGCAGGAAATGAAAGATGTTGTGGAAATCAACTTGGTTTTTGTTGGAATTAATATAAAGATTCCTATGCAGCACCTGAAAGGTTCAAATTGAAACCTTTTGAACTATAAGGTTACAAAAACACACAATACTTGAAACCAAAAACTAATAGAAGTGGGTTTAATAACATATGACCCCTTTAAGTCTTTGGACAAAGAGGAGAAAGCTGCAGAACAAAGATGTAAATTTACATTTTCTGGGGTTTCTTTTTTTTTTTTCTTTCATAATTAGAGCTCATCTGGCTCTAACATGATAATTAGAGCCTAATCAAAATAGTGTCAGTACATGTTTTCAAACCACAAATAAATGCATTCATGTGTGTAGTTCTAGTGAAAAACAGACTTGACAGATAAATGTTAAAAGAACTATTTGAGGCTTTGAGATATGGCACAGCAGGAGTACGAAATGCAAAGTAAGAAGTAAGACACTTAGGTGAATCTGCTTGGTGACTACTTCCACAGTTTTGTCCAACCCCAGGCTTTGCGGAGACTCTCCACAGAGCCAGAGTCATTCCATTTCCTTTTTAGGCTGAGAATTCATTATGAACAGTAACGTCGGTCAAAGCAAATCAGCCTAATAACGTCAGATCAGCAACTGCCGCTTGAAGGGAAAGAGGAGTCGCAGAGAAAGAGGCCCCCCCCCCCTGCCTCTTTGTCACAGAGAAAGTTGTTTGTGTGAAAATTAATGACTTCAACTATTAAACCGGTAAAAAGAGGCAAAAGTGGGAATTTGAGGTAAAATAACCCTGAAGGAAAGGTATTAATCAGTATTCAGCTTTGTCTGAAAAGAGGACAAAAACTGCTGTGCCTAGAAAGACTGGCACAGCTCAACGTCCAAAACTCGCTGAGGGAAGAGATAGGGCTCAGTAGGATATGTCAAGCCTTTATCAATCTTACATTAGGAGAGTGTTAATCTCAGCCACATAAAAAATAAAATGAAATAAAATACACTGCCCCCCCCCCGGGCTTGCATTTCAAAATGCTTGTATCTTTTCAGCCAACTTCAAATCAATTTCAAGCTCCAATGAGATATATATGTAAAATGTTAACACAAAGATTTCAATATTTATAGTTGCTCAAGAGGCTCTCAGCTTTGTAGCCTTGAACACAGACATGACAAATACTTATTTTCCCCTGTACTCAAGAATAAACGAAGGAGGGGGAAAAAAAGTGATTTTGGTAGCGAGAAAGGAGCTACTTATTTGACATGACACGAGCAGAAATCGAGCAAGCGCCATGTTGCTGCGTTGACAGTTTGATAAAAAAAAATATATATATATATATATATATATATATAAATAAAAACAACAGTAACTTCCAATTTCGTCTCCCCCATTGTGTGATGTCAGACACAAGTCAATGACTGCCTACTACACCGCCTGAACCACAGAGTTAGGTACTGTAAAAGGAAAAGTATCAAGCCAAATACATCCGTTGCTGTGTAAACACTGTGGGTCCTTCACAGTTGAGGACGACGTGCAACAGCAGTATTGGCTTCTAAGCTGAAATGTGGGGAGAGGATTGACGTCCGCAACTGTTCCTGTCAACATAATGACTGCGTAAAGTATCGTAGGGATTTGGATTTAGTGATCACTGCTTCGGCTGCTGCTCAACTGCCTTTGGCTAAACGGGAATAAACATCATCGCTCAGTGGAGAGCGGTGGACTTGACTGGAATGTGTGTTGCTTCTGTAGCGGCATGCAGGGAAAGTGATGGGCAAACTGCCTGCTTGGCAAACAACACTCAACAATGTCATTACCTCATACTCCATTGTTTATGTAGTGCGCCCATGAATCTGAATCCACAGCTACAAATTTCAACAACTGTAACAAAAAATATTCAGTTATCTTTATTTGCCACATGTTACAAACAAAATTAAAACTGCAAGCAGTCTCAAAGGCCTTCGCCGTCCCTCGCAACCACCTTCCCGTGCAACCGCTAACGACAGCCGTCAGCATGATGACATTGTTCCATGGGCAGGATGCGATATTCTGCCATAAACACAGACTTTTGTATAAATATGTAGATGGTGCTACAGAGTGACTTATTTGAAATGTTGTGTGTTGAATGGGTGTATAAATGTGAGACTGACAACTGAGTAAAATTTCAGCCAAATCAGTATTTGTATGTCTGAACTACAGCCATTGTAGTAAATGCAAATGTGTAGGGGGCGCTGTAGAGCAAAATCCCAATTTCTATTGATAAACAGTTGTAGACCTGGGAGATGGACGTCTGTGTGAAACTTCAGCCAAATCGGTGTACGTATGTCCAAGCTGAAGCAATTTATGTAGTGGAAATTTTTGTCAAAAACTCCACAAATTTCGCAATGTCGTAGCACAAAAAGTTGGATAACTTTTGATGTCCCACTTGTCCAGATAGGTTTTTTTTATAGTTCTGAGCTCATTGGGCCCAACGGCAAAGGAGGAGTTACTTAAAATATTAAGACAGCAAAAATCCATGACTCAACATGTTTGAAATTTCAGTCCAAGATGGCGGACTTCCTGTTGGTTTATGGTTGTGGCCATCAGAAGGTTTTTTTTTTTAATCGTCTCCTCATGATGAACATGTGTACTGATTTACGTAGCTCTAACTTCACTTGGGCATGATCTGGCCTAATACAATATATTTAGACTTTTCAAGGGGGCGCTGTAGACACTTTTTTTTACCGACTTTTATGAAACTACACATACTTGCAATTTTTCATATTTCTGAAATGTGTGAAAAAATTTGGTGAGATTTCGTGCATGTTCAGGGGGTCAAATTTGACCTCAAATGGCTGACGTCATTGCGATCACATCAGACTCAATAGGCTTTGCACTGGACGTGGACTGGACCTAATTAAAAAAGAAAAGAAAAAGGTGGTGTCTGACTGCAGCAAAACCATGTTATTCCATCCTCACAGTGACCCTATTTCTGAAAATGCATCTAAATAACATCCAACAAGCCAAAGGTTTTAACCCAGATTTTAGATGTGTATGTATTTCTGAACAGGCTGTGATGACTATGGTTCTGCAGAACTCTGTCCTCTGAGGATGTCAATGTTTACAGAACACCGAGCTTTTACTTCCAAGTCAGTTTTAATTTAATTACACTGTATATTTAAATAAGGTTTGAAGATTTTGTCTATTTCAGAAGGACAGCTGGTTAACCATCTTGGTCAAACTTCTAAGATCATAACAGCTGCATAGCCTCTACAGAGAAAAAGAAAAAAAAACATTGAGTCTCTGACAACACCATGGTGTAATACATAATGTTCACCTTCTATGTGAGTCTATGTAAATGCATCGCATTGAATCAAAAACAGCCGAGGCTCCATGTTCATAGTTTCATATTCTGTGGTCAGTCAAGGAAGCCTCCTATTACAAACAGTTACCATAGGAATTATAATTACAGTACAATATGGCCTTCGCAATAAATCAATGTGACATAAAAGTGGGACATGATGATGAAATGTGGCCATGGATTTCAAATCAAAACTTGAGACCAAAGGTCAGAAAATTAAATACTACATCTTGGCTAAAAGTGTTGATTTCAATAGATTTCCCAGTGACAAGAAGCAAAAGAAAACAAAACTAGAGTCACATGGACACTGGTAGTTGACTTTCAATAAGTCCAATCAATGAATGTGAGGTTTCCTTGCAGTGTTCAGGCTGGTTACAGTAACCTTCAGATAATATGTCACTGAGAATGTAATAAAATGAATAAAAAATAAAAAATAAAATACATAGGCACCCAATAAAGAACATGGGCTGAGAATATAAGCTGAATATAGGCTGCCTCTTACCTCGGAATACAACTGCAATTTCGAGAAACCCAGTGAGTGATGCTTTGTGGTCTATGCATGTTGATATTACAGTTGCTCCTCATACTGTATAGGGTAGATGACTAGTGGGAAACCAGAAATTGTATTCATATGCAACAATAATATTTGTTTTGTTGTAACCAGAAATGTTCAAATTGCTCTTCAGAAGCCTGCAAAATGTTATTCAAGCCAGCCGCACTTGAACCAGATGGACACCTCAATCACATGGCTGGGCATGCATCGCTGTGAATAACAAAACAAATAAAAAACACCCTGCTATTCTGTACGCACTCGCAGCCACAATCGTCGGGGCACACAAACAAAAGCATGCGGTATGAGAGCTGGGGCCGAGGACTTGTATGATTAAATTATTGAGATGCTCTGTGATGCCTCTCATTCTGTCAGCATGGGTCAAAAGTGAGGAATGGGATGAAGCAACAGGGGGTGGGTGGGATTAAGAGGGTCTGTGAGATGCAGGGGGACGCGGGAGCATGTGGCGACCATGAACACATGTCTCTGCATCGCCAGCCCCACCCCCTCAAGTTTTAAATGTTAAATGTTTAACGGGGAGGCTCTCAGAAGAAGAGCTTCAAAGGGCCGCAGCTCCACTAGATCTGGGGGGGGGGGGTGCCGAGTGCAGAGGCTCCCGCTTTCAGTCTGGTTTTTTGTCAGTTGCCTCATGCCAAGTTCACATCAAGATTCTGTACTGCAAGCGCACATATATAGGTATGTGTCTGCAAAGATGAGTAAAAGATGTGCTCATAACTTCACCAACCGAGCTCACTGGTGATCATACATTTTATCCCATATGTTCTCTGCATTGTCATCAATCATTACCGAGAACATACCAGGAAGATGTGGTGAATCTGTACAGACCCGCCCAGCTCTCTGCTTTCCAGATGATCGGCTGCTTTCATCTCATCAAGAATAAAAAAATAAATAAAGAATAAAAAAAAAAAAGAAAAGAAATTCTCTTTGCTTTATTAGATGTACTGCTCAGTAGCCTTCAAAGCCAGCAGTAAATTTACTTAACTTACCCCAAGTCCAAATCATCCCTGAAAACTTTAAAGAAAAAGATACCTGATCTACACTAATGCACTCTTAAAAAAAGTAGAATAATAATGATAACTAAAGTCAAAATATTCACAGTGTGCTAGTGTCCATTCTGGACTGGAAAGACTTTCTTTTTCATCTCATAGTGTGTGTCTATACATATATATATATATATACACACACACACACACACACACACACACACATATACATATAGGTGTGTGTGTGTATGTATTTTATTTTACCGTTTTCTCATGTTGGCATCATTATTCCCAATTAAGCACAAACAATATGTGAAAATTGGGCCGACACTCACTTTGTGATTAGTCTTTGCTCACTGGCAGAACTTGTGACTTCACACTGTCTGCTTGATTAGGCTCCTTTCCATTGGTTCTGCTCAAAATCTTCCTTCTCACCCGTGTCGGTTGGAGTGTCATGGTAACAGTGTGACCACATGACAGTGGCTTAACGCTGACTTGTGTGAATCAGACCGTTCATTTTGCCAAATGTGTGACATGAAAGAAACTCAGATCATCATCAAGGGGATAAATCGATGATTATTTAGATCACAAGTAACAAACATGAGGCCGGCAAGCCAGTCGTGACATGAGTCTGTGAGATTAATTCATGAAATGTAAAAATAGAAAATCATTTTTAGTTCAGGGGTCATATTCAAAGTAAAATACAATCATAATAACCTATAAATAATGACAATTTCAAATTATGTTTCTTTTCCTGTTTGTCATCTGAACCCGCTTTATCCTCACTTGGGTCACGAGGGTCGCTGGGGGCGTAATCCAGCTACAACAGGTGAAGGTGGGGTACACCCTGTATGAGTCACCAGTTCATCACATATATAGACACGCAATCACTCTCACATTAACACCTATGGGCAACTTTAGATTAACAAATTAACCTTGAAGTCCCTTGAGACAAAATCTGTTTTTACACTTGACATTATCTATATATTATGTTATTATTTTACTGGTCTAACCCACTTCAGACCATACTGGGCTGACTGTGGCCCCTGAACTAATGTGAGTTTAACAGCTCTGGTGTAGATTCTGTCTTGAAAATGGTGACCAACTCAATCTTAAAAGGGATGTAATTTTCTTTATCTTTCGATCATTTATTTGTGTATTTGTTCAAGTTTTTAATCCTCCAGATACTGTAAAAATATTTTCATCATAATTTTGGTAAAAATTAGATTTTTACAACCTGCAATTTCTTAATTTGATACATTTTATAACTAATTTACATCACAGCATTTGCACATACAAGGTCAAGACTTCAAAGGAACAGTATGACAAAATTATCAGCAGCAGCGGCTAGAGGGAAAACTGGAAATATGTCCAAACTTTGAGCCAATTATCACAAATGTTCAGTTGTTGATTGTATTAATGAACACATGTGACTGAATGGGACAGAAAGAACAGTCGACAACCTGGAGAAGCAGGGTGTGAAATAGACCATTTGCATTTAAAGCGTCAGCGCTCAAAACAACTCTGATGTCAGTCAGAAATAAGGTTGAAGGTGGACCTGTGGAGTCCAACTAACGAAGAGTTCAGACCCAATTATAGCATGTACAGTTTATGTAGACCACACGGAAATGTTTGAGAGTGCATAACTCCATTTAAAAAAAGCTAAATATCACTTCTTTAAGAACAAAACAAATCAAAACAAAAAAATCATCGGATACCATATCATTATACCATACCGCCGTTACCATATTACCATAACACTCCTAGCATCCTTGCGTAAAATAGACCCTGACTCAAACAGACTCAAGAACTATGCAGGACTTACTCTGCAGAATAGGAGCTACAGATATTACTAGCTAACTTCCTCACCATCCTCAGGAGGGTTTCGACCGTGTGTTGTGGCAGCCCATGCTACTTCACTTGAGCCTAAGTCTGGCTGGCCCCTGGCCCTCATCCTTGGCCAACAGGCAGGACCCTGTACACTCTGTTACACAGACCGTCTCCAGGGGGAAGCCCCAGTTTCACCGATCTGTGCAAGGTCACCCTCTGATAAAAAAAAACAAAAAAAAAAAAAAACTAACTTGATACTTAAAGAAATACTACACTCACTCTGTTCTGCACTGAAACATCTGCAGTTTGGTTTTGGAGGAGAACTGCTGAATTCAGACAGTACCACAAGTCAGAGCCAACAGAGGTTTTAAAAAAAAAGTATTATAATTAAATGTAAAAAAAAAAAAAATTGAATAATTAGAAACTGCTCAAACAAGGCCTGCTACCACCGACCTGTGTATTTAATAATTTCCATTCACTGCTTCCCTATAGTGCATGCAAATACATTTGCAGTGCAACCACCTTCAAAGACAGTATCGGTTGTATTTCTCACTAGCACACTTGATGTTTTGCAGGGGGTGTATACCTCAGCTGACCTTAACTTTGAAAAATCACACCACACTAAAAAGTGCCATTGTGTAATCTTCCATCACATTAAAAGCAGAACCTTAAATAAAATGTTTGCTTATTCCAGCATTTTTTGTTCATACTGACTGAACAAATCACTGAGAGGACAAACTTTGTATCTAGCTTGATCCTCTAAAGCATGACATCGTGAAACATAGGGCACCCGGTTTTGGAGAAAGCTACTTGGACACTTTATTTGTTCCCAAGGATGTGAGACAAGGTGAGCTCATGAAGCGGCTTGTAAAAGTTATTACACGCACCCATTTGACATTGACGGGTTGTGGACCTTGTCGTGAAGACAGCTCAACTTTGCAATGATACTTTGCCACTTTCCCAGGTATTATGCTTTGTATCAACAGATTAATTGCGATCTTGAGAGTTATACGATACCACTGACTCCACTGAGTTCGCAATAGCCTTATAAACACTACGCAGTGCAGTATACGACACATGCTCTCTGTGCAGGGGTCAGGAAATGTGGGAAACATTTAGACAAAGAAACCAGTGTCCTCTTTGGGACCGAGCTCTGATTAAAACTCTTAACTCCTCAAACCCAAGTATCAGAGTAATTAAAGACTATATTAAGTTGACATGGGAGGGATTATATAGATGCATGCGTACAGCTTTGAGAGTTGGTCTACAGAGACCTCGGATGTATAAGGCTTACAATTGATGTTACATACCCTGCCCAGACTACCAAGCCTCTGTATTGATGACCATTACCTACAGTTAATAATAATAATAATAATAATAATAATAATAATAATAATAATAATAATAATAATAATAATAATGGAATAGGTCTTTGAAGCACTTTTCTATGGAATGCATGCTCAAAGCCCACAGTGGATCCATTATTCTTTCACTCTCACATGCTCCCTCTGGTGGGTGGTAAACAGCTGCTTTCAAAGTTAGCTAGTTGTATAATATATATATATATATATATATATATATATATATATATATATATATATATATATATATATATATATATATATATATTATGTATAATGTTCCTGACAGCACTCACAGAATTGTCTAAACCACTTTCTAACTAAATGTGGCTCCATTGGTTGGCAGCTAAGAGTTACTACTGAATCTTATAATATTGTCCCTTTAAAGTGCACCTGTACTGAGCAGAAGACTCTGTTCAGCAGAAAATCGACGGGGTTTGCAGAAACAAGGATGTAATGAGACATATTCCTGTTCGTGAGAAGCTGAAGAAACTACGGGCACAGTATGAAGTGGTAAAGCTCTACAACAGCAGAAGTGGTGTTCACCGAAAAAACTTCCCATATTTTGACTTCATGGACAGTGTGTTGAGACATCCGCTCTGCCAAGGGATTAGTGAGAAACACCATAAATGTTCAGGAGCCTGACACAAATGTGCCACAGACCACAGAATCTGGCAAGAGATGGAATTGTCATTTCCTGATTTGGACCTGAACTGCTCCCCTCTTTAGTTTCTACCCAACATAGTTAATTTAACTGTGATAGGCTAACTAGCATGCTACAAGCAACTTTCTGCGAATAGCATGCTAGCTAATAGCATGCTTGGGCTTCTCTCTTTAGTGTTAGTCTGTTCCATTATGCCACCCTAGTAGATGGCATATAATGGGCTCTTTTCTTTACTATGAAGGACATATTAAGACACATCAGAAGCTATTATTACTTTGACTGGGCAACAGATTGTGCATAACATGACAATCGCAGTAAACAAAAGGTTGTGCTACATGCCATAGTGTGTGTCTATCTTAACTAAGGAGTAGGCTAGATAGCATACAATGGGCTCTTTTGTTCATTATAATGTCTTATTTTATACAAATTTCACGCCTACCCTGGTTGACAATGGGTTGCATCAAGTGACATTTTCACAAACAGGGGTGTGACTCAGAGAGGCTAGTAGCCCGACACGTGAACACAATCAGTCTCAGTATGGGGCTAGTGGACCTGGGCTACCAGCTCTGAGGTGGCCCGCTATTGGCTAGGCCCAGCCTGAATCAACAGTCTGGAAGCAGGTACTGGTGGTTAGAGGTAGATGATTGAGCATGAGTAAACAAGTAGTAGTCAGTGAGCAAGATTACGTGTTTGTAGTACTTGTTTGTGCCGATAACGCTGGTCTACGAGTCAAATGCTTCCTGGAACCAAACTAATGAAATGGTACCACATGCATGTTACTGATAAAGAAAACTCAAGTCTTAAATGCTGGTTGGCTCACGTTTCCAAGATAAGTCTGGGGTCAAAATGTGAAATTCTTAGAATTAATAAGAGACTGGTTTTAATCCAAAAGAATATTAGTCTCAGATCTACTTCAAAATACTGTCTGCACATTATGATCCATACACTTAACAGATTATTTCTAGTGAAATATTTACAAATTCACATACATGTACATTAGACCTGTTCAAAAAAACTGTTTCTTGTGATACACCCCAAAATGTCCTATGGCTAATGGTAGTGAAGTTAGGAGGCAAAATGAGGCGACATGTCAGGCGTTTTTGACAAAAATAAACATTAAAACATGGCTAATGAAGCAGACCTTTTCTTGGTCCAAAATCTAAATAAATTAATATCTGGTCATTCCACCGCTTGATGAAAGGGAATTGGCTTTAAAATAACCAAAAAAGTTTTTTTTGAACAGGTGTAATGTACATAAACCACCTTATATGTGTAACAACACACCATCATCACCACCATCATATATATATATATATATATATATATATATATATATATATATATATATATAAAACATGAACTAACCTGCACTTTTGTCATTTGTTTTTTGATTCACCTTATTAAAGTATGTGCGATTTAGCACATTGAATGTCTGAAGCAGATACTTTCTAAAAAATTGTAAAGCAGTGTAATGTGTCATTTTAGAGTGGTGTCTGCTGCACAGGGTCACAGCCCAAGAAATCTGCATCCCTTCTGGTGCTGGAACAACCGTGAAGGAGGCAATATGTCACTGACCATGCCTGCCTGATGGAGTGGTTACTTAGTACTCGTACATACTTGCCACAAGTTACCCGACAGAACTGCTAGTATCCACTCTTTCTTCAGCTGTAACAGTTACCACGTCATATGATCATCAATTAATCTGTTCCCGTCATACTTTGGAAGCGTTCTTCTCAACAGTTGTAACTTGCATTTATCCAGATATTCTTTACTACATTTGATATGCAGTCTATGGCTATACTTTAATCAATGAAAAATAATTACAACAACTATATGATGGAATAATGCAAACACACCCATTGATTATGGCGTAGTACTTCATTAGCCTGACAAAATAGAATTACAACCTTCAACTGGACAATAGTTACCCTTTAACAATACCACCCAGGTGTGGTCAGGTTCACATATGTTTAGTGCAAAGACACTGTACTGTTGGTATAATATGACTAACAGCACAGGTAAGCCACAGTGTGCACGTGTATGCAGCTTCTTTGTAAATCAATTTTCCAGCAGCTTTTGTGCACCTCCTCAGCAGTACTCTATGTTCAAGTACAGTTCAGATGACTTCAAAACACAATACATTTATAATTCAATCTAAGAGTTGCACCAGAGTTTCTCATGTAAGAAACAAATAAGCTGCCACTGGAAATCATTCAACTCATTAAATGTGATTATTTCCTCACTGTAGAGGCAAATAGGAAATCATGGCAGATTTGAGATCAGTTCTGACTTGGAGACTGCTGCCTGAACAAACAGCATTGCACTCCAGCAGCAGTTCTGTCCAAACCTATCTGGGCAGAGAGAGTATGTAGTGTGGCCCGTTAACAGATGATATGTGTGTGTGTGTGTGTGTGTGTGTGTGTGTGAGTGTGTGTGTGTGTATGTGTGTAGCAGATGAGGAAGGTGCTGTAAGCCCAGCCATGATGGCTCCCTTCTTGGGCCATTTCAGTCCCCCATAGTAGCGAACTGCTGACAGGTTTGGCTTTGTCGACATGCACACACACACAAACAAACACACACTATATGAGACCTATGTCATAGTATTAACACCTCAGTGGATAGAATTGCGATGCGGACAGGCAGGCGGCACACACTGGTGTAGGCCAGTATGTGAGCTGTCAACTGTTGTGATCAAAACTGATTGTTTTTTTTTTTTCCTTTTGTTTGTTTGGCTTTTTCTTTTTTGTTGTTTGAGAAGATCAAAGCATGGAATGAAACAGAAGAATAGACGAGTGACAAACCCGTTAACTTTATCCCAAGGGACGGAGATGTTGAGCTCACATGACAGGTCTGTGACACGTCAGCCGATGGCTGGCGTCACAGCAGGTCACCGTTTCCTTTTTAGAGCTCGTAATGACAGGTCGTCATTATACAAATGACAAAAAGGCCAATCATTGATCAATATGTACAAAATCCCCACTCGAACACAGCAGTGAGTGGCCATGCACACACACACACACACACGCACACACACACACACATATAGAGAAAGCCTTGAGCAAATCTTAATGCATCCTTCCCCTTTTTAACTATGTATAGGCTACAACACATTGATTTCTAATGTATCAGGTTATGACAGCTCTTCAATATTGCTGGAGGCAGCCGTGGGGCTTACTCTGAGAGCACACAGCTTCAGGCTGTAGACCTGACAGTGGAGAGCCGGTGTTATGGAGGAGGCTGTTGTTGTCCTGGCTACTGTCACTGCAACTCACAGCAGACCTGAGCTGCTCGGTGCAGAGATATGACTCAGGCCAGTGTGTGGGTTACCTTAGCTGACTCCTGAGCCCTTGTCTCCACCTGCACTATCCCTGCAGAGGAGGAATGGGCACAGTAATGAGGCAAACGCTGCCTCCCTGGATCCCTGCACACTAGAAGCCTCTGCACAAAATATTTACTTTTTTATCTGGAAATCTAACCGGCTGTATTCTGCGCCCTGCCTAAAAGACCCACAGGGATATGCCTTCCCTTATCTGGCCTGTTAGTTATCAACTATGCCAGCCTTTAAATAATGCAGGTTGTGTTGGGGCATAGAGTCACATCACTTTATAAGTAAGCAGCTGTCATGACTGTGACTTACCTGAAGGAGGCAGCGCTCCTTGAAGACATAGCCAATAAGCTTATCCAGGTGCATCAGACACTGGTGGTACCGGATATGATGGGTGAGAACAGGCAGCATCATGGCATGCTGTGGAGGACACAGAGAATCGACAAAAAAAAGGTCACAGAGTACGGCATACAAAGGAAAAACTGGAAAGAATTGGGAAGGGGGAAAGATAAGGAATATGTCTCAAATAAAAAAAGAAGTGAAGAGAGCATGTTTTGAGAGAAATTGTGATGAAGAGATTGTGAGAAAGAAAGGGAGAGCGTTGATGGAGGGAACAGGGAGGGAGAAATCAATCAGCCAGTCATTATTTATTAAGTGGTGCTCTGCAACACAGAGATGAAATAATCAAAAACCCAATCGCTGCACTGTGAGAGGAAATGACAGGGAGGAGGGAAATTCACATTTGGACTGGACTTTGAAATCGAAGGCCATTTCGACATGTTGACACACTCACATTCAGACAAACAGTGGCAGACCCCCCATGACCCTTTGAGATATATATATATATATATATATATATATATATATATATATATATATATATATATATATATATATAGAAAGAAAGAAAGAAAGAGTGAAACAAAGTGAAGGGAAAGTGGAGAGGGAAAAAAAAGGGAGAGGATGAGTTGATGGATGAGCTGCGAGTGTGCAAATCAGTGAGGGGATTTGACGTGGTAAGTGGGAATGAGAGCAAAGAAGGAACAGTCAGCGGTCAGAAAATGAGTCTGACAGTCAGGGAGCCAATCTACAGAATCATTAGAGGAGGCTTACCAAGTGGAGAAAGTGTAGCGAAGGCTGGTGTACACATATTAACCCCGCGCCACCACATGAGAGGAAGAAGCCACGCATGTTTTAATTAGTGCTATTGGGGAGGGTGAGCCCGAGGCCCAGCGGCTACAAGCGGTGCTGCCACATAGCCCGGGGGCCATCACAGGGGCCGTGGTGACACACTCCCCAGGCCTTGTTAAGCAGCCAATTAACAAAGCCAGGCCCTGGTCGTGTCTACAGCTCCTGACCTGTTCTGAAGTGACTGAGTATGAGTGTGTGTGCGCGGAAAGGCAGGGCCGGGCGGGGGCTTGTTAGACTTGATACTCACTAATTAAAAGGTGGGAAATTTCTAATTTACTGTCGCGGGTGATGTTTGGGCCATTTGGACACTGTCCCAATGGTCTGAGTTTTTTTTTTTTTTTTTTTTTTTTTGCTGAAATACTCATAGCGTGATTTTTAATCTGCACTTTAACGTAAATATATCATCATTTTATTTACTATGTTATGACAAAAAGACGAGTCACCTTGTTATCGGAGTGTGAACATAAACATTTTTCCCCTTAAAGGTTAATTTAAATTGATCACCACTGTATCTTGGGCAATAGGCTAATTATACACTTTAATCACATTTTTATGGGCATATATTCGTATAGTTACAAACTCAAAAGCTGTACAGCCGTGCCAACTCTTAAAAGTGCAAAGTATATAAAGACATAAAACCCCCAATTTAAGAGATCACAAAATAAAGTGATTGAATGAAGGCAGCCTTTTAAGACCGAGTCTACCCAGAAATCCTTGCAAATTATTGTGTTGACAGAAACTGAGCATTGACCGAATTCTGACACTTCTTTCCCTCCCTGGAGGTGATCTAGCAAGCATGGGGAGACTGCAAGTGGTAATCGCAAGGACAAGAAGTAGTGAAAAACTAAATTTGATTCACTGATCCCATCTCAGCAAAATCAGTTTTATACTGGAAAACATAAATTAGTAAAAGGTTCAAAGACTGATTTCTTTTCCTATAAAAAAAGATTACATTCAGGTCAATATGGGGGTCAGAAGTGATGATTGAGAGGGATTAATATTACTATTATTATTATAGTTGTTATTTTGGGTATTTTTTTAATGGAAATGTTACATAATTGACATGTACAACAACAAATTGGTTGTTTTTTTTTGATCTGGGGTTTTTCTTTTTTATTGCCCCAGGGCAGCTGTGGGTACATATGTAGTTACCACCACCAGAGGGAGCATGTGAGAGTGAATGAATAATGGGTCACTAATTTGAAGTGCTTTGAGTGGCCAAAAAAGCGCTATATAAATCCAATCCATTATTATTTAAATATATATATATATATATATATATATATATATATATATATATATATATATATATATATATATATATATATATATATATATATATATATATATTTCCTCTATCAGAATTCACATTTCCCAAAATTAAGATTGATTAATTTGTTAACTTATTCATTTGATTCACTCAAACCTGTACTGCCTTTTGTATTCTACTATGATGTATTTCCTACATCATCATCATTATTATCATTATTATTATCATTATCATCATCATTATTATTATTATTATTATTATTATTATTTCACAAATACCAACACATATTCTACAAATACCAATCTGGATATATGTGGGATTGCATGTAAGTAGCTGGATTAATGTTTGTTGTAATGATTAATAAAAATAATACAAAAACATGTACTAACAGGTGAATTAAGACCCACCCACACATATCTCACTGCTGTTGTAGAATAAATAAGCTTTGGTATTAAACACATATTTGTATTCAGGCAAAAAGGCAAAAAGACGAGCGGAAAAGCAGTACTGAAGGAAAAACTAAACAAATAAAAACACTAATGAATAAATTAATGAATAAATTCCTCTGGTGAGTAACCTGGTCCTTGACAGAACTTTTCGACGAAAACAGGCTCCCTGTCATTAAGGCTGGGATTGAATTCCGCTGCTGCTTTTAGAAAAATCACAAAAGTACGGGTCAGTGTTGCTTGTATCTTGTCTGTGTCACACGTTGTCCAGAGCATAGTACCGCAGTTCGAACTGAAATTATTCATGAACCAATTAGTAGTAGCAGTACAGCTTGAAGCAAATATAATTGGGCGGCAATTATGGATCGGATCCTTCTTTGCTAGACCTTGCTGTAAGAGAGGTCTGGCTTGTGAGGCTGGAACTTTCCGTCATCGCTCTCTAAATATGAGCAGGAGTACCAGCTGTAGGCTATCCACTCTGCACGCAAGGGTAGTGCATATGTTCAGAGGGAAAGATGTGCAACACTGACGCCAATTATTTTCTCGGTAAAAGGCAGAAAATATCGGGATAGACAATAAATAAAATTATTTCAAAGTAAAGTATTCCGGCGCATTCGTTACACCGACAAATTCATGAACAAATGTAGTTCTCTATGTTCCAGTGAGCAGAGCGGTGCACTAACACATTCAGGGTTATGGTTCAAGTCTCATTAGGGCCACAGATATATGCACACATGAAAGTGCATGCTGCATATGTTGTCCCACTTCCCTGGCTTTCAGATAACATGTAGAGTGGAGCATGTTAAGAAATTTCATCTGGGTTTATTTTGCTGCTAACAAGTGCATGACGAAGGGGACGGTGCATGTTCTCTTGCTCCACTCCATGCTGGAGAAGTTGTATATAAATAAACTGTCAGGTCGGAGACATTACTTAATGAAGGGTATGGTTGCTGGGGCTCTGTGGGAGTCCACTTTCCTTACACACATTTTGACACTTGAATGGAGGAGTGACGCAACGTGTGGAAAGATCACAAGCTGAGTTTCTGACCGGCGAAATCAGTGATGGTGTGTGTCCTTCTCTGTCAAGAACCACAATGTGTACATGTATGAGCACATTTGCACTGACAATTATTTCTGACACGTATTATAACAGCTTGCCAGTGTTAATTGCTGATATCTGAAAAGGGCACAATTAAGCCAAAAAAAGGCTGAGAGAAATGAAATAAAAGCAATCGGATGATGAGGTTGTGTTTACAACCCAAGAGTTGCATCATGTATTGAACATGTAAGTACCCACTAGTGATGCACCGATCCCACTTTTTCAGTTCCGATGCGGATAACGATCCAATGTCATTGTTGAGGTAGAGCAGACATTCACACAAGTACATGGAGCGAGTACGGATGACAGCTGTGCATGGATGTGGATGTGTTGCTGACTACTGTTGTATATCTCAGTAGAATAAATCACTGGGCACAGACAAATATCGTACAGCACGTGGACCCTCCTCACCCCCCTACCATTTGTTTTCGAGGGGAAGCAAGTGATCAATGATAAGCAGGGGGGCTCACTTTCACTCAGTGCGTTTTCATGCACATCTGAGTCGAGCTATTGGCAATAATTGGGCTACAGTAAGGATTTAACTGGAGTTTCCCAGAAGTCCGAGTTTACATGCTCAGCAAGAAATTAGACGCTAGGTGATGCTACACACCCATTAGCGTTCCAGTTGGTGCCATAGAAGAGGAACGATCAATCACTATCAGTAAACAAATGGTGTCAGTTTTGAAGCAGACGTAGTAGGAGGAGGATAACAACACCCAGCAAAGATAAGGACCACAACCATGCAGCAGCGCAGTATATTTGGTTTGGTTTAAAACTCTGATTTATTACAGTTACACGCACGTTATTGTGGCGACTCTAATCACTTCCTGAAGGGGGCGTGCCCAGGCCAGTCAGTTGAGCTTGAGGTTGAGTAGCATTTACATGTGTGGAGAAGCTTGATTTGAACCACGTTATCTGACTTGTCCCACTTCTAAAACTCTAGTTCCATTCCAGTCCAACTAAGGTATGAAAACTAAAGATATTATTCAGACTAAGCCAATAATATCGAATTTCTGTATGTGAATGAAAACATACTGACTTTGTCACAGCTTTATACACAGCACTATATGATCTTTTGGATTACTTTTAGAATTATGTTTAGCATGCATGTCTCAAAAATTTAAAAGGAAAGGATTGGTTGCTTTTACAAATCACAGGTGACATCGGGGTCCAATATCTGACCCTAAAACCGGATCATGCAACCTTATTAGCTACAATATTGGAGCATTGCCGTTTGTCCACAACTACAGTTATATTTGTAGTCCTAATTCTATTGTTGAGCTTTTTCACCTTGACTACATTTGGTTCACCCATAGTCAAAAAGATGTTTTCACCTATTTATTTCATCTCCTCTAGCCTCCATATTTTAGTTTAATAAGTCTTGCTGCTTTATCTGGTTTTGACATTGATGTAATGACACTACCTTTTCAACTTTTTATTTAGAAGTGGGTGGTTTGACAGTTCAAATGGCAACTGTCGATATTCATTAAACATAAGTATTACATTTTAATTGTGGAGAAATGTATGTATGTTTTAAATATATAAATATATCTCTCAAATAAACGTTGGATGGTAATGCATCAGACCTGTTGTTGTAGGATCACTAGGATGCCAAACTTGCCTGCCCCAACACAGACTTCCAACAAATGATAATGCAAACTGAGATGAGACATAAAATTAAGCTTAGACCATCAGAAGTGACACCTCTGAGTGTATCCTCAAATGCCCCCAATCCTTAATGTGCTAATGTGAGGCATCCCCAGGTCATGACCCTTATTTGCATTTGATTTGGAGTTAATCAGACAAACATTTCCATTGATATGAACAAGAGAGTGTTTAGTGATTTTAATGTTTTGATTACCCCCTTGTGGCCAATCTAGCAATGGTACAACATCCAAAATTAAACCAGGCATTCATCTCCATGATATTAAGTGATATGGAAAATATGGAATTTGCAAATTAAATATCTTTCAAGTAATCGCGTTAACACAAATAGCATGCAGTGACACTCAGTTCAGGGATAGAATAGGTTAAGATGAGTAAAAGATGAGCAAAAGATCAAATAAGATGACCAAAAGATAAGACAAGATAAGATGAAGATAAGTGATGCCACTATGGAAAAATGTCACAAATAACAGCAGTAATATACAAGCAAGTGTAGAGAAAAAGAGTGGTAGAGAAAACAAAAGATAAACATGAAATATTGAGCAAAAAGTAAGACATTTGGAATGTATATACATACTTATTATATAAGAAATGAAAAACAATGGTCCAAAATATTTACTAAATATTTTTTGGTGAAAAATATATATAGCCTTGGTCTTTCCGTGGCACTAGGGTTTTGAACAACGCATCTAAATAATGTGTTACCACTTAACCAATGACTTTTTATGTCAGATGTTGCCCCATGTTACTACATAATCATCATTCGAGCATGTGTTGCAGCATCGATGCATAAGCGTTTGATGATGGGTGTTACCTGACAGACATCGGAACGGATGCCAGTCTTCCAGAAGCCCTGACTGCTGAGCTCCACTGTCACCTCACGGCGCATGGTGTTCTTCTGACGGATCTTCTGAAGAGCTTCCTGCCAAACAACCAGCCAGTCAATTATTGATCGGTAGGAGCAAAGCCTACAGGGACAGCTTCCACCCGCAAAACTCCACCCCCGCCCCTTCCTGTCTTTCATTCCCTGTTCCCCTAGTAGATCGCCTGGCACATGCAATAAACTGAAACCTGCATGGTGTGATGTGCATACAGTACAGCAGTGGACAGCAACCGGGAAAGTGACAGTTCTGCCAGTTCTAGCTAATTGGGACACCAAGTTGGGTCAGTGTGGCCCTGGGCACCGGTGTTAACAGGTGGAGAAATGTTGATGCAGAGGCCTCAGTCCCAGTTGTCGACAGCTGAAGTACATACCTGCCTATTAAAGTCAGGATACAAGATTTACCTCCATCAGCTGCACCGGTAATCATTACAGAAACACAGACAGCATCATATCATGACTGGAAATTCACTATGGAGGTGGTGTGGGGTGGGGGTGGGGGTGGGTAACAACCATGATGGACGACCTATTGACAAACTGCAGCTCCTAAGTATGCGTTTGATTCAGCAGAGATGCTATCGACGCCGTCTGAGTTAGCCGTGATCTGCCTAAAATGGAACGCCAGGAATTTTTGACTCGCAGAGGAAATAAGAACAACAAAGGCATGAATAAATAATGCCATCCTACTTTGAACTGTGCATCAAAGTGAACACGCTCGCCCACACGCAGCACATGCATGCGCGACGACACACAACAAAATCCTTCCGTGGACAGCAAGCCGCGGTATATGGAAAGCTGTAATCACAGAGAAGGGGCGAATGATATGTAAATACTTTATTATGCGGCGCTTTTTTGCAGGGTGAGGGAATGGGCAGAAGTACAAAAGGTAAATAATTAATCATGAAGGGGAGTTAGGAACGCATGCATCTCTGAGAACAAAGATAATTTCAACTGGTCAAAGAGAAAAGCCACGGTGCGTTTGACTCGTATCAACACACTCTTCGTTTTGAGTGTATGTTTTGAATCAGGCTGAGGTCAAACGGCGAAGACCCTCGCTGAGATGCCGTGCCTGCTAAACATCTGCTGTGTCTTACTCCTGCTTTATTCAGGTTAATTTAGGGGGATTTTGCTCATTCTCAGTCACTCTTTTTTGTATTGCAAAGATGATGGCTAGAATTGCAAAAAATCTGATGAAGTTCTTGACCTTTGCTCCTGAAACATGGCCAAAATTACAATTCATGGAAGAAACGCACCTATGTTTACACTTGTATCATCGAACAGGCCCAATGGATTGAATGAAATCATGTCAAGTAAGAAAAAAAAAAAAAGACATATTTCGACAAACAGGAAATATCAGGTTCTCTTTGCATGCTGTCACTAAACCAAGTCCTCACTTCAATAAAACCTTGAGGATTAAAATTCTTATTAGTGCCACCAGAAGTACTAGCTATATTTTTAATACTCTATTATAACTAAAGCACCACAAATAGCAGAGTATTAGATACTGTATGCTGTTTATTTCACTACAAAGGCAAACAAAATACTATTTTTCGATATTTGTTTCCCCCCCCCCCCAACACTGACACATACACCGTTCCTCTTCTCAGGAATAATCTTTTAAGTGTAAATTTTGGTGTATGTGCAAATACTTTAACATTTCTCCTTTTATTAGTTCTTACATTTACATCGTGGTTTTACTCTACTGCTGTTTTATGCTTTACTATTTTATTTCTTGTTCTGGAAGCTGCTGTTTTACATTTTTGGATGCTAGCGTGTTTTTATAGGTCTTGTTTCTATGCAAAACCTGAATGTACTTTCCTTCTGCATTAAATCCATGGTGGTATGGTATGTGAATGACAATAAAGTGAATTTTGAATAATGTACTAGTACTGAATAACTGCCACAGAACTCAGTGCTAACAAATTGAAGGTTCAGCACATTTATTTTATTTTCTTACTTATTTTATTCTATTTTATCCAAAGTTGCTGCTGCCTTTACTAGTTGAATCTATTATAGCTTATTAGAAGTGATTTCTAATTTACTTGTAATGTAATTTTACACTGCTTTTAACCTACTACTTCATTTCTTTTGTACCTGTACTAAAACATGACAAATAAAAAAATAAAAAAATATTTGATCCTTGTGTTCATCACTATTGTGCGGCCAATGTATAAATTTCAGAGGCAGCTTTTATAGTTTTCTGCTCAAGACTGACATATAATTTCCACACCAAACAAAGCATGTTAAATTGCTTAAAAAAAAAAAAAAAAAAAAAAAAACTGCACTAAAGGTCAATTTATGTAGCAACTTCCCATCCTTTGTTCCTAATAAAATACATCCTAATTAACACAGAGAGTACAATAGATATCAGAGCTCTTGTGTGGCCCAGATGAAGCCCAATGGAAAATCTGTGGAATGAGTTAAAGATAGCTTTTCAAAGTTGTTCCTCACACAGCTTGACTGAGCTCGGTCAAATCTGCGAAAAAGAATCAGAGAAAATCCCCAAATCCACATATGCTGAGCTGATAGAGAAGACTCGAAGCTGAATTGACTGCCAAAGTACTGACTCCGGGATGAATACATATTCAAATTGGAGATAAGAGATAATGAAGTATCACACTATTGTGTTTCATTACAATAATGCCTTATGAAAGTTCTCCACTTTGTCATTATGGGTTATAAGTTTTCTTAGATTTAATTTTTTTTTTTTTTAACTGCTGTGTGTTCCCTGGAGAAACTTGACGATGAATATGAAGGTGAAAATAATTTAATAACAATTTAAATGATTTTATAATATTCTGTGGCAAACCAAGATTAGTTTTGTGAGTGCATAAATACAACAGTAACAGATTTACAGTGCATCAGAACAGACTTCCTCTTCTTACAATTTGTGAATAGGATCATGCATTAAAGGTGCATTAACATCCACTTACTACTGTATACTCAAATATGGACAGGATGTATTTACTACCTAAATGAAAAAGCCCAGACTTAAACACAGAGCCTGTTTTTATGCACAAGAAAAAACAATTTCTGGAGCCTAATGTGACGTCCTTTATCAGATAATGTACTATATCCAGTTATGCAAAAATGTATTTGACAATCTCAACACATTAAAAACAATGGTTATACAATCAAGTACCAACTACTCTGCGCATCATGTGACTAAAACAGACAGAAAAGAAAGCATGGAATGTCCAAAAAGCACTGTTTTTGTCAGTACAAGGCCACAGATTTTGATCTAAGAACTGAAGTCTGGTCTCTTCATCTGAATCCGTTTTATCCTCACTAGGGTCACGGGGGTCACTGGCTCCAGCTACAATGGGTGAAGGCGGGGTACACCCTATATGAGTCTCCAGTTCATCTCAGGGCTGAACATATATAGACAAACAATCACTCTCATATTCACACCTATGGACAATTTAGATTAACCAATTAACTTGTCAATGTATGTGTTTGGATGGTGGGAGGAAACTGGAGTACCTGGAGAAAACCCACGCAGACACGGGGAGAACATGCAAACTCCACACAGAAAGGTCTGGTGTGGGAATTGAACCAGGGTCCTTCTTGCTGTGAGGCACGAGTGTTAACCACTGCACCACCGTGCCGCCCCATAGCATATAGGAGTGAATGTGAAAGTGATTGTTTGTCTATATATGTTCAGCTCTGAGATGAACTGGAGACTCATACAGGGTGTACCCCGCCTTCACCCATTGTAGCTGGATTAGAACCCCACAGACCCCGTGTGGATAAAGCGGGTTCGGACAAGGCACATTTAACTGGACACCCTTTAAACTTTGATAACTGGACATATTCACAATAGCATTGTTTGTGTCACGTAATGCAACAATAAATATAACAATCTATTTCCATCCAGGTTTACTTTCCTTTTTCCGCAAAGATCTTGCAGTAGTGATGTGGGAGTCCGACTGGTGCGTAAAAGTCTACTCCATCATTCTCACTAGGGTTCAGGTCTGGACTCTGCGGTGGCCAATCCATGTGTGAAAATGATGTCTCATGCTCTCTGAACCACGATTTCTCAAAGCCGTATGAAACAGATGAATTCTTGCATTGTCCAATCTTTATGCTCCCTAGGAATCCGCTGGTTGGAAATAAGAAGCTACTCATTTAATTCAGGTGAGGATTATTTTTAAGACCAGTCAGTATCCTTTAACTTTACTTTTTTTTTTTTTTTTTTAAATCACCTCCTGATATAATTTCCTTCATACAGTGGCTCCGAGGCTGACATTTGGTGAGACCCTGATGTATATATGAACCAGAACTGGACTCACTGCCCAACACATAAACCAAGTTAATTCAAGCTCATTAATGATATAGATTAAGGTAAAAGTGGTGTGCATCCATTTTCATCAGATCTCCAGTAAGAGACATTGCTCTTGGGGTTACAGAGATATTGTAAAGAAAAAGATGAACTTGAAATGTTCCCAAAAGTAACAAAGTTAAACAAAGTTTTTATCTCTCATTTTAACAGGAGCATCTAGTGTGTTTTCATTCTATTGCTCCTCTGTTCAGTCCAATCAGTCAATCAAATTTTATGAATATACCTCTATATTGTAATAAAAGTTATCTTATGACTAGGGCTATGACTGGGGTCAAAATTAACGTGGATTAATCCATCATCATGATTATTAAAAGTTTTAACACAATTTAATGGAACAGTCTACAGTTGTTTTGTTGAAATTGTTGAATACGCCTGTTAATTACATATATATTCACATATTTCTTAACATTTTTGCATACGTTGGGAATATTTTAATCAACATTTTTATTGGCTGGATTTAAGATTTTTCAGTCAACACAAAAAAACTTATGCATAAATTGATCATTTCATAATTTAAGGACAAAAAAAGATTATTTGTAATTTATTATTTGTTTAAAATGACTTTAGGTGACAATATATAACTGCAATCTTAGCTTCATTTCACCATGATTATCGCATTTTTCCTTTAAGAGCCCATGCCTGAGATATTTGGGTATTAATTGCCAGGTTCTGTTGTGAATCAAGCCATGTTATCACTTCATGTTAATGATGAATAAATTGGTACGTGTAGGTCCGATTAAAGTGAAAGTGAAGATCAACATGAAATTACTGAGCAGTAATTTGACATTTTTCACCATAACCATTTATCTCCCCAAAGTTTGTTATACATTATATCAAAGTGAATATGAATACATTCTCAAATATATATGACACATGCATAAAGATACTCTGCTTACATGATGGAGAGTGTTGAAAAGGAAACTGCTTTGTTCGGATATGAATTTGTGAAACCGGAAATAAACAACAATCTCAAAATAAACAGAAAACTGAATTGTAAATCAATTAAAAAATATAATTCTGGCATAAATAAATGCAGAAAATCCAAATGAACAGTCACTAGAGTGGGATATGATATAAGAGAATATCAGCCTGTGAGTGTCTGAGGCCCAGTAAAGTGATTTACTGTAGATGAGTGACTCACAGCAAATCCATCTGACAAAACACACAAATACAGTGTGTCCGTCCCTCAGTGCCATATCAACTCCAAACCCCCAACCCCACCCCCGTCCCAATATGCTGTCAGCATGGGATCTGGAAATGGCTGCAGAGGTGGATATTTTAGTGTGAGAAGACCAGTTCTCACCGAGGAACACACCTATGGTCTCCATGGGGGCTGTGGTAGACTCCGGTACAGAGGCATCACAGAGACGGTACAACATAGCTGTGAACACTTCTGACAGCCAGAGTCTTAATAGTGGAAAATGGCTATCAGAGGGGGAGACGTTTAGTCTTTCACTGAACGATGCTTCAGCGTTCCCTTGGGCATTGAATAAGTAGCGATGCCACACTGCCACTGCGGTAAAGAGACACTGACATGGCTAATGCTTGTGGTGGATCCTGATGGACTCGGTGTGTGAGTCTGCACGTGTTTGGGTTCACTAATTGCTCCGGTGCAGGTTGACAGTAGGGTTGTCAGGGCCTGTTAGCTGGAAAGCTTTGCAGAGATACCTGGGAAACAAACTAATTGAGCTCGGAGTTCTTGCTCATTATTGGTTCAGAGAGTATCAAAGAGTGCCGAGGAGGAGACTGGATCTGTAGAAACACTTAAAGCCTTAGAGAGCAGAAGTATCTGGAGGAGGAAAGTTATGGTAGTAGTTCCTACAAGAGATATAGTTGAATAAAGTGTATGAACAGCTTGTACCGGTCACACAGCACCTGTACCCTGTGATTCCCAGTGGCGACCAGGCCATTACTTCTCCAAATCTAAACCTTTTCCCTCCTGGATCCCTCGCGGTTACATGACCTTCACATTCAGCACAGGAGAGCAGTTAGTGCCGTTTTAGTCTGAGCTGGAAAATTTATCTAAATGCTTATGCATTCATCAGTGAAAGAAAAATGCAACGTATGCGAGCAGTAAGGAAAGTGTTTAAATCCGGGGTCTCAAACTCATTGTCTTTCAGAAGTCGCACTTAGCCCAATTTCATGTCAAGTGGGTTCGGAGCTGTAAATAATAATGTAATAACCTATAAATAATGAAAACTACAATTTTTTTGTCTTTGGTTTAGTGCAAAAAACCTCTATTAAATTATGAAAATACACAATTTTATGAATTATCCAAACAAAAAACACGTGAATAACCTGGAAAAAAAAAATAAATGTCTTCAGAAAAATGATCAGTTTATAAATGTTTCCACATGTGTATTATGGATTGGATCTACAAAGACACTAAAGACTTAGTAACAGAAGTAGAGAACTGTTATAATGTCCTTAATTTTCTTCAGAGATCTGAGAATAACCGGAGCATATTTGTTGAGGTTATTCACATGTTATTGCTAAAGGATAGTTTGGAAATGTACACATTTTCATAATTGGATGGTATTTTTTGCAGTTAAATAAAGTCAAAATATTTAAGTTGACTTTATTTATAGGCAGAATTTTCACATCAAACAGAAAAGATGCTATTATTATTATTATTATGCTATTATTTGACTGTAGGTTGTATTGGTCTGTATGCAGAACCTTACAATTTCTTTCCAAAAGCCAGATTGGAACCTTTGACAGGCCGCATTTTACCAGTCTGAACCTATTTGAGATCGAATTTGTCTGGATGACCTAAAATGATTGACACAACTTTGATTAACATTTCACAAACTCATCCCAAGGGCCAAACTGGACCCTTTGGTGGGCCCTGTTTTTGGCCCACTGGCCATATATTTCACTCCTGTGCTCTACATGCACACAAAAAAATTTGGTATAATGTGGCTGAATGTTTATTTCTGTAATATCATCAAATTTCCTCATGAATATTTACAGTTGTTTTGTATGATAATTATCAAAAAAAATTTAAGTTTGAGTTTGGATTTTTCACTAAAAGCACACTGTGTTAAGCATGTACTACATATAATAATGATGACTGATGGTCAGAAACTTAAAGTGAACTTCTTCCTGAAAAATTTTACTTAAGAATTCACCAAAAAAATAAATGTTCTGATTACTTTATTGTAAAAAAAAAAAAAAACCCTGAAGAAGTCTTGGTGGCTTGTTATAATGGTAGACTTTTTAAGTGATGTATACGAACATAAAACCAAATAAGCCTCAGATTTTACCTGCTTTAGATTAGAATCCTGCTTTCCTCAGAATGACAGGAGATGCAGCAGTTTAACAAATAATGAGAAGAAAATAACTGCTCACATCTCTGTAATGTCAATGTGAGAACGGAGACAAGTAAAACAAATGACTGCACTTAAGTATATTTTCTGTGTCAAAGTACATTAAACACATGTAAATATAGCTGGTCTACAGTTATATAATGTGTCTACTTTACACGGTGCTAAAGTGCAAAAGAATATGCTTTATTCTTCTTCACTTTGATTCCCTGTAAGTTAAATTTAAATATTCTTCTGTTGTGGCAAAGCATTAAAAGCATGAAAGTAAGGTTGCGCTTTAGTTCTTGCAAAAGTCAACAAAACTGCAAAAATAATGCACGCCTTTGTGAGACGCGGCAGCCTCACTTTTGTCTAGTAAAATAACTTCCCATTTCAGGCAATGATTGTGACTGTCAGCAGACACTTTCATATGAGTAGAAAATGAATCAATGCACACAGCAGGAGCAACAATAATTGTAATAGTTTGGTTTCGAAAATTAACGGCTGGTTCTTTTTTTTTTTTTTTTTTGCAAACTGTGCAAGTACTGTTGAGCTTTTATATCTGCAGGAAATAGGCTTCAAAAATATTTAAATTGGACGCACAACATGCTCGGTGTTAAGATATGGGTGTGACAAAAGGAATGAGCTGAAACAAAAGCAAACAAAAACAAAAAAAAATAAATAACGTGTGTGTGTGTGTGTTTCTTCTTAACCCACCTCTCTCTGAGTCAGCTTCTGCTTGTCAATCTGTTTGACCTTGGGGCTGTTGGCCAGCAGGTGGCGTAGTTTCACATAGCTCTTCCACAGCTTCTGGTATCTGCCCAACAGTAAACACAGAGGTGTCAGGCTGACAGCAGTCCATCTCCCCACCTCACTCCTCTGCTTCACAACAACACATCAATATTTCATCTGCAGCTTGCCTGATATTAAACATAATTTAACAGTTGCCCGCGGCCGCTACTACATTACGTGCTTGCGTGCCAGAGGCCGTGGACGGAGAAGATTCACCGTGTTTCAGATGTCTACCGTTTGAACCAAGAGTGAAGGTTCATGCTCGGCCTATTTTCATTAGTTCTTTTCTTCTAAAGAACTTGTAAATTACAGAACATCTGAGTAGCCCCGACGCATCAGCCAAGACGTATATCACAACCTTCTTATTCTCATTTTCCATAAAACCTTATTGTCTTTGCTCTCATTTGCATGTGAAAAGAGGCAGGGAGTTATCGGCAAGGTGACATGTAGCCACTACACTCCCCCACCCCTTCTCCTGCTTCCTCCCACTCTCTCTTTTCAATCAGACCTCCTGATTGATGCACTGAGGGCCGAGTGTGACCGTTCTGCTCCCATTCAGGAGACTTTCTCCTCATTTACCCAGAGTTATTCAATTATGATTGGTGGGATGGAGGGGTAAGGTGGTGGGGTTCGGGAAAAAAAAAGAAGAGGGGGGGGGGTTGGATAGTGCGACAGAGAGAACGGGAGAGAGGCCTAGAGATAGAGGAGAGAAGTGAGGGAGAGAGGTGGAGAAGGAGAGGGGGGGTGGGGGGGGGGGGGGCAGTACCAAGGAATAGAAGAATTATAGAGCTTTAATAGTTTGGACTTCATTAGAGACTGAGACGAGGGAATGAGACGGCTTTAACGCCCCGATTATCAGCTCGCCGCCACCTCCACACTGAAGCGGCCCGGGCAGACAAGAGGCGGAGAGAGGCAGGAAGAAAAGGGCGAGACGAGGGGGAGAGAGAGGACGTCTATCCAGCCTGGGAGGCCCCCTCGTCCCCAATCCGCTCCAATGACCTTTCCACAGATCCGCTGTGTGCTCTCAGGGTAACACTGCCGCGGCTTTCACCACTCCCTGCACATGCTTTCATTAGCATATGCTGCCTTCGTCTCCCCCCCCACCCCACCCCCTGTTCTTTTCCTTTTCTCCGTCTCAAGTCATTTTTTCACACACGGAACCTGGATCGATGCCGTGGACAGCTGGCATCCACACTCTGGTTTGTGTTACGTAAAAGGTCTCTTAATGACTCATCACTAGTTTACGTTACGCAATCTTAGCATTCTGTTATATAGTCCACTGTGTGTCATGCATGTGTTTATTTATATATGACTTTGTAGAGCTGCCACCTTGATCAGGCCTTCCTTCTAAAACACATTTCTAATCTCAATAGAGGATAAATAATAATCTGTTGAAATCTAAACACTGCCATATTTAGAATAAATCAGGGTCTTACACTCTGGAAGTGTGGGTTCAACCTTTAAAGTTACCATAAAGGTGTCCACAAAGTCCTATAATTTAAAAAGAATGATGACATTATATCAGATTTGTTCTATGTACGTACCAGAGTTTTTCATCACATTGACTTTGTGCATTTCAGGAAACCTATTTATCTGTAAAAGCTGCATACTGTACCACTTTCCTTACCAATTTTTCATCAAATCTGTAAAACCAGTCACGTGACCACATGCATAATTATGTTTCAACCTGCCCATACACAGTCACGAAATTGGACCAAATGAAAGATTTTTTTGGGTCACCTGTCCCCACTAAGACATGTCCAACAGAAGAAGGTTTAAATGTCTGGTGTCACAGATGTTAAAATGGGATCAAATGCCAAAAAAGGGTTGAATCACTGCTCTGTGTGTTTACAAAGCCTTTAGGTCACTCAGGCATTTTCAGAACTGCATTGCAACGTGTGTTGTGGCTGTGTGGAGCTCTGCTTCCCACAGTACACATCACGATAAATTCTCCCAAAAAATGCCTGAATGACCTAGACGCTCCGTTTTGTAAAGAAATGGAGCACTTATGGTAGAGTACACTTTGAAAGTGTTCATCGTGAGGGAAGAGATTCAGGAAATAATCACAGAAAGACTTACAGATTTGTGATAGTTACGCTATGACTGGTTTTACAAATCTGATGAAAAGTTGGTGATGATCATCATAGATAGCTTTAAACAAACCCCTAAAAAATTGCTACTCCTCAAGAAAAGGCACAATGTGCATCATGGTTAATCTCACCCAACATTGGTTGTGTGTGTGTGTGTGTCCGCAGAGATATATCATGCTATAACTCAATGAGATATCACAATTAAATTACATGGGCATATACATATAGCTCATACGCATCAGATGCAATGATCCATTTGGGTAAAGGTCAAAGGTCAAGGTCACAATTATCTAAAAGGTCAAAATCACATTATTGGCTATAAGTCAAAAACGGAAGATCGCAGAACTTTCAGATTGGTACCAAAAAATGCAGACTGAATATTTCTATAATTCTCATCATTGGTGTTATCACCTATGCCCAATAGTTTTTGAGATCTCTGGAGGTCAAAGGTGACATGTCCCAAAATGAACTTCTGTAACACTGTGTGTGTCAAGCATAGACATATCACGCTATAACTTAATCAATACTGGATATGTTATAATATTATATGCACTGAGACATGCACACAATTGAGAAGTTGTACTTTTGTTTACTTTTACTTAAGTAAAGAAGTTGAATCACTACTTCAACTTTTACCAGAGTATTTGTTCACACAAGTAGCTGTACTTCTACTTGAGTACAGAATGTGAGTACTTTTATCACCTCTGATCTTTTTCCGCACTGGGGACTGCATGTTGGTGTGTTTCGAAATCAAACATTTCCAGACCAGTGGATTGGAAGGGATGGTCCAATTCCCTGGAACCTTCATTTACCAGATATGTTTTTTTACCAGATATGTTTGATTATTTCAATCTTTTTAAAGTTATAATAAAGGTATATGCATCGAACAAAGATACAAGACATCAATGAATTGAAGCAAATGATCACCATTGACGAGGCTGTGATACAGTGAACATGTCATGATACGCTTCATGCTATAGAAGTGTATTAATATAGTGCTGTCAAATGATTATTAGTTTTAATCAGATTAATCACATGGTTCCTTTGGATTAATGTCAATGAATCATGATGAAAATACTTAAGTTGGATGACTGTTGTGTTTTAAGGTTTTTTTTGTTGTTGTTTTTTTACTCAAATTTCCCACAAAATACAGAGAAATACACCAAGAAACACCCAAAAAATGCAGAGGTAAAAAAAATATACAAAAACATGCTAAAATACACTAAGATTCCCAAAAACAACATTTAAAACACATTCAAAAACAAATAAGTTACAGAAAAAACATACCAGAAATGCCATAAAATATACAAAACATATGCAAAAATATGAATATACTGTATATACAGTTAACATACAACTATAAACAACTGTTCCATTTAATTGTGTTAAAATATTTAATCAGATTAATCATAGATGATGGATTCCAAGTTAATGCGTTCATTTTGACAGCCTTAGTACTAAAGGGGGCAAAAATACTTCAAAATCTACTCTTTATTCTGCATTTATTATTCATTTGCTTGTATAATAAATGTGTTCAGCTGTAAAAAAACACTTTATGGACACCCTGTATTATTATTATTATTATTTTTATTATTATTATTATTATAATCGTCATTACTGATGGTTGTTTAGTTTGATCCTACTAACCCACTGTTTTTAAGGTCCTGTTCTTTGAAATGAATCAACCTAGTCTTCAAACATCAGGGGATTTTGAAGGAAATAACTGCTGAAGTGGAATATAACATTCCCAGTTATGTTTTTGTTGGTTTATATTCATGTAAAAATAACAGCTGCTGTTTTTTTTGCCACTTTGGAAAATGTTTATATTCAATGTCTTTACACCAGCACACACTAGACCATCTTCTACCATCGTTTTTCTGTTCTTACTTTTATATTGCGTAGCAGGTGAAATCTAGTATTAAGGTAAATTACCGTCACCTATTATGTTTAAGTACAGCCCAAAGTTAATATCTATATCAATATAAAAAAAAAAAAAAAGATAACAGGACTTCTGTGTAATGTCAAAATAAATTAGAATTACTCTGTTGAATGTGACTGAAAGGCAAATTTAGTTGAAGAGGAATTGGAAGCAGATACGTTTTACTCTTCAATTAAATTATGGAACAATGACAAGATAAATTGAAAATGTGTAATTCACTTTTTATGGACAAAATAAATTGTCAATCCATTTTTAAGTGGTTATAAGAGTGAATGGTGTTACTTTTGTCTTGTCTTGTTTCTGGTGAATAAAAGCAGACATGTTTTGTTTTCGGTTGTATTTTTTGCCTTTTCTTGAGCCTTTTCAGTCACTGTTTAATACAGACTTTCACAATACTGTCGGACTTGTTTATTGGCAGTAGACATGTTTAAATCAAGGAGCAAACTCATCATACATATGTGGAGCTGTCACTGGCAGGCTGTTCCAGTTACACAATGTGAACATGGTTGACAGATTTATTTGATGTGTTCCATACATGAGGGGTTGCCCCAATGTTTGCTTCTCATATATTCGTATAACAGAGCCAAGCATAGATTTTTCCAGAACTCAAAGCACAGGAACCTTTGAGGATCACTGGAAATATCTACAGAAGAGAAACAAATCTTTTAGAAAACTTTCTAAGTCTATTATTTGACATGCATTTGGAAAGAAATTTTAAAGAAAGAATCCTTAGTTGAATAATTCAAATGCGGGCTAATACAAAAGGAAAGGTTCATACACAGTTTTCAAGGTTAAATTCAAGCATTTTTGAGTCATAAAAGCCAGGGGCTTCTTTTGGCACTTCCAAAATATGTTTTTCTCTCCATCTTCAAATCTTCTTAAGTCATTTAATACCACTTATGACAATATTATTCACAATATTCTGATTTTTCTTCAGTAAAAATCTGGTATTTTCCTATACTTAATTGACTGATTGAGTAGATGTTCACAAAAGTTCTAAATAAATTGAGGATTGCTATAATAAAAAAAGAGAAAGCTGAAGAAATAGTGACTTTTACAGCAAAGATATCAATAATTAAACATAAAACAAATACCTTCCTCCACTCATTGATCCAAATGCATGGGTTTGACTAGTGAAGCAACGCTGTCGAAGACGACTGTGTTTCAATATTCACTATGGCGCCTCTAAAAATGCAAATGGGTCATTATTTGATGAGCATGAAAAGATGACAATCTGTATTTTACACCAATTATTTACATATACTGAGAGGATTAGTGGTACAGAAAGTATTCAACATTTAAAATTAGTCGATACTTTAGGTTTTTGGGGTCTTTAATGGTTAAAATTTATTCTTGCACCGTTCATTTTACTTTTTACTTTCCTGCCAAAGTGGTGTAGTTGACAAAACAAGTCAGACAATGACCCTCGAGCTCTGTGGTATAATATGTGATGCTCTGAAAATAAAAAAAAAAATAAAATAAAAAAGGGTAGGTAAATCATAATGAACAACAGTGATGTCAAAGGATGTCTTGTCAAGTGGCAGATTTAAAATGCAATCATCGAGTTAAAAGACTCGGGGCATGTGCGCATCTTTACCTCATTTGCCTGCTTTTGTTTTGATCCGTACATCTGTGCAACTACTGTGTTCACACCTGCCTGAAAGAGTGGCACCGAGGAGGAAAACACACCACTCTGCAGTTAAAATTTACCACAGGCTGATGCTAAGAAAACACACTAAGTCTATGGTTTCAGTAATGAGCCTGCAGAAAGCTTTAGTGCGCTCAGCCCTGTGGATGCCCTAGTACATTTTCTAGTTCTAGCCTCTCCTTTAAGCTTCTTTTTTGCTTTTATTTTTAGAAATACTCCAGTGGTTTCTGAAATTCTTTGGAGCTTATAAAGAAATTAATATGAGAGCACTAAATGGTCCAATAATTACCTCCGCCAGGGAGGTTATGTTTTTGCCAGAGTTTGTTTGTCTGTTTGTTTGTCTGTTAGTCTGTCTGTTTGTCTGAAAAGTTATGGACAGATCTTGATAAAAAATTTCATGACGTGTTGGGGGGTGTCAGAAGGAACAAATGATTAGATTTTGGTGATGATCCAGAAGAGATCCTGGATCACTTGGAAATTTATTCTCCATTTACCGCAATTTAAAATTTCAAAGGGATCCAGACTTAGAACAGGTTAGATGTAGAGAAAAATGTATATACAACCATTTACAGATTTTAGTTGTACAGATTAATGGCTTGACCTGGTACTGAAATTATATCCTTTCGCTGGTGTTTGCTTATGTATGTGGGATTTTTTTTGTAATAGAAAAACTTGAATAAAAACAAGTCCAACAACGACAAAACAATCTGTGTTCAATGTATTTTATATGAGTGGGATAGGATGGGAACACCCCTCCCTCATTACAGGTGGGTGGGCAGTTTAGCAGTATTGTAATGTTAATGTTAGGTTTGATGGGATATATTCATTCAATTCATTTTCTGAATTAAATTATCTGGTGGTAGGGGTCGCTGGAGCATATCCCGGACACCCTAGACATGTCACCAGCTCATCACAGGGCTGAACAAAATAGAGATAGTACTGTATGTATGCATGTATCTATGTATGTCATTTCTATTTTGTGTATATTACTGTGTATGGTTCTCCCTCCAGCCCTGTTGGGGTGCTGTGTTCTTCGTTTAATTTTTGTTTCAGGTTCAGGAAGGTGCTGCTGATTGGTGGCAAACAGAAGAGGTGGCATTTAAAAATGGTCTTTCTCTGCTCTGCCAGCTCCTAAGCTTCGTAATCTGTGTGCTTTTGGACGGCTAGCTTTGTAGTTTTGTGTTATGTATTTGTGTGTTTGTATTAAATATGGAGTTGAGCACTTCTCACACAAACTCAGGGTAGTTACCTGGACCAAACTAAAATTCTCCACACTGTACTCTTCACTGTATATTTTCGAGGGTCACTGTGGTCTTTGAAAGCTCCTACTCTTCACATTTCTCACCCCATAACATTTTCAGTCATAAGCCCCATTTTCAATCCTTTTAGTTCTGTAAGAAACACAGGTCTGTTTCTCAGTTTCATAGTAATAAAGATCGACTTAGTCTACCACTGTCTGACAGTAAACACCCATCTGAAAGACTGAATGGTCACATACAATAAAGCAGTCGTATCTATGGCACTTTAATTGGATATATTATATTAGAGAACATAAATAAAAAAGGATAAGATGGTAAAATGTGGCGAAAAGAAGATGTCCTTATGGCATTACAGATTTTATGTAATACCGTAACTCAAACAACTACAACCTTAGTCAAGTTTTCCAAATGGTTTCCTCCGACACACATAACATTTCTTCAGTGACTCATGATCGTCAATTACAACATTACTCTCTGTATTTTGAACTTCTCAGTGCCTTTGAGCTGCTCTCGGGTTGCCATGTATAACTTCTACATTCTTTCTTTGTACTTCTTCACCTTCAGTCACGTCTTTCATGAAATGCCCCCCCCACCCCACCCCCTCTCTTATTCTTCCATCTCTGGTCTCTTTTCTTTACATTTGCTGACCTCTGACATGTCCTGCTTCTTGCCTCGGCAGTCACGATAAAGCTTGAGAAAGGCTGGAGTGGCGGCCCAGAACACACATCCACGCAGCGGGCGGCGTGGACAGAAGGGAAGGCGACAACACAGCTTCTTCAGTCTCCTTAGTTAATATATGCTGCTGCTGCTGTGTCCAAAGCTCCCTCTCTGTGGCATTACCGCCGCCGCAATCAACACCGACTCCTGCCCTCGCTACACGCATCATTAACAGTGGTAGGAAACCCTTTCTGCTGGTCTCTTACTACTCGCTTCTGCATCAGCTAATGATGTCCCAGTCCATCCATAAATTTGTCGTTGTCTGCCACTTTGAGAAGTTTGACATGGCGGCAGGGTGCAGAGGGATGAAAGAGCTGAACGGATGGACGGTTAAAATGTAGCAGCAGGGGAGAGAAGACATTAGTCAAAGGGAGGACGCAAACTAGTTCTAACTAAATGGATTTCCTAATGATCTTTCTCTTGTTGACAACTTCATCATTGCCAGTTTCCTTATGCACCTCCTTCCTACTGACTGTTGTGATCGAGAACGCATTTTGGACTTAAAAGAGAAATCCACAGGTTTAAATTTAGAATGAGAGAGCAGAAACATAGTTGTGTACCAACTTTTGATTGGTGCTCGCTGTGCTGCTGTCGCCTCCCTGTCTGAACACCTCAGAGACAGCAGCTCAGATGATCTAATACATTGCTTTTGTTAATTATGCAGCAACACAGTACAGTATTCCCTGCTGCAGCCTGGTGTGTGTGGCATTACTATTCACAAGACATAAACCGCAGCGGCTCCCGCAGTGGAGGCACCCAGTGGAAACCTGGGACCCGTGACGACGCATGTGAAAATGTCACGCCACTCCGTCTCCTCATCCTTTTATTCCCCCTTCCATCCATCCGTCTATCTCCCCGCCTCTACGACATACGCCATTCTCGTCGTCCTCTGAGTGTAACACGAATGATTCTGGTGTCAACGTGTCCTGGGAGAGCAGTGGTGAATAAGGAGTAGAGGGAGCAATGGGGAATAGCGAAATAGCAGGTGGGAGAGTGTGTGTGTGTGTGTGTGTGGGGGGGGGGGGGGGGGGGGCAGTTTCACAAAGACAGACTGTGACTATGATTGTATTACATATCACACTTCACATGAAGACATCTGTATTTATCTGTTTGGACAAAGCATGAGCAATCAATGCAACAAAAATATGACCAATGTCCCTCCATCGCGCCAACGTGTTTGAATAAGTAACGAGGTGAATTTGTCAGGTTGTCAGGTACTGCCACTATGATAGAGTCCTGAGCTGTTGACGCAGAGATCAATCTCCCAATAGAAGTGGGTTGTACTTTCATTTAATTGGTTGTATTCTCCTCCAGTGAACGTCTATGACTTCATATCACTGCTCAATAGGAACCATATTAATATCTGTAACCATTTCTGCAAAAGATTGTTGAAATATAAACATTGTTGTCCTTGGGTTTGACCCTTCAAGGTCGCTCAAGGTCAAAACAGTGTTTCCGCTGGTATAGGTTTTGCCATGCTGCAGTGTCACTGCAAAATCGTTGCTACCACACCACACCAAACATTTCACCCCCCCGAAAAACAACTGCCATTGCATTACACTTATACATATGTAAAATATATAATAGACCAGGACAAACATCCTGCCCCCTAAAATTAAAGTCTGCAGAGATAAAAGTGTCAAGTGTCACTTACACTTATGCAGGGGGCACAAACCACATAGTTCCATGCCCCCATATTATTGAAAGTAGGACGGAAACTAATGCACGCATGCGGTTACTGACTGAAATGCATGTATGTGAATCCTGCCAGCTGAACTGCAAATGTGTGGCTGAGCCCCAAACGCATAGACATGCAAAACGATCCCCCCACACCAAGGAGGCTCCACATTAAGTCTGAAATGAATCTGACCAATCGAGTAGGAGAGAAATATTGTCAAAGTATAGACCAGGACCTTGAATTTGACCATTCACGGTCACTCAATGGACCCACATTAAAGTGTATAGATGACTTCCCATCACAGTAACTATACTAATATTTCACATGATTTCCATATTAAAAACCATTAATATATGGTATACATTTTTAGTAATGGAAAAGTGTTTAATATATAGAACATGATTGAAGAAATTAGTAACGAAGTCTTAACTTCCTTAAACAGTTTTTTGCTTTTTTTAATGTTTTTAGCCACTAAATAAAAGTTAAATAAATCAAGTGCTACTGCTTTGTGGACAATTTAAAGCTTGAGAGATCATTTTGGAAAATTCATCTACCGTAATAGTGAAAAGTTGAGCACTTCTCACACAAACTCAGGATAGGTATCTGGACCAAACTAAAATTCTCCACACTGTACTCTTCACTGTATATTTTCGAGGGTTACTGTGGTCTTTGAAAGCTCCTACTCTTCACATTTGTCACCCCATAACATTTTCAGTTATAAGCCCCATTTTCAATCCTATCAGTTCTGTAAGAAACACAGTGGTAGAGTAAGTCGGCCTTTATTACTGTGAAACTGAGAAACAGACCTGTCTGAAAGACTGAATGGTCACACACAGTACAGCAGTCGTATCTATTACACTTTAATTGGATATATTATATTACAGAACATAAACAAAAAAGGATAAGACGGAAAAATGTAGCGAAAGGAAGATGTCCCTATGACATTACAGATTTTATGCGAAATAAAAACTCAAACAACTAGATCTTTAGTGAAGTTTTCCAAATTATTTCCTCCCCCACATATAACGTTTCTTAAGTGATTCATGACCATTAATTATAATATTACTGTTTGTATTTTTCACTTTTCAGTGAAAAATAGCATTTACTGATCATGTAAGTTTCTTAAAAGCTCAGAATAAATTCAAAGCTTATTACTGCAAACCTGAAGAAGACATGAGTTTTACAGCAAAATACATCATTAATAGAACATAAAAACAGTTTACATCCACTCAAACTACAGGGGTTTTATTTGTGAATCAATCAGAAAATGGCCGTGTTTCCATGTTCATTAAAAAGCCTGTCGACGTCCAAATGGATTATATCTGATGACTCTAAAACGCTGATAAATTACATTTTACCTGAATTGTTGATGGGATTGGTGGTTCAAAAGTTATTACACATTTTAAATCGGTAGATGCTTTCGGTCACTAGCAGCTACTTAGGTCTTTAAGGGTTAAAAAAGGCTGTTGTTTATAATCCAGAAACGTGTGCATCTATAGATTACACACAACAGTTCTGACAATAACCTTTTACTTCAGAATTTTTAATAAAAACATTTGTTAAAGACAATAATTTAGCCTTTGTACATGTTTATTGTTTTAAATTACGCTAAACTTTCTCTCCAAGAGTCTTTAATATTTGATTATATTTGACTCTATCCTGTATTGTACTGTTAACAATGCAAGTGAGTGCATATTTATAATTAAATATACAGGGAGGGATGAAATTAAAGGGAAGAAACAACAACAACAACAGTGTGTTAGTGCAGTGTTGGAGCCTCGAGAACAGCTGCAGTGTTTGTTTGTATTGATTCCATGGGTCTGAAGTGTACTGAAAAGGTTGAAACGCTGCTCTTCAAAAGATATTCCCTCATCTGGTGTTTTGATGATGGAGGTCGAGAATATGGTCTAACATTTTGTCTAAAATCTCTCATAGGTGTTGAGCCCGATTAAGATATGGTGAGTGTAAAAGCCAAAGAAAATAACTGGAATATTTGTCAAACTCATCAAACTGGAGGTGTCAAAACATAAGGTCCGTGGTCCAAAAATAGTCCACAAAAATGTCCAATGATGAGCTGTTTTTATCATAAAAGTGAAGATTATATATTCAGTTCCAGGTGCTTGTTATCAAACGTTTGGTTCCTTAGTGGATCCACTGTAACCTATCAGTTGTAATACACTTGTGTAAATGCTGAACAAAGGCATAATATTGTTAACTAAAATGTACTTCTTTTTCAAGTTGTTCATGGTGGTTCAGGTTAAATATAGCAAAAAAAATTAAAAAAAATTGGATTAAATTATGAAAATATTAACATTTCTGAACAAATGTGAATAACCTGAAAAAAAATAACTGCAATTATAACTAAAGGTTAATTTTAAACTAGGTTAGATTCACCAAAAAATAAAGCAACACAAAAAGGTGATGAAAAATTTAAGGTACAATCAAAACGTTTTCCAAAATACAGAATAAAGTTTCAACAAAACAACTGTTCCATTTAATTATGTTAACATTTCTAATCAGATTAATCATGATGATGGATTAATCCGCATTAATGCTTTAATTTTGACAGACCTACTTGTTTATAAATTATTATCAGGTTTTCATTATCATCCAGTGACTGATTTGCATTTTAATTTCAATGTGCTTGTTACAATGACAAATAAAGTCTATTCCATTCTGCTGATCTCATCCACTGACCTTTGAATTAAAATGAGTTTGACATCCCTGCATTTAACTATTGCGTTCCCTCATTCCCTAAAATCCCTGGGCTTCTTGGCTTTCATTTGTAGGTGTGTCTGTGTTATCTTACTGAGGGTCTCCGGCGTAGCTGAGCTGGGCGGGTCGGATCCCAAAATGAACAATGATGGGGAAGGTGATGACTTCTGGGTTGAACTGCTCTCTGTCGAGCTGGTCAATTCGTACCGAGCTCGGTTTCTGAGAGAGAGAAAAAAAAAAAAAAAGTCATAACGCAACCAAATATTGTATAAGTCATCCAATAGGCTGCTCCTGTTAACGAACACATAACAGATAATCCACGCCACGAGGGTCGCCTGTCACAGATGAGACGCAGCTTCAGCCCGTGGCGTGCGCACAACAATGATAAAGTGGTGTCAGAGATGGAACGCCAAATTCTGTCGCTCTTATCGGTGCAGAGACTGACAAGCAACATGTCCTCAGCCGACTCCCAAATCACAGTTAGCCTGTCAGGCGTTTTGCGAGATCAGAGGAAGGGGCTGTAGATTAAGGCGTGATGAGTAGCGTGGCAGATGGCTGGAGGCTCCGGCTCACCTTGACATTAGCCGCGCTCTCTCATCGCCGCCTGCATACAAACTTGTGATTTGAGAGCAAGAGGTCATGAGGCAACTTTGATTTTGCCTTTATAGCTACATAATCATGTTTGATTGGTTTGATTGAAGGGCTGATGATTGCCCTGTTTACAATACCAACACAAGTACATGCTAATTTATATACGGGGCCATTTAACGTCCGCAGCTTCATGTAGCCTTTAATGCACTGTAGCTGATTGAAGGTTGATGACATTCGTGCCCTCATTTGTCCAATAATTACTTGAGCATTGCATGTACTGGCTCATTCAGACTACTATGTGTGACCTTGATGTTCCTCAGTAGATGTTGCACTAAATAAAAGCTGAGTTTTACACAACATAAATGAAAGTATTTGTCATTCAGAATTTCAGAGCTTCTTTTCAAGCTGCAAAGATGTTCCCAAGAAATATTGCTGAATTCGCAGGTTTTTGTCAAGGCAAAAACAACGGTTTGATGCTTTAGTTGTTGCTGCTTTAGAGTTGAAAAATGGCAGAACTATTTACTGCCATTTTGTACAATTACTCAATCAATTATCGACACTCTCAAGAAAAATTGAAAAAAGGAAAAAATAAATAAATGTAAAAATTATAGTACGTTTCAAGATGGTCATAGAATATATTTCCACGACACCTTTTATTAAAATATATACACTTCCAAAGAACTAAAAGTCTGTGTTCCTTTGCACATTACAGTTTATTGTTTAATTGGCATCAATAAAGACCAACTGTGTATCTATGTATTCTTGTATCTACCTACTTTGGTATACTTCTAAAGTCATGAAAACACTTCTTAGACCATCCTTGTTTTCTTACATTTTTAGTTTATTTCAATGCCTGATAGAACTACAGATGCATTTGTTTGGGTAAATATAATGATAACAAAAATAGCACAAAACTGTTTAATTACAGAGCTGATATCTATGCATTGTCCATGTTTTCTTGATAATCACCAAAATCACTTCAGTTCAATGTGTAATATACTTATTTAATCTTTGCCATCAAGCTCTCATTATGTTGTCATTATATAGTTAAGTGTAGGAAGGTGAGTGTTTTTAACCCTAGTTACTTTTATCCTGTTTTATAGTTTTTTTACCTTGTTTTGCTTAGATTTTCCTCCTTAATAGTGTTTAGTTACCTCTACTTTGGGTTTAGTATTTGTTGTCTTTCATGTTAAGCTTGTTTGCACTGAGCTGAATTTGAATTTCATCATGTTAATGCCTTGTGCTAATATGATGACACTAAAGTTTCTCTCTATCCATGTAAAATCTATTGCACTGTACTGACAAAAATCTGTGTTTTTTTAGGCATTCCGTGTTTTCTTTTCTGTCTTAGTCACATGACACAAGTTTAATTTTGTTTGAATAACCATTGTTTCTAATATTTTTATTTTTTTTTACTGACTGCATATATGTATGCATCTATATATATACTATCTATCTATTACATGGTGTTACAGATCTGATTCTTTTCCACCTACTTTTACTTGGTTTAAAATGGTTTTTCACTGCTGTACGAATAGAAATACAACCATTCCTTATTTATGAACCACACAAACTCTTTCAATCGTGTTGGTTGGCTGCAGCCCAGCAAATTGTTCCCAAATGTAATTTCATCAGACCAATTTATGTAAAAAAAAAAAAAAATCATCTGTCTGATAATTTGTTAAAGCTATGTGATGATATAAAAAGGGATTGACTGACAGCTATAATGGCCAACCTCAGAAGACTAAGCTGTTACTCATCAGCCTTTTTAGCAGTTTGACTGGCAGACCAATCTGTAACTTGTTTCTAGGAATGGAAAACCGTCAGACGTCCGCCTACCTGGAAACTCGGGTTCATTTCAGTCCTGCCTCGTTGTGGCAGAACTGACTGGGCTCAATAACTCACCCACACCAAAGGTTACGCAATCATATTCATTGTTTATATGCAACCTTTTCGCCGACAGTGACATCTTCACCTTTATCCAGACACAATTACTGTACATCCTTTAAAATATGGGCCAGACATGGAGGTTAACCAACTTCATGTGACATAAATGCTTGGACCTGAATAGTGCTAGTGACAGCCAATGCCCTTGGGAATAATAGGTGAGGTTGCTCATGTCACGGGCTAACAAGAACAGCCCTACTCCTGCAGTGTCGAGGTTGGGGGCAACGGATGCCCTTGAAGCGGCAGACAAGGCTACCGCCTGTCCAAACAGAAACACTGAGGCCTTACCATGCCCGGGTTGGTGACGATCATGCCCTTGCACTCCTCTGCATATTTCTGCCACTCCAGCTCCTCCCACTGCAGCATGTCTGCAATCTCCTCCTCAGGGACCAAGGGTTTGCTACTACGCAGCAGGTACAGCAACACCTGATGCATGGACAACACCTCCTTCCCACCATCTACCAAAAAGAAGGAAAAAGAAAAAGGACAGGTTAACCCTTTATTGGGAAAGTGACTATTTTGGGTAATTTCCACATACATTAAAAGACAGTGACGGCAACAGTTACAGCGTGGACAGTAAGGCATCCATCTCAGGTGTAATGTGGTCTACAGGATCTGTAAGTTCCACTTCTGCATGAACAGTGAGTGTATCTGCTTTTATTGGTACCATGCAGTAACAGTAGGAATGTAAGGAATAATGTGCAAAGGGATCATGTGGCTGTGGACAGGGGTCTGGATCAGAACTCATGATGTTCAGTGATGTTCCTTTAACATTTCACTTTTTTTTCCCTGTATTTTTCATATAATTGTTGGATTTTTTTATTTTTTTTTTTACTTATGGGTAAGCAGCCACATATGGTAACTTTAATTACCTTGATTTTTTTATTTAAAATTTTAAAATGTACAACAAGAAACCTATAACTTGAACATTAAACTGTTGTATACAGTTCCTATCCACCTGCCTTCCCATTCCATCTGCACCAAGTACTGGTACCTTTGTTAAATGTATATATATGGCCAGATAGAATATACTTCTGTACAAAAATATATGAACCTCTTTTAAACACATGTAGAGAAACATACATACACATAATATATGTACACATACACACACATGCACATTCGTAAGTTCACATACACTTAAATAAATTAGGATGAAAGAAGAAAAATATATGAATTAAAAATAAAGTACAAAGGAACATAGATATTAGTTATGCAGTGGCAGCGAATTTTCTGGTGGAACTGATATATCTAAATTTTTCTTAATGAATATGATAAATAACCTCTCTGTTTCTTTGCATATAGTTGACCTTGATTATTTTTTTTTTGCATTAAAAAAATAACAAAAATGTGAAAAATTAGATAAAAGTAATAGACTTTTGTAGTGCTGCAATAATACAGTGACATTGAAATTATTTTGAAGTATTGAAGTACATTGAAGTATTTCTATAAATGCCCTAAAACAGGTTAAAGCTCATGTGTCCATTAACATCCATGTCCAAAAACCCCAAGACTTTATAGTTATTTAAAAAAAGGAAAAAGCTGAAATCTCAGTCTTTTACAGCCACACTTTGTGAAATTAAACAAGTTGCGGGCGTCCGACCACGAGGGAAAATATTTCAGCGAGCTTCTTGAACAAGATTACGCTTTTCACCATGTGAAATCTGCGGCACAAAATCAAGGTTGACATTTTGGAAAATGTTTGTTTTCATATGAGCATCTCACTCGGCCTCACCTCCGCCAACTACGAGTTTCAGAGCCAACATCACATACTGTGAAAATATCCCCATGTATCGCAATCATGTTGTTCAGGAATCGCACAGGTGACTGGAGGCACTGATGCAAGGTCAGATGCTACACAATACGTGAATGCACATAATGATACCCATATGGAGTAATGTCCAGATCTGTATTAAATACAGCAAACTGGGGGAGGGGGTGGAGGCAAACGAAGGCAAATGCACATAGTGTACAAGGTCAAACGGAATCACATTAATAGACAGTCATGCAAAATTGATTGACCTCCATTTGAGTGGACGCACACACAAAAACACCGCTGCCTAGAAATGCATTAAGACAATAACAAGTGCATCCTCACATTCACTCTAACTTTCTCACTTTTATTGCAACTCTTCACTGTCTTGTCTCAGCCTCAGATCACATCACAAACATGGGAGAGGACAGTTTTTTGTGCTTTTTAAAGAGGCACATAAGTGTTTGTAGCAGACTAAATTGGGTGAGCTGGGAGAGAAATTGTTTTTTGATGGAAAGAAGGTAGGTGGCACAGCTGTCATAACAAACACTGGGAGTTACATAGAGCACTAGCACCATCATGTGTAGCAACGATGAATGGCATGCACGTACCAAGTAGCTCAATATGACTGCCTTTATAGTGTCGTTGTCATTATAGAAAAGACCATAAAGAGAATACAAATGGGGCATAGGCACAAAGCTTTGGACACTTTTCAGTACGAGCAGCATCAGCACCTTTTCATTTCTACCCTGTGACAGGACTGTGCACTAGAATCCCTGACCACCAGAGGGAGATGAAGAGTGAGGGGACAGTAGCTGCTCTATGTGAGCTGTTAAAAAGAGTCTCACCAGGCAAAAAACGAACAAAACGGGGCATGAAATGGAACCGCTGGCACCCAGAGCTGTCGTCTTCCATCTCAGGACCTAAAAGAAAGAGCAGATGTTTGTGTTTTTGATAGAGGATATTTGATTAAAGTAGTGCGCATTGGGAGTTTATATTACATCACAAATGCATCACTTCATATTTCATAGAGATGTCTCATGATTGACTGAATTAATGGTTTGTGTGAAAGAAATTGTATAAATATTCAATTAGAGAATGTAAACATGAACATAATATATAGCATTGGAATAATTATATTCTCTACTATGCGTGGACTGTGGATTTAATTCAAAATAATAATGTAATTGCATGTTAGCCAGGCCAGCATCTGTGTGTGTGTGTGTGTGTGTGTGTGGGGGGGGGGGGGGGGGGGGGGGGGGACACACAAAGCACTTTCTGCAATGTTTCAGGTACTACACAAGCAGATAAAATCTAATTTCTTATGTGTTTTTGCATATGATTAAGTACATTTTTGTTTAATTCAAAGGTATTTAGAATACCAGCAGGTGGTCCAATACCCACCCTGCAACTTTTTAAAATTATTTTTTTGGAGTTTTGACACATTGTACTTATTAAATCAACATACATACATAACGTATGCAGGAGCATGGAAGACTGCTGCAGTAATTTGCAAAAAGAACATCCTATTTGCATTAGGGTGGTGACTGACCAGATCTAAACTGGCATCAGGAACTAATACTGATAATTCAGTCAATGACTTTAGTAGGTTTATAGTTTTTATAAATTGTAAATATATGATAAAGCTCTATTTTACATTATAGACATAAAAGCTATAGCCTAAAATATACAAACTACACTAATTAAGTAATGACTGAGTAAAGAAATTTACAAAAAAAAAAATCATATTTATTTAACTAGTAAAAGTTGGACATGTCCATCATTTGGAGATATTTTAGTCTCAAAGTCTAAAAGACGGAGTCATGCAATCCTACCACTTTGATTTAATGCCTTTGGACAGTATTGTGTGAATGAAATTATATTAGCAGAAAACATAATTAAGTGTCAGAATTGAGGTGAAAAAGGTGGATGGGAGCATCTTAAATTCACATTCTGTCTGTATGCAGCATTTGCAGATCACTTTTGCACCAACTTTCCATTCATACCTGCCAGGTTCCAATCATACAGTTCAAGAATATCCTGGAACAGGTAGGAGGCGAACAGCTCCAGACCTTGTACGCAGTAGTTCTAGTGAGGGGAGAAGACACAGTACAGTACTGACAGCACCGCAGTATACAAAGATATACAGACTATAAAAAGGCATAATGTCAAAGGGAGCGCCTTAATGTAGATATGACTGATAAGTAAATCCAGTTCTCTAACTTTATCACATAAGCCACTTTATCGATGCAACCAACCTCAGCAGGTTAAAACGGAGCTCTTTTTCCCTTTTCTAAAAGGATTAGCACCTTCGCTTGCCCTGGCACTGTGGGCTAAGGGTTACATGTGGCTCAGCTGTGCTCAGACGCAGCCCTTTGAGATAAAAACAAAAGAGGTGAGAAAGAGCTGGGAGATAAAGCGGGGTTTTACTGACCTCCGGTGTCATCTCCTCTATGAAGTGAATGGTGTAATCTATGTTGAAGCGGATCACACGGCACAATGGAATCTGTGATGATGAAAGGAACAGAGGACGAGAAGAAGAAAGGACAGGCTGACTCATTACTGTGGCGTTACGCAGAGGTTACAGCTTTTCAAGGAAAAACTCATTAAAACCTCATCTCGGGCCGCGTGGCACAAAAAACGCAAGTACATATAGAAACGGCGCAGTATGTTACGCTCAAGAAATCATAATGCGCATCACTGCCGCATGCATAAACATGGGCCGGCTTTGGGTCCATTTGAATACCAGTACATGTAGTCGGCACAGACGACCCGCTCCTGCAGGCTCAGGCCAACACCTGACTCTTGAAAATTAAGTAACTCAAATCTCACTAAATAGATAAGCCCGCTCTTCTGTGTTTAATCTCCCTAGTTACACGGTCTTTGTTGTCAGAGCGCAGGGGTCCATTTTAAGAGATTAACCTAGGAGCCACATTCATTCTTGCCCATCCCAGCGGCTAACTAGCAGGAGGCTAATATCACCACACTCCGAGGTTTCTAATCCCCGCACTGCCACAAAGCGTTTACCCCAGCTTTTAACAAGGGCTGCTTAAATTATCCAGTTCAAATCATGCCTAATCCTTAGGGCTCTTTTCAAGCTAGAAGGATATTGACCAAGTAGTTTATTATTCAAACATGCAGCAAAAACACACACAAATAGACACTGATGGACACAAGCACAAACGCATCCACAGAATATAGTACACACTTTTAACATTATTTAAGGTTCTGTGGGCCTCCATTGATTCCTGCTCCCTTTAAACACCCACCTCCTCGTTCTTGGGATAAAAGTCAAGCACACAGCTGAGCTAGCTACAGAAAGAGAAGGTTCTTTAAAGTCACGACCTCTCTAATGTTTCACTGATGGTCCTTCAAAAGTGAGGGAGAGGACTATGTGACAAGGTCAGCACAGTGAGAGAGGAGCACTTTGTCCAGGCAACAAAGAAGCGAAAAGCCGATTTAAAGTCGACTGGTATTTTTAAGGAGGAGGAAAGCTTTTTTTTTCACTCAACCGTTGACCTAAATTATAAGTGCTGCCTGTACAGACGTGTAAAAGGAGGATGGCTGGATGGATGGATACTCGGTAAGTAGAGCGCTGATGTATTTGGGGGCAGACCTGGGGGTTGAGTGTCATGATACACATTAAAGTGAAGAGAGAAAAGAGCCATAGAGGTGGATGAAAACAGCAATCTACAGTATATACATACAGTGGCTGCCAAACAAATGTCCCCACCTGGACTGAACAAAGCAAGGACTTCAGATTCTTCCATTAAATAATTAGGGCAGTGATGAATATATTCTAGTTACTTCACTTTTCCTTTTTAACTGATACATTCATCAACTTGGAAATAGGAAAAGATTTGACTGTTTCAATAGAGAAAAAAAAGTCTAGTCTGATGAGTACAGATCAGGCCTGTTCTTGAGTGGTCAGAATAGAAGTGGTTGAAGTCATTACCCATCATGCCTAGTGCCTACAGGCCAACCCTGTAGGAGCAGTGTCATGACATAAGGTAGTTAGAATGGATCAGGTCTGGGTTCGTCAGCATTTTGTCACAAATGTTGTCAAATTGGTCACATTTTATTTACACTGTGCCAAGTCCAAATAAAAATTATCTCATGACACTTTACATTTAGACCCGGTCAAAAGCAGTCAACCCAACAGAACTCCCTCGGAGCAAACCCTTGTCGCTTGTATGTTGTGGGACTTTTTTGGGCACTTACTGACTCAATTGTTTTCAAATAATCAAAGCTAAAAACCTCAATAAGTGATTACAGGATTCCTACACATTTGAAATTTGTTTTAGAAAATAAAGCAGTGATAATTTAAATATTCTTCCAATTTTCTTTCCTATTTTTCCTATTTTTCCAGATCTGGAAATGTATAAAATCAAATTATATGCTTTTCCATATTTGCATAGGAACCCTGTGGTTAAATACTTGTGCATGCTATACATGTTCAATAACCCTGAATAACTCAATGTTTTAATTTTATCACTTTTTGGAATGAATGGGATGGAAGAAAACGAGCACATCAGTCACCCCAAATATTTGGGATGACTGGTAATATTCCACAAAATCTTTTTCGTGTATATATTGTTCATATATAGATTTTATTGGGCTATATCTGGCCCCTACAGTACCAAATTTCATGCCATGTTATGTGCAAATTTGTGTTAGTATGACAATAACAATCATTGAATCCTTGAATAAATAGAGCCTGGAGAACAACTGGGAGCTATATTTGATTTGTGTCATTTCTTCAGTTATAGTTACATGTAAAATTATTTCTACAATTTTTGTACCGATATATGTATTATATCAAGATACAGTTTTGTTTTAAAAAAATTAACAACGTATTATGGTGCCTTTGAGAATATAAACACATTTTAAAAAAATATTTTGTGGAATTGACACTGAGAAAACAAAATGTGTACGAATGTAAAAGTGATGAACAAATTGATCTTTTTTTTTTTAAATCACCTTTTAAGGTTATGATGAAAAATGACACCTGCTCCCTCGAAAATACATTGTGAAAGGAAGCAGGAGGACAAACAAATGAAAACAATATTAAATCTAAAAAAATAAAAAAAACAGACATAACCAGGGAAATTGGCTGTACAGTGACATTTGCTATTACTGTCAAAATCTGGAACTGCTGTAGTGGAAAATGGGTTTTCACCTATACCACTGTGGGATCAGAGCTTACGTTTGTGAGGGGAGTGTGGGAGAAAAGGGAGAAGCCTTCGAACAGATACTCGTGGTCGTCGTACTCAATCACTGTTGGCCTGTCGGTCTGAAACAGAAACAGGAGAATACTCAGACAGAATCTATCACCTTATTAGATAAGTATATAATAAAACTATGAAAAACTACTAATATAGAGATGGGATGACACGTAGAAATCATCCAAACATTATTTAGCCTGTTACGCTATGTTGGCGTTTGCATTCATTCTGGGATTTTAGAACAAAAAAGAAATTAATACCAAGAAGTTGGTGGGAGGAGACACCGTAATCCTGTAGTGGAACAGCTTTCCTGCGTTGTTGTTCATCGAACGACACTGTTTCACAGGCTGAAAAAAGAACAAAAATAAATAATAATCATAATAACGCACTCTTTTAAGGACTTAACCCTAATTCAATTGCATCCCTACAACTTGGGTATTGACTTCATATTTTTTTTTGGCAAGCAGAACATCTACTGCCATGTGTTTCAGTGATGATTCCAACCGCATCAACGCTACACAAACACAGCAGTGTCATGGGAATATATTTTTGAGGTTTTAAAAATTCATACAGATGCATGGTGCTGCATGGCGTTCTGTCACAAAGCATGACTGTAGCCACAATAAGTGACAAATTAAGTAAAAAATAACATCTGCTGCAGACATTAGGCATTCATCTGCACAGGCGGTAGCTACCTGCCCTGAGCTCCCCTTAGGACACCTGTATTACCTGTTTACAAACACCTAAACGCCCTATTTTTCCCTCTCACACACTGTCCCTGGAGTGTGGAATTTGCCGTAAGCAAAAGTGTGAACTGGGCCTGCGTCCCTGCAGAAGTGGGTAAGCAGAAACATCTGTCATCGGTGAAAAATTGGTGCGTGTTTTGTATCATCATATACCCCTCATTTATAATGTGTCATGTGAGTTTCACCTGTTTTACCCTCGTATTCTAATGAACACAAACCAAAAAAAAAAAAAAAGAATAAATAAATAAATAAAAAAATAACTCCAATAGCTCAGTACCTCACAGGCAAGTTCTATCAAAAATCAATGGCAAGTGAATTTGTTAGGTTGTCAGGTTCTGCCACTATTTTGAAGTCTTGTGTCTTTGAAGCATGCGACCCCATTAAATTTGGGGGATAGTTTCACTAGAGAATAACTTGATTAATTCAATGAAAGTCCATATATGACTTCTTATCAATGTTTAATAGTAACTATATTGACATCTCTAATGATTCCCATGGTATAAGCCATCAAAATATGGCCCATTCTAAGTGAAGGCAAACCTGTTATATTTCAAAAATTCATCAAAAATGTAAAAATCTCCTTTTTTAAAAGATTTTTTTGAACAAATCATCACATTTTGTAGATATTATTGCAAGGAAGCTACATAAAACATTTGAAAAGAATCCAAAGAGTACTTTTGGAGAAGATTATTGCAATCTATACATTGGTGATCTTGAGTTTTCAAGGTCACTAAATGGTCATGAACCTAAATTCAAGTTCAAATATGACTTCATACCAGTGCGTAATAGTAACTATCTTGAGATCTTAAAATGTTTCCATGTTATTAGCCATCAAAGTATAGAACATTTTGAATATATTTGTTTTAAACTTTAGATTTCTCAAAACTGTGAACAAGCTTTGTAGACACTGACCTATGAAAGCTACACACATAATCTGAGATTAATACGACAAGTATCTTTGGAAAATAAAATTATCAAAGTTTGTCTTTGGTGACCCTGAGTTTGATCCTTCAAAGACCATGAATTCAAATAAGTCTATATATATATGACTTCCTATCTGTGCTCAATAGTCATACTCTCCATGCCATAAGCAATCAAAATAAGGGACATCATAAGTACAATTTCAAACTAAATTGACTAAATTTTAATAATTAAACATTTTCCCCCAAAAAATTTAAACTCGAAATGTGTTAAAACTGTGAAAAAAAACATAGTACATTGTCCCAAGAAAACTACATGACAATCTAGACATTAATGTCCCTGAGTTTAACCCTTCAAGATCACCCTAGGTCAAAGGTCACGAGACAAATTCAAGTTCCTTCCAGTGCTTAACAGTGACTATATTGTTATCTCTGTTATAAGGCATCAAAATATGCCCCATTATAAGTCTCAAATGTCTCAAAAATGTAAAAAAATAAATAAAATCTAAATTTCTCAAAAATGTCAAGACATTTTATAGACATTGTCCCAAGGAAGTGCCATATAACATTTGAAATGAATGTGATGAGCCGGTGCACTGAAAAGGAGCCACAGTGACTGTGACATAAATGGATGATGCATCTCCTTCGTAAGCTGTTTTTTAAGTTTGAGAAAGAGTCTTTGCAGCCAAAAGGCGTTTCAGGAGTCAGCGAACAAACAGCAAAGGAAGCCAACCACCGAGTCCGCAATCTAAATATTCCCATGAGTCACTGGTATTGATAAACTGTCACACTCGTAAAAATATTGTGCTTTAGGGTGTTAAAAGTCATGCTCATGTAAAGCGGCCAGTGTGGAACAGTGCATTTAGGCTGAGTAGAATAATGTCCTTGCCCCTGTGTGGCAGAACTTCAAGGTTGTGAAAGGCTGATTTATTCACGGCGTGTCATACCTCCTCCCCTGGGTAGATGCTGTGGCGGATCCCTGTACGTCTGGCCTTGGCACTGCACTTACACAGGGGACCATCATTCATCTGGACAGAAAGAAAATACGTAAATCAGAGTCCGCTGCCCATGTGACATCTATAAGACAAAACTGAAGCCAACATTGAACCCCCACCCACCCACCCACCCACCACCGACTCCTGCCATATCCTGTAGAAAACGCTGCAAATTCCTCAAAATAAAAAGGTATTAGGTACAAAAGGTAAGTGTCAGACTTCACCAGTGGCAATTTTATTTATTTTTTTCAATAATTTCAAGAGATGGGAACACCCATAGCCTTGAATAATCTTAAGCACTTTTTCACTAAAGTAGACGTTAATGGACTGCAATTTAAGAAATGAAATTGCCTTCAGATTGAACCCCTCCTCATCTACAGAAGCAATAGACTCCTACATTCCCCTTAATGTTTTTTAAACTGAGAACAAAAGCATTAATGTGTTACTTATCTCTTTTTTTAGATTTTATTTTCAGTTTTATATAAGCGATATGTACAAATGTGTCAGTATGCCAGCATTATAGAGACATAACAAAAAGCAAGGCAAGAAGGATAACTTTAGTAAAAGCAAAAATAAAAAAAGGGAAAAAAATAAGAAAACAGAAAGGAAAAATAGCCACTGGAAATATTTATACATTACTATATTCGGTCCACAAGTCCACAATATCACAACACAGTTCAGTATAGTTCTTTTTATTCTCTTACAGTATCGAAATATTCCCATATATACACAGTTTGATATATTTTGGTAGTTTTTTGTCCCTGCCGTTACACACTATATATATATATATATATATATATTTTTTTTTTATTATTATCACCCCACCCCCTGAAAAGGAAGCAAATGCTCATGGTATTGATGTTTGTTTAGTTTGCTTGTATTCTCATCATTACATTTTAGGAAAAGGATATCAAAGTTAAAATTTTTATTAATACTTTTTTTCAAAGTTTTTTTTTTCTCCATTTACTTATAATGGTGAAATTTCACACGTCTGTAGCAGCGAAAAATATTGGTTGAATTCATATCAAATTTAGTTTGTACATTCCCAGTGACTCAGAATGGATCTAAACAAAAAAAAACAATAATATTACAAAAAATAATATTAATAACCAACATACTTACATGTTCATGTTTAATCTGTGAGCGAATTTCCCCTAGTAGGACTAATAAAGGAATATATTATCTTATTTTAATCTTTATTAGTTTCCATCAACATATAACAACACTGGTGGGTCTCATCGCTAAAGGTGACGAGACTCACTACAGGGAGGAGGTAGACCTGCTGGCAAAGTGGTGCAGAGACAACAATCTCCTGCTGAACGTCAGCATGACCAAGGAGATGGTTGTCAACTTCCAGAAAGGCCACACGCAACACCCCCCACTGACCATCGACAGTGCTGCTGTGCAGAGAGTAAGCAGCGGAAAATTCCTGGGGGTGCAGATCAGTGAGGACCTCGCATGGACCACTAGTACTGCATCACCGGCAAAGAAAGCCCAGCAGCGCCTCTATGCTATGGTAGCACCAGATGACTGGCTAGATCCAGTTTTGGTTCTGGAGAGACCAAACAAATGAGATTTACTTTGATATGTCCTTGTGATATGACAAATGACAATAAATATATTCTGATTTGGATTCGGATATTTCCAGTGCAAACTAAACTAGATCACTCTGAGAGTGCAGACCTCCACAAAGCAGCGCAAGTCTGCCAAGGTTTGGATCTGGATGTTCGTAACTTATTTGTAAACTAGTGTTCCGTGTTCGCTAATGATTTATTTTAGCGGTCATTAGCAATACCTTAGAGGGTTTTTAAAAAATTCAAAGAAATCCTCTGTCCTGTTTTTGAGACATGGCCATTTCAATATTCGACCACGTATGACGTTATGCAAATTTCACATGTTAGATCTAATGTTAAATATGAAGCACAAGATTTAACAAAATATGTCAATAACTTTAAGGTAAAGGTCATACATTTTGCAAATATACCATTCGCTTGACATCAAAATGTGGTGTCATCGAGCCCATCGGTGATATCTCATCTGATATCTGACGGTAAGACGAAGTGAATGCAAAAAAACTGTGATACTATCTTGTCTGGATTCTGACATACATTGCATTTATAACATATGTTTCATTCAGTGGAATGTCAAAGTGCTACACATAGGAAAATGTAAAGTAAAATAAAACAGTAAGTCAGGAATTAAAGACTATCACCATTTATGTGTTTTAGCCGTTTACCTTCACTGTGACCTTGACCTTTAACCTTTTACTGGTTTCTTCCTTGGCACATTATCAACCATCTCTGAAAGTTTCATCAAAATCCATCCATAACTGACAGACAGACAGACATGAGGTAAAACATAACCTCCTTTGCCAAGTTAAAAAGCCAAGTGCTACCCCACCCCTCATGACCACATCCAGAGCGTCCTCTCAAGCTGCATCACTGTGTGGGGCAGCAGCTGCACAGACTACAACCAGAAAACACTGCAGTGCATACTGAACACAGCTGAGAGGGTCATTGGAGCACCACCCCCCTCCCCCCATGACATATACAGCCCCCACCTCCCCCGCCAAGCACTGACAATCGCCACTGACACAAGTCAGCCTGTACACCGACTGTTCAGCCTCCTGCCCTCTGGGCCTCCACTCCTGCACCACCAGACTGGCCAACAGCTTCATCCACCAGACTGTCAGGATGCTGAACTCACTCCCCTCTCTCCCATCACCCACCAGTCCATGATGAAGCCAGGAACCTACCAACCCCCCCCCCCCAAAGACTTTTCCCCCAAAAGGGCCGTGAACTACACTAAGACTTTGCACCTTCTACGTTCGCACTAAGAATCTGAAAGAACTGCCTGGACCCTGCATTACACCATGTGCTGCCTTTGTTTCTGCTGCATGATCGACTTGATTAGACTGGATTACACAATAGTCCTTTCTGGTTTTATTGTGGGTTTTTTTTTATCCTAGACTTAAATGTTATTTATTACACTGCTACACTATAGCTTAGTTCTAATTTAAATGTTTTATTACACTGTTACTCTTGCCACAAATATGTTAAGTTACAACATAGTACAACATCCCATTATTACTATCTTTGTAGAGTTGTCCTGTCATGTTGCCTTGACTTGCACTTTAATGTCTTTCTTGTCTCTATTCACATATGAGACACTGAGAAACACAATTTCAATTCTGTTGTATGACCAGTGCATGTAAAGAAATTGACAACAAAATTGACTTTGACCTTGATAAGATAAGCAAAATGTTTCTTTCTTGTTGAAAGACTATTTGAAGATTGGTATTTAAAGATTACAATATATGACAAATAATAACTATTTGATAGGTATGATCAATACTGAAGGTGTTTAAAATATTTATCACAGTTCAAGGTGAAAATAATACTTAAAGAATGGGTTAAATGTAACCATGTTTGGCAAAGGTTTGAAGAAAAGAGACGGCAACGCATTTCATTTTGTTAAAACCAGGTGAGCCTCCTTTTTTTAAAAAAAATTATTAATAATAACATATTATTATATCTAATTGTATATTATCTATATTTATTCTGTACATGTGTAACATGTTGGACTTGTTTCCTACAATCCATCATCACCATCTGTAAACCTCTTTAATCTGCATCGAACCATATGTGAGGGCGAATATAAATAACCTGATTTTTTTTTTTGATTGATTGACTATTGTGTGATGTTTATTCATGAGACAGAGTGATTGACACCTTTTGTTCTGCCTTCTGGTTTAAGTCGATGAAGGAAGGTTAATTTAATGAGTCGCTTTTGATAACCAATCATAATTCATGATGAAATATCTGATCTGGGTCGACACACGGTTTCACAGGGGGTTTGCACCGAGTCATGACTGAACTTGAGTTTGAAATGCTGCCAAACTTTGCAAAGCTTTGCATTATGGGAAAGGAAAAGCCAGTGCTAAACAAGTTGGGTCAAGCACATATCTTGCGCTTCATCACTCTAAACAGTTTGGATGTTTAAGCAATTGTATCCCCTTTTGTATCTTATTACATCTATGTTATAATATGTTATAAAACTACTGCTAATTCTAGTAAAGAGAGCATTACTTTTCTGAGTTTATTCTTTTATAGTTTATTTCACTGAATTGTCATTCATTCATTTCCACGACCCAACCAACCGCAACCCGAATATCATTAAAAATATTTTTCAATGATCCGAAACTGCGGGTGACCGTGGGTGACAGCTCACTTCAGGTCAGCCCACGCATCACTGATGCACATCATCACAAATTTCTGAAAATGCCTGAGTGACCTACCATCACTGTAAACACACAGAAGTACGCTTTGAAATTGTTCACCATGAGGGAAGGGATTCAGGTGCGTAATCATGGATAGACTTATGGACTTTGTGATACTAAGAGTATGAATCAGGTTGTTTAGATTTGATGAAAAATTGGTGTCAAAAATCATATGCAGCTTCAAATACAACCTGAAGCAGTAAGTAATAATAATGTAGTTTATTTTCTTTGACCCCGACGTAATATATTGCACTGTAATCAAATGTGTTATTCATGTGGATTTATTGGCAGCCATACTTCAGTCACTCTTCCCCCGAGCAGCTGTGGCTACATATGTAGTTTACCACCACCAGAATGTGAATGCGTGAGTGAATGAATAATGGATCCAATATATGTGCTTCGAGTATGCATTCACAGAAAAGCACTATATAAATCAAATCCATTATCATTATAAAACTAGATGGTATTTCACTATTTTATGCTCTGTCACAAGCAGGATACAGCCTTTTTTTTTTTTTTTTTTAAACCAGCTCTGGATGGGTTCATCTCTGCTATTTGCTTGTTTACCAGTTGAGTCAGTGACATGAATTAGCTCATACCTCACATCATAGTGTGCTAATGATATTACAGTGATACTATGTAACATACGATTAAAATTAATGTGGTGGGTATGACATGTTAAGATTATTATCTAAAGGGACGACGGAGTAGATTAGAGGTTAATACAGATGCTTCACAGCAACAAGTTTCACAAACCCGTGACCAGGTACAAATATATAGGCTAATTCCCCTGTCAGTGCACTGGACCACGGTGCTGATGAAGATCTGGAGTAGGTCCCCAGGCATTTGCAATGGCAGCTAACTGCTCCTAATGTGTGTGCTAACTACTAAGACTAGGTACTGTGTGTGTGTGTGTGTATTACAATGGGGCTGAATTACCCTACAGGGATAATAAGGCAAGTTAACCTTTAAAGAGACTGGATGTTGTTTGATCACATTATATCCTGTTAATAGGCTGTTTATGTGAGGTTACATAAGATACAAAGAAAATAAGACATGTTATTATTGTCCACATCCACTGCTTTGACAATGGTGTTAAAGTAACCTGTTATTTTTTTTTTTTTACCTTTTTTTCCAGTGTTAATGTGAACGAAAGACATTGAGATGAACATGTGACGTATCAACCCATCTACAAATCTAAAGAAAGCCCACTGAGCCCAATTTGATCTCCAGTGGGTGGGACCAGTGTAGTAACAGCATCAAGCATACAAATAATGACAACTTTAAATTATTTCCTAAATTTTAGTGGAAAATACCTTAAATATTACCCATTTGTAAACTATCCAAAAAAAAAAAAAAGATGTGAATGACCTGAAAAAAAAATCTTCAATTTTAACAGTATTATACCTCAACTTCTAATTTATCACTTTAGCATAACTATCTATAAAAGCACAAAACATTTAGTAATCATAGTTCATTAGTCATTGGGGTTAAATCTGATTTATCTGGGGCAAGGGTCAAATATTGAGGTCAGAGGATTATTATTGTCAAGAGGGAGAAACGCGCAGTGTCTTTAGACTTAAGGTTTTGTTGACAAATGGACGATGATGTATATGGACGATGATGTACAGTATATGCTACCGACCAGCGCTGATCGTTTGTGTACGATCCATGTGAAGAGTAAATAAACTGTTAATCTTAGACAGATCGTATCAGAGCTCGTCAATTCTTCTTGAGAGCTTTCATTCCACCAACGTTGACATTTCTCACAGTAACAACCAGAACATTTTCTCCAGAAATTTCAGGGTGTTCATATATGTTCAGGCCATTCACATTTTATTGTTAAAGTAATTGTTTAGTGTCAAAGTATGTTAATGTAAATATGTTCATAATTTAATGGTTTTTTTTGGGGTTTTTTGCATTCACTGGACCAGATCATTAAATGGTCCAGTCAGCTGGTGGGGAGAGGGAGGCGGAGGGGCAGTGGAGCGCTCAGTCGCTGTACAGCAGCAGGTACAGCGACTGGCCCAGTCCATTTTAAATAATGAATCCCATCTCACGTCTGCCATCAGGGAAAAGACTCAGGGTCCTCAGGTCAAAGAGCTCTTGATATAGCAACAGCTTTGTCCCCACTGCCATTTTTTTCTTTTTAAATAAGGCTTGTGCACTTTTTAACCTATTATTGAATTATTATTTTTTTTTATCAATTTCTTACAAGTCTTGGAGCACCTTTATTATGCACTATTTAACCCCAACTGAAGCCTTTTTAAAACTGATACTTTCTTATGTCTTAGTATTTTAATCTACCCGTTATTTATTTAATTATCTTTATCTGAGTTGAGTACATACCCATGTTTTATTGTGTTTTTGTTTTTATTGCCTTTTACTGTCTTGTCTTGCTCTTCTGTTGCTGCAAAAAAAAATTAAAAAATCTACCTAAGGGTATAAAGAAAATTACTTTGACTTTTGACTGTAACAAAGAAATATTTAGAGCTGTCATTGTTTATAGGCATAATGTCATATTTTTTCACACATTAAACTGAGAAAATGTGAAGGCATTATTTATAGGTTATTATGTTATTACTTTATCACAATTGGACTGAATTAATAACTTCATTGCCATATTCATCTCAGGGGCTGGAACGGACCCTTTTGGCTCGCGGGCCGTATGTTTGACACCTCTGGTCTAAAGGGACGCTGACCTGTCCGGGGTCGTTGTACCACAGCTCCTCATGCAGCCGGTCAGGGTGGGCTTTCTTCCTCTTGATCTCCGCTATCACATCAAACACTTCTGAGTCAGAGCTGCTGGAGCAGGTACTTCCTTCGCCGTCTGAGTCACAGTCTGACTCACTGCTGCTGTCATCTGAAACCAAAAGTGCACAAAGGTCTTTAATCATCCCAGCATTATCAGGGTGACAACCCAAAGATAATTCCGTGTGCTAGAGCAAGTGGTTAAGCTCCCCTGCTCGGCTGTGTCCTCACAAAGCATAATAGAACATAAAATCTCAGTAAAGCAATCTGTCAAAATGCTTTCAAACTATGCGCAGTGTGTTATTTTAGCCCGGGCTGACTTCACCAGACTTATAATTATCCGCACAGTACTGGCGATACTGAAAAGTCTGATATTTTCTCCCAAATAAGGTTTTACTTGTGCATTTAAGGACACTGAGAATAACTGCCAGGACATTTTCACTACCCCAGTTCATTTTTATGTTGTCTGAATGAGCTGATGAGTACGTAAAGCATTTTCCCTTTGGTTTATTTTCATGCTGCAAAAAAACCCAAAATGAAACAAGGTGTATCAATACAAACAAAAACAATGTGGGATTGTTCGGTCATTTACTAACAGATTTATCTGGGACGGAAGCAGGGAAATAAATATAGGAAGGTGGTTTTGTGTTCTGGACGAGTGTATATCTGTGTGAGAAAAATAACACCAATGTGAAGTAAATGACAGATGTGGCATTTACTCCCAAAAGCACCGTAATTATCTTGGAAATATGCCAAGCAAAACTATATCAACAGAAAGGTAAACGCAGTTCAAGAAACCATCTTGAAAATATGATGCTGTTTCATACTTCACTACTACTGCTCTGACACATCCCAGAATTGCAAAGTACACCTGCAGTCGCTTAGCTCAACCTTGAAATAAACTAATTTTACTTGGGTTGGATCACACTTTGACTGTAAACAAACCAGCCTGAAATAAAACTGCACCAATTCATCATTTTGGCTGATTAATGTGGGTCATTCCATGTCAAAGCATCCAGACCCTCCCAGGTGAATCCCTCAGAAAATTCTCAAAAAAAAAAAAACATATAGGTCCGCCTTATGGACTTCATAAAGTTTAAAAAGTTGAAGCTTTAAACTTTTTGTGACTATTCCTAATCCCTCTCTTTGACATTACACTTTAATTTTATTTGTATCTTGGTGGGAATGACAAATAAGACACATTTTCGTTTGTTCGTTTGTTTCATTGGGTTTTTTTTTTTAATGCACGGCCACGGTTCACCTTTGATCTACTTTCCCCAAAATTTAATCAGTTTCATTCTGGGTCACTGGCAATCTATAAACCCAATTTGGTTTAAATTCAACCAGTAGTGTAGAGTGTTAAAAAAATAAACAAACAAGTATTCAGAGAATGCCTAATCTCACTCCTATTTTGTGCCAATCTCAAGTTTCTATGACAACCTGTTTTTGAATTAGTTAATAATGTGATTTTGACCTTTCCACTAAATGCGACCTTGACCTTTGACCTTTACTGAAAAGGAATCATTGTATGTGAGGCGCATTAGCTATATGTATATACCCATGTAATTTCATGGTGATATCTCGAGTATTCATTGAGTTATAGCATGAAATGTCTCTGCAGACACACACACACACACACACACACACACACACACACACACACACACACAGATTATAAGCATCTCTCCCAACCGATGTTGGGAGAGATTGACAAACCAACTGCACCAAGAATAATACCCCTCATCCCCCCTTTGTGGATTGGGGTAAAAAGAAAAAAAGTTACCTAATATAAAAAAAAAAATTAAAAAAAGTTGTATTTTTAATGTTTAAAAAAATGAATAAAGAGGTAAAATAAAAGCCTGGAGTTTCACTTTATTGGATCTCAGAAGTAAATACAGGCTGTGGTTTATGTGTAAAATTGTTCCACACTAGATTCATCTCGTGAACATTATAAACTTCAGACAAAATTTAATATCTGAGAAGTTGTGATTTCAAGCTTCACACTTCTTGCAGCCTTATACTGGATCCTGACACAGACTGTTTGAGGCCTTACAATCATAGATACAGGTGAGTGAGAAAACATCCAAACACTGCCAAACTCCACAGTGATGGAAAATGAGAAATGTGACTCTTCCAGCCAAACCCAGACTTGAACGCGTCTGTAAGGTTCAAAGAGTGGCTCAGTCGCCAACAATGACATCTGGCACTCACACTCTTAAGTTTCATACTCATCACTCTCTCAAAATCAAAAGAAATCCAAAGCCAAAAGGAAAATTACACAAACCGTGATCAGTATAGTTTAAAAGTTTTTATTATTAGCATTTTTATTCAACTACATGATTATGAAATCTCGGCGCCCGAGGCAACATATTTAGAAAATTGAGTTACATTTACATTATTGCAGCACTGAAAGAGATAATCAGGATGATAGCCCTGCAGATAACATAAATATTGAATTTATGTGCTGTACACAGAAATATGGAGATTTTCCTAAATATGTAGTTCCCTAGTGTGTTTAAAAAAAAAACTCTGTCCACATTAATTTTTCTCCACCTAATTTCTGGACTCACTTCAAATAAGAAGCAACTACCAACAGTCAGAGGAACTGTTGCTGTGTTGGACATGTTCACCAAAAGATCTTTAATTTAAACTCTCAAAGACCTATACTAAAAGACCTGATCTAAAATGTTTCATACTTTTCCAAAGACTAACCCTATGAATACATTGAAATACTTCTTGAAAGTACTTCTTCAAGTTTCTCAGCTTTTCAGCAGCATCAGGTTTGTCTCTTTCGGACATTCTGGGGTTCCAATCAACATGGAAATACCATCATTTCCTGCATCAATGAGTCCATTTATATTCACATTAAAAACTCTGAACATTACGTGAGTTTTGAATTATCAGATTATTTAAGTGACCATAAAAACTGAAACTGTAATAAGTAATCCGATTATGAGAAATCAGATGGATTTCTTCCCAATACTATGTCTTCATGCTTGTTAATCTGATTTAATTTGTTCTTCCACATCTGTGCATGTGTAAAAATAAATCAATCAAGCATAGTAAACGAATGTGATGTAGTTAAACATTTGATTCTACCACCCTTGTCTATGTGTGTACTCATCACTTGTGATTATTACACTTACTTGATTACTAACAGTTACAGGACTTCTATGGACACGTAACTTGCAATAAATCACTTCAGAAAGGTTAAATATAAAGACAAATCAATATAGAAATCACAGTTCTAGGCCTTTAGGTTGCTTCAGTGACTAAAAATAGTGTTTACATGTGAATGAGTGGCCCAATCATATCAATATTGAATTATTGAACTTGTCGTTAGACCAAATCATTGAGCAAGATTAATGCATGATCTTCTTCAAAACCATAATATTATACAAAAAGTGACGCCAGACACAGCAAACCCCATCCCTTGCTTGTACTGTAGCTTTTTTTGGCATTGACCCAGCTAATATCATGACTTTGTGTGTGGTGATGTCAGCATATTAATCCACTCTATATATGTGACAAGTCTGAATTTAATTGAAACTAAATTCATGTTTGTATAGATATCGAAATATTATCCATTATGATAAAACGAGTCTTAAAAAATTGCTGGGAATTTGACCATTATTTTAGACAGTTTAGGCTGTTACACAAACAGACTGAAATTAAAAAAAAGAATTCATTCCTTAGGGGTAATCACTATGACATGATAAATCACCCACCTGGATCCTCATCCAGTTTGGTCTTGGGGGGCTCCCACTTGGGTCGGGCGTCTTTGGCTCGCTCTTGCCTCTTCCCCAGCTCTTCCTCGAAGCGCTCATACAGATCTCGCAGTTTACTCGTCCCCACAACAGTAGAGTCTCCCTGGAAAAAAAAAACAAAAGAGAAGAAGACTTAAAATGACCCTAACCCTAACCAGCAGAGAAGAAACTGTTGAAATATAGACACCGGTGACCTTGAATATGACCTTTCAACGTAATTCAAGGTCAAAGTTCATGGACACAAATTAAAGACTTCCTATTACTGTTCAATAGTACCTTCACATCTCCATCTTATAAGCCATTAAAACCTGGTTCATTATATGTTAAGGCATTTTTTTTAATATTTAAAAAAATGCAAAAATCTAAATTTCAGGTGATTATTATTTTTACTAAGATTTAGTGAAAAACCAGGCCATAGTTTTGTACTTTATCCCCATGTGAAAATAATGCAAGATGTCTACTGAAAAGTTTAAAAACTAAGAAGGATAACAGATATTTCAGCCTCTACGGTGCAGATAAAAGTCAAGTACTCAGGCAATGGGGAAATAATTGTTCTAGGTCTCATCTTGTGCGTAAAGGGCACAAGCTTTACACTGAATCCCCTCAAATATGGGCTCAAACTTTAGTGCATACAGAGGAAGATTTGTCTTAATCAGTCCATAAGCCCTGTTGACTCATCATGGTTCACACATCAGCACTGTGTGACGGTCCATTATTCCTAAACCTCTGTATAAGGATCACATCATTACACATCACTATCGCAACACTTATTTAATGCTGTGCGCTGGAGGAAGGTTACCATTGTGAAGTCAGGGGAAAAAAAAAAAAAAAACACTATCTGGACTCATTCGTGTTTGTTAAAACTAATTAAAATAGTCTCGGGCAGTGCTAAACCAGAAACACAGTGACAGAATCTATGGGAGAAAAAAAAAAAAAAAGTGTCAGATGGTACTTGTTATGATGATTTGAACAAGGGAAGGCAAGACAAGACTGTAAAATGGTTATATCCACACAAGAGACCAACACTACAAAGCGCACAGTTCCAAATCATTGTCGAAACTCATCATTTTCAGCAACGGTTGCAAACTCAAGAGGTGGTACTGGAAGCTGGAACAGTGGAAGCGGAGACTGGGAACAGGCTGGCCGACAGCCTGCCGCTACAAATTACAATATTCCTAAAGTCCTACGTTGGCCTTTGACAGCTGACAGTGTATTGCAGGTCCGCATGCCACAAATGGAGACATATGCAGAAACAAAAACCAAAACCTGACATGGGAAAAAATTATTAGACCACCAAGTCATCAAAAACAATGGTTAATGAAAAAGAGCACTGTTTTTTTATCAGTACACTTTTTTTTTTTTTTTTTAAATATTAAATGCAGATTTGAAAATTCAAGACTTTAAGCGTTTGTAAGACCCTGTGAACCCTGACTAAGGAAAGATACCAAATCTAGTCCCTAAAACCTGGAGCCATCATTCACAGCCGCCGACAGATGATGATCCGTACCACTTGGTCCATGGGGTCGTTCGAGTAGTAATTCTCAGCATGTGTGCAGCGTATCCAGGCCGGTTTGAGCAGTTCTTCCTCCTCTTTCTCCTCATCGGTCTTCTCTTTCTCTTTCTCCCTGTCCCGATCCCGGTCCCGGTCTCGTTCCCGGTCAGCGAAGGCCTCCTCGGACTCTCGACTTCTGGCAGATGAGTAGCTGCGCTCTCTGCTGACGCTTGATGAACCCTCTGACCTCCTCTCCCTCTCATCTTCCCATCGACCACGTTTCCTGTCACGACTTGATGAACGGCTTCAAAAGCACAAAAAAAAAACAAAAAAAAAACCACAAGGTAACAACATACATAAACAGGATAAGATCTGTATATTCATAAAATCCACAACTGAAATTGAATACTTTAAGACTTTAAATCATTTATTCTAAAACCTCTTTCTGTTCTCAAGCTAAATTATGTTGAAATTCTATCTTTTAGAAGCATTCTGGCTCCAAATTAGGTGAGAGTGGCACCATTCTAATCCTCCATTTGTACATACAAATAACTTAAGTAATCAATTTGAATAATTAAATGGATGAAGAAAATTGACATTTTGTTACAACTGTCTGGTAATGAGCAGTGTTTACAGTTTCTCTGACATAAAAACACTTCAACATAATCAGATATATATATATATATATATATATATATGATGAACGTGATTTTTAAATTTGCATTTATTGGGAAAAAAAAGATAAAAGAACCAACTGTGTGGTGTATTATCTCATCTTATTTAACTATCACTACAGAAATACTTCCATTAGGTTAACATCTAATCAGCACATTACTTATTTCTTACTTCACTACTTACTAACAATTTCTTTCTAAAGCTGAATTAAAATCTGCAGCAAACATTAGTTCAGTGAAATGTGATTAAAACACTTATTGAGGATAATGTGATACTCTCAGCTTCAATTAAAAAAAAATAAGATCAACATGTGTCTAATCACCAAAAGCTTATATACTCTTATTAGAAAAAGGCGTCTACAGCAGGGGTGTCAAACTCATTTTAGTTCAGGGGCCACATTTAACTGGGCCGACCCAGTAAAATAAATAATTAAATAATGTCAACTCCAAACATTTCTCTGTTTTAGAGCAAAAAAAGCAAAATTACATTATGAAAACAAACAATGTTCGTCTTTAGTTTAGTTTACACACATACATTCTAAACAACAGATCGCAGTGGATCTACAGATACACAAAATATTTAGTAATAGGTGGATTATTATTACTATTAAAATTGTACTTACTTCTCTTAAGACATTTTAAATTGTTCATATTTGTTCTGATTATTATTTTTTTGCAGTTTCTGCAGACAATGTAATAGGGTACATTCATTCCACTTAAGACAAGGTATCTGCATTTTTTCCCCCACATAAAAAATGGCCAATAAAGCAATATATGTTCAGATTACTGAGATTTTTTGGTGAAATTATACTTTAAGTTTCACTAAAAGAAAAAAAAAATTACAAAGATAATTGTTTTTACTTATAAATATTTATAAATTATTATGAGACTGAATTGGTCTGAATGTGGACAAGGAAATAAAATTATTTGTATTTTAGTGTAATTTTTGCATTTGCAGGGCCATTTGCAGGGCCGGACTGAACCATTAGGCGGGCCGGATTTGGCCCCTGGGCCGCATGTTTGACACCTGTGCTCTGGAGCTTTTATCATAAAAGGTGGGGAAGGATGTTTATCACAGGTGACAAATGGAGCCCGTGCATTATTATTTTTCAAATCCAGACTTCATAACCTTCAGTTGTTTTAGCAAAAATCTGATTAAGGGCATAAAAATAGCTACCACTACTTCAAGATTGTATTCTGTGTGTGACGAGTCCAAAGCTACATAAAATAGTGCTTTACATGAAAAACCTTGAGCTTTGTTTTTAGCTAAAGGAGCTGATACATTAGTCCATTCCTCATATCACATCACACCAGCTGGACATGCTCTGATACAATCTGACCACATTGTATGGTTTGAATTAATGCTTATCAGTTCCACAATGGTTTCATTTTACACTTTTACAAGGTTTCAATGGGATAAATGCAGCACCTTCCCATAAAAGAACATAAAAAAAACACACACACACATAACAGAAATAGCCTTATTGTAAGGGTGACATCAAAGTCATAATCAAGTTGATTTCTAGGAAGAATAAAATGTTTTGTCTTACTTCTTCAGAACCCACAAAAAACATAAGTCATTGAAACAACATCTATGTGTAGTGTGCAGTAAAGGTGACTCAAAAACACATTCTGAGGTGCTTTATCCCTACTTTATTACAGTTGTGCTCAGAAGTTTACATACTCAGACTGAATACACATGGAAGAGTCTTGAATGTTCCAACATGACAATGACTCAAAACATAAGGCAGTCGACCTGTCATTGGCTACAGTGGAAAAAAGGGAAGGTCAAGAAGTGTCCGTTACATCTCCTTTTTTTTTCCCCATTGTGTTATATTTCTTTTATTAATGACCTGCTGGTGATTCTATGGGTTGTATAAGATAGGTCAAATAAGCCTTGGCTTCTGCCTTTTCGTTTTTCAGTTACAGAATGAGTTTAAAATAAATAAATAAATAATAGTCGTTATTGTTATTAGTGTGTATGTATATATGTTTAAAGCTGGATAGAAATATATATATATATATATATATATAAATATATATACACACTACATAGAGCACAAAATGAAATTATTGTGTTGTTATTTGGAAACTGAAATAAACTAACTAAATAACTAAAGCAGGTGCAAATCAATATGTATCATCCACTGTACACATACAAGTATCCATGATCTAAGTCACAAAATAAATAAATATACATCTAACCACCTGTACACCTTTATACACATACTTAAGGGCATTATTACAATTGACAGCCATACCTAAAAAAATAAAAGATAGACCTCAGTATAATCGAGCCACTTTGGAGGAGGAGTGAAAGGAGACCTATTATGTCGATCCGTGTTTTTCTACATATATATAATTTTACAATGTTTTAATGTCAGATGTCAACTGCAAAGTTACAAAACATGAGCTATAGTGTTCATGCCGTAATCCTGCAACGTGGTTTCCTGCCACTATAAACACCTCGTTGCAAGATATTCACGAGTTGTGTACAAAACCCGAAGTCAGGTTGAAGCATCCAATTGGGATGACTGCTCTAAGAGCGTGGAAAACAAACAAGTCCAAAACAGGCCCACCCGGCAAAATTCAAATTGGAACATAACGTAATGTGCGAGTAGTCCAAAATATTAATGGGCTTGATTCCTCCTGGTTCAATAGTGCGAGCGGTACGACACACAAATTTATATTAAGACCGAAAAGTGTGACTTGATAGCTCTGTGTACGGTCTACCCCCCCGCCCCAAATCAGAGACAGCGAGATTGGCCAGAAGCCAAAATCGAGCAGAAATTGTGAATGCCGGTATGAGATAACTATGGAGTTTTTTGAGCTGGAAATCATGCAAAGCTACTCTGTAGGTGCTGAAAACTCACATAATGATAGTTACACCTGAGGATAATAGGTAGGTCTCCTTTAAAGATGGAGTTCATGCAAGAAAAGCCAAAATCTGAAAGGAACTGAAGGTGTTTTGAAGAAGAATGGGCAGATTTACCATGTGAGAAAATAAAGAGTCTGACCCACGATGACCACAAACGACTGACATCTGTCACTGATGTTAAAGGGGCGGAGCCAACACAGAGGTTGAGGAACTAGGGTACGTTAAAGTGGTGGTGTCAACAGAGAGGAGGAAGAACGTGGGTATATAAACTCAGGCTCAGTTGTCAGTATGATTTAAAAAGAGCAAACACAATTGTTGCATAATAAATGGCTTCACCAAACCACAAGCCAGGAGTGAAAGAAAGTTTTGTATATGATGTCCTTTGTAAATGATTAATATTCTCAGAAAAATTGCCAAAAAAATAAAAAATAAATCACAAATTCTGCTAGGATATGTAAACCTATGAGCACAACTGTAAATGTATGGAACCTAAAGGAATATAAATGTTATCTGAGGAATATGAGGAAAAAGTTTTCTGTTTGACACAACTTTTATTTTAAGAATCAATAAATATCTGTTCAGTTACCTTCGTGGCCTCTTTCTGTGCCGGTCAGGGGACTGCGATCTCCGACTCTCTCTGTGACGATGCCTCTCCCTGTGAGGACAAAAAGGTCACTACAATATTAACATGATAGGTTCATTGCTATGAAAATAACAGTGTTTAAGTAACTGCTTGTTTTTTACTGTCCTGTCACGTGTACTTTAAGCTTTAACAATTCATCTAATGAAGAAGAAACACTGAAAGGCAAAAATATAAGTGAAAAATACAGAAAATGTGAATGCAATTTGAGATTTGTGGTAGTTACACTTATTTTTATCCAAGTGAATGAAGATGGTCAATATGAGGTTTGATGAATCAACTCACACTGAGAACTGAACCACTACAAGTCTATATTATGAAAGGAAAGCAAATAAAACAAAGTATTTATTTTTCTACTAACTTTTTACTTTTACTCCCTACATTTTTGTATAAATATCTGTACTTTATACTTATTACATTCTCAAAATAGACTCATTACTTTTTCAAACAGATGTGAAAGTAATATAAAAAAAAATCAGTTTAGGAGGAAAAACTGTGACTTTATATTATATTTATGCAACTATCATCTCACAATTTTGGCTTTTTAAGTCATAATTTTGACTTTTTTTGTCACAATTGTGACTTTTTATTTCATAAATTTAACATTTTATCTCAAAACTTTGACTTTTTCTCTTAAAATAATGCATTTTATCTAATTTATAACTTTTTTCTTTTTTTTTATAAATCTCATTACTTTTTTTCCCCCAGTTTTCCTAAATTTCTTGCCCATATCCACAAAACTGAATATTGTGACTTGATCAAACACATTAACTCACTTTTAAGGGCTTTGCTTTTCTGATGTTTCCTCATTAAATAAGAATTATTGCAGTTGTTTTTTTTTTACTTTTACTTCAGTAAAAGTGTTGAATCAGTACTTCAACTTTTACCAGAGTATTTTTTCAGACCAGTAGCTATACTTCTACTCAAGTACTGAATGGGAGTAATTTGACCACCTCTGAAGGGACATGAACTATGTGTGGATGAGGTAGTGTGTGTATCATGAGCATCACAAAAAATCTGGAAAAAGGTGACTACGGTAGTTTGGCAAACTTATGTATTTTTGGTCAAGGAAGAGAGTGGGGAAAACAGCAAGTTGATAGGAACGATATTCAGGGAAATAGCAGTAATTCTCAAATATAGCAGCTTTGCAATCACATTGCTATGCCCATAACAGTTGATGGGAAGTGGAGTACCATGCTGCAAGATGGAAAATTAAAAACAGGAAAGACACATTTACTAACTTCAGTTCCCAGAAGTGTATGATGTATTAACATTAATTAACATTAATGAATTGTAATTTACATTTTAAAGAATTATTTACCAAACAATTTTTCTGTCAGTACTAATCAGTCAGTACTAATATAGACTAACATCTCTCAGACAGACAGACAGAACTGATTTCTGTCTTAGTAAACATGTGCCAAATAAATATATAAAAGAAACATATGGATAATGTACTTGGAAAAACTGTTTGGAGCAGAGTCAGTGTCACTGATACCCAAACCAGCTGCTCAGGCCAGTATCAGTTGGTTCATCCATAACCATACCTGTATAGAAGCGACTACTATAATTAAAGTGACTAATATAACCGTTAACAGACCTGAAACACTTATGAGACACTTTTCTATCCACTGATGTTATTCTTTGTGGCCTGTACCTGCTGCGTTCTCTGCTCCTGTGCCTTGGTGGAGTCCGACCTCTGTCATAGTCAGACCTGTACCGCCCACCGTCTGGTCTGCCCCGTCTGTCTGGGCTCCTCCCTCGCTCCTTCCTATCTCCAGGAAATTCCATTTTATGCCTGTCACCGTGGCTACCGTAGCTGTAGCTCTTCTGCCGGTGGTCATCATGGCGGTAGCCTCTTTCGGGAGACCTCCTACTGTCCAGAGGCTTCTCATACTTGTACTGACTGCTATGCCTGAAACTGTGGTCTGGTTTGAGTGAGTTGGGGTTCTGGGTGTAGCCAGGGTTGAAGGTGGGAGGAGGGAAAGGAGGGTGAGGAGGATGGGGGTAGTTCATGGAGTAAGGAGGGTGGTAGCCCATGGACTGAGATGCCATAGGTGGAGGCATGGATGGGTGTGGTAGCGGTGGCGGGGGAACAGGGGGCATCATGTAGGGGTGGTATGCATTCTGAGCAGGCACTTGTGACCCTGGCGCAGGACCCCCACCTGCAGGACTGGGTAAAGGTGGAGGTGGGAAATTGGGTGGTGGTTCAGGGAAGCCCTGTCGGATTGGGGGCTTGGGGAAAGGTGGGCGCAGTGGGCATGGGTTAAGTGAACCAGGAGACTGGGAGGGTGCTGGAGGAGGGTACTGCATGAAATCAGAGTGTGGCGGCATGTAACTATTGTTCCCATGGTAACCTGAGCTGGCAGAAGCCTGTGGGTCATAGTGGTACGGTGGAACTGGAGGCTGAGGAGGAGGGGGCCTCAGGTTAGCAGGTCGATAGTTTTGAGGGGAGCTATGCTGGCCTGAGGGCATTCCCCCCCTGGGACCTCCACGATCCTGATGGAAAGACATGACTGTGGAAACAACAGCACAGTTATATTGATATACACACAACTCTAACAGTCAAGCAGTTTGGTCTGTTTAGTGAATATCAGCCACCTTTTTAAAATCACACTGTTCTATACTTTTTTCAGACTCGGTTTGCTGGACTGATCATTTGTGTATAAGATACAAAAACTGAAAATGTGGACATTACGTTGCAGGTAGAGCTGGGTGATACTGCAAAAATCAACTTTACAACTGTACGCAGCACATACATCCAGGTAACGGTTTCAAATCACTGACAGTATAGAAAGTACTAATCTCATATTTGCAGTTTAGTTTTGCTATTTTTTTTGTTATTGAAGCAAACTTCAGTAATGTAATATAAGGTCTGCTATCAAACCTAGATAAATGATGGTAGCTTAAACAATATATACTATGTGTATTGAATTAATACCCTATAGACACTTCAAGTTATTAAACTAGATTCATATCAACTATCACCTGCATTAACTGCTTCAAGGTAGAGGTTTAAATATAATTTTATTAGATTTTTATAACAGAAATATGCAGTATTACAAAGAAGCATTTGCACCCCTTACTTAGGTAAGATGAACTCTACATTGTAAAAAGTGCTCCACACAAAGTAAGTTTTGTATTTACACTGTATCATCATAGTCATAGTATATATGAAATGCACTTACAACAGCGTCAGTCACTGTGGAAAAAAGCATTCCTATTATTGTTCTGCATTTATAGCAACAATAATTATGAGTTTAAGTAGAGTATAAACATAAACTATAAACATGTGTAAGTATGAGGGTGAATAGAATAGCTTTATTTATCCCACTGGACAACTGTTTTGAAACAAAAGCATTCACAAAATTAGGAAAACAGACAGAAGTAAGGTGAAATGACATTTAAAAAAATGTGTAAAGACAAAACTAAAGTACAAAGTAATACATTGTAATACCTCACTGATGTGTACAGTAGCGTTTTCCACAGGGTCTCACTGCAGAAAAAACATTGTGTTTTATGTTCGCCTAGAAAGGATGTTTGTAGTTATGCTATAATGATCACAGAAAGCAGTGAGTTTGTGGTTAACTCGTGTTAATTGGGGTACATGTTAATTTAAAGGAGAATTGAACGAATGAATCGAACTGAACCAGACTGAATGAGATAGCTTCATCAGATATGTATCTTAATTAAAAAGGCTAAAAATCCCAACAGTTAATGCAATGCAGACCTAAAATCATCACTACTATAGAAACTGCCCCTCTGTTCATTTGTGTATCCACTGTGGTAAATCAAATCACATGCACACGTATTAAACATTCACTACTTAGCTAACCCGTTAAGTGTTAGCATGCGAAACAGCTCGCCAAAAGCAAACAGCTTTAGATGAAAATTACCTGTAAACTGCGAAGCCCTAGCAACTGTGCTGTTTCATACCGGATCCAAAGATTTATCAACGAGTCCTGGTGCGAACCATGTGTTTTAAAAAATATAGGAAAAAGTATAAATCTTAGTATTATAGTGAAATTCCAGCTAGTGTCACACTGCTGAATGACCGTGTTTCTAGCCGGAGTGATTTCGGTGACGAACACAAATAGACCAATCACATTCAAGGATTCCGCTGACCAATGAGTGGCCGCTCTCGTTCAAACACGTTGTAAGCAGATAATAATTTCCTATCTCAAATATGTTCCATTTGCTATATAATTTCCTGTTACGATACTTTAGTGTCCTTTATATTTTTAAGTGTGACTTGAGGATAGATTTTAAAAAAGGGCTGTTTTTTTCCCTTCTTACTAGTGAAGAACATGAAAGTAAATTATAATTAAAGTTATTACAACACAATCAATTTATTTGTCAATTATTTTTTTCAATATACCATATCAACTGACTAGAAGTTCATTAGCACGCATTTCTAACCATGTTAGCTTCTTTCATCAATGAATGGATGAATAAATGAACAGATAAATAAAATTACATGCTGTAATAACTTTAATGATGTCTATCAACTTTTAGATTGATAAAAAAAAAACAGTATGTATGATGTTACTATAAGAAAATAAACTGCACTTCTGTGATATACCCACTAGAGAGCAGCATTGTTTTATTGATCTTCATTTCCAGGACTTGATAATGTTACCATGGAAACACATCATACACTAATCGAAGACAACTTGGACAAATACTGTTAAAGCTATGTAAAATATTATTCCCTTATGTACACCTTCCTGGCAACAAAGAAGCCAGACCCATTCGTATTCAATCCATTCAACTTTAACATTCTGAGCAGGAAATGCATTATACTTTGGGCCTGTATTGATCTGACCTTGTCTCAGGAGAGATAGCCTGCATTGAGTACATGAATCCTTGCCTTGTTAGAAACCTTATGTGTGCATGGTAACACTGCTACAGGTCTTGCTGGGAAGTTATTCAATGAAACCCCCACTGCATAAATGGTCGGTAAAGGTTAAAACGTCCAAACCCACGCATTTCCCTTAGAGAAAACAACTACATTTTGTTTGGAGCATTAATCATCCCACCTGAGAAACCTAGAGAAATAACATACCCTTTAATTAGTCAGGGTTGTACACATCTTTAAAAGAGAGTATTTATGCTCAAGGTTATGTTATGGTTTGTTTTTGTTTTTTTAACAGGATTTATTCTGGACAACACATTTAAATACATTTATGCTTAACCCCATCAAGCCCAAATGGGACTTTTGAGTCACTTCCACAATGACTTTTTTCTGTCTATTTACGCAATTTATCACCATTTATTGTAACATATATATATATATATATATATATATATATATATATAAACTATGATTCACAGTGGAAAAAATACCAAATACAAAGGATAATATTGTAATGAATTATGATAAATTACTTAAGTTAATTTTAAATAGAAAGAAAAAAGTCTGCCACAAAAGTAGTGCTGGGTGTTTATGGGTTAAAAAAAAAGAGAAATCTTTCCACTCAGATAGTGAGAATTCTGTTATCATTCTCCTCACTTTGACTCGTGCAGCATTTATATTCCTTGCCTTTGTCCTGGCCATGCCCTCTTTTCCTTTGAGAGGAAAAGAAATATATGGGTTTTTTTTCTCAGAAGAATAACAAAAATAGATATTTCATGAATTGGAAAAAAGTTTGTCCTTATAGAAAAGTTGAAAAGCATAAATGAATGCATGAGAAATAATGAATATCACCTTTATAGATTGTTTCTATTAGGTTTTGATTATTCATTTATTCATTTTCTGAACCTACTCCATCTTCACTAGGATCACAGGGTTCGCTGGAACCTATCCCAGCTATTTAGCAGGAAGTGAAGGCAGGATTCACACTGGATGACACACCATAAAAATTACAATAATTTAGTTTTGAAAACTCTGTAATTGCCACTTGATTAAAAAAATCTTATTAAATAAGTTTACAGTAATATTATAGTTTGATCAATTCTAACTGACTGATCACACAAAGCCAATCTTAACAGAATAATCAGTTCAGTTCAATAGAAAAGTTTCATTGAAAGCCTCTGGGGAATATGAGGTTTCATTTTCTAACAATATGTACCTTTAAATACAGCTGGAATCAAAATATTTCAACTCTTTTTGTAATACATAAAGTGTAAAAAATAATTCATAAGCAATCTATCACCATTTATTATTATATCATCCTTGTTTTTTTGTTTTGTTTACTCAGTGAAAATCTGCCTACAGTTAATATAGGGATCATGTAGATGTTCAGAAAATTGTAATTAAAGGTGAGGGCTATTATAACAAAAAAAAAAACAGAGAAAACTGAAGAAAAAGTGAATTTTTCAGTAAAATACATCATTAGCTGAACATAAATCAAGCCACGTCAAGGATTTTGCTGGTGAATCAATGTTATAGAAGATGATGTTGTTTCCACAGTAACTATGGCACTTCTGAAGACTCATATTACTGTATCATATCTGATGATAAACTGCATTTTACACCAATTATTTACATGTATTGATCGGATTAGTGGATCAACAGGTATTAAACCTTTTTTTTTTTTTTTTTTTTATGCTGATAGCTGTTTGGATTTTTATAGGTTAATACAAGAATCATGCAGAAATGTTTTTTAGTCATAAATGTTGACATTCTACATATCTGAGGTTTTTCCATTACTACTATGACTTTTAATCATAAAACAAACTAGAAATATCCTTCTGGTGTTGAAAAGAGAAGAGCAAAAAACATCAAAGGAAAGTGGATTATAGGTCAAAAATCAAGGAAACATGTTTTTTCTCTTGTCAAATCAGCCAATTAATATTAAAGGGATGTTTATCTTATAGTGTAGTGAAGTTTGATGATTCAGAACTATGAGAGTGAAATATAGATATAGTGTCATATGTGAATATGCTTCCATACATTACATCTGTGCATTAAACAAAACTAGATATTTGTTGTTACACCAACCCGAAGGAGAAAGGGTATTGTCTTTGTTTTGATTAGTTCTATTTAGGACTTTAGCTGCAAAAGTATTGTTTGAATTCATACCAAATTGGGTTTATAGTTTGCCAGTGACTTAGAATAGATGTCATTACATTCTGGGAAAAGTAGGTCGAAATTCAAATTTTGGGAAATTTTTTATCATTTCTTTTTCCCATTTAATTATAAAGAGTAAAAGTTGAAATGTACCTAAAAACATGAAGTGCTCAATTTGCTTCAAACTTGGCACATATATACAGTAGAAGCAACTGATATGCTGACATCACCACGAGTACAAACATGATGACATCAACTGAGTCGATGCCAAAATAAGCTGCTTGGCACCATTTGTTTTATTAAAGCATTTCCAAAAGGTTAAGTGTCCATACAGACTCACAAGGGGTTTGGCAGAAGACTGACAAAGAATATAAGGAGTGTGTGAGTGTATGAACAACCAACTCCTAACAGCAGGGAGGGACCCTCAGTAACAGCCATTAGAGACCACATGATACGACTAAGAAAATAAGACAGAAGCATGGTATTTGGGTATTATTAAAAGACCAATTCCAGACATTTTATGCTATGTAAAACAATGTCTCAAAATTCCATACTTGGAATTATGCATTTTCAAATATTTCCCAGTGGTTTACATTCACTGTTAATGTTCTACCCGGGTCTGAATTTTGCCATAAATTAAATTCCACATGTCCATTTTTTAACCATATTTCAGAGTAATAACATCAGAAAGATTGTTTTGAGTGCTGGCCCTTTAAATGTAAATGAGCCACTTCAGGTCCCGCCCCTCCAGGTTATTGGTTGTGCTCCTCTGTCTGTCTGATTCCACCAATAACTGAACATTTTATGTAATTGGCTCAAAGTTTGAACATTGTTATGTCTTTAAGTCAAAAACACGACTCATTTCGAGTTGTACAAATGACTTCCATGAATATCAATATGTTAAATCTATGTTATTAAAGGGATAGTTTGGTATTTGTCACATGAATTTGTATGGGATCACCGTCTTTACTCTGGTGTACCCACGCTGACTTGAATTTAATACCTCTTTGGCAGAGGTAATAATAACTATTAGGGTCAACATACAAAAAAAAAAAAAAAAAGGAATCACAAACTAATAAAAGTGGGTTTAGCAAAATTATGAGCTTTTTAAGACTTTCAAGAACTGTACAAGCACCTTGCAGAAATGAGGTGATTCTGTACAAGATGTACAATAGATACAGATGAATGTTAGTATTCCATCAGCTCACAAAAAGCAAAAAAAAAAACAAAAAAAGAGTTACACAAGCAGTAACTCTGAGTTTGTCGGTCACCATCGAACAACGTTGGTGTGATGGCAGATGGAGATGAATGACCTTCAATATATCACCTCTTTGACACAGTCCTCAGTGGGTCCTGCTTTCGATCTAAAACCAAAGTTTTTTTTCCATTAGTTTATCCAACTGTTTATGGTCTTTTGTCTCATAATAGGTAACTAGGGACAAAACACAATGAGTGATCTGAACCTACTAAGGAAAACTAAATGATCCAGTCCCTTTTAAATGTGTGCATTTGTACCCAGGGGCCGGCCTATTCTGGGTTTTTCTTGGTAAAAAAAAATAAAAATAAAAATAAAATAAATTGTCTTGGAGGTGTTTAGTAAGGGGTACAGAAGGAAGTGGTCATACATATCATGATAGTTAACTTATATTTTTGGTAGTGTTTTACTGTCTGTCTGTTAGCAAGATAACTAAAAAAAATAATGAACAGATTTGGCTGAAATTTTCAGGAAATGTTGATAGTGGCACAAGGAACAAATGATTAAACTGTGGTGGTGATGGGTGGAGGTGTGTGTGTGTGTGTGGGGGGGGGGCACACATGTGTTTGATTGGAACGGTCAAGGCAGAAGTGAAAATGAAAGTGTTTTTCCTAATTATATCATAGAATAATTTTGGATGCAATATGAGTCAGAGTTGTACAGTGAGAACAGGAAGTGAACCAAATAAGGATGTTAACTGACGACTGATGGTTGACCGCATCAATGTTGCCCGGTCATAATTTTCTGTCGTCGATAATAAAAGCAGTCTGCATCTGCACAAACTCTTTTGAATTGTGGTGTAGACCATAAAGAGGAAGCTTTGTGATCTCTCCATAGTACAGGGCCGGATCTAGCTCTGAACACTTGGAGGGGCATGTGGTTTGGCAGGAGGGGCATGAACTGGTGGGTGTCAAATCCCACCCAAACCCTTAAAAGCACAGAAAACAATGCTAACTATGCCGTCATCAGTTAATCAATCCATATCTATATCAATTTGATTTGTATTATAGGTTTTATATTGGATTTGGATGCCATGCCTGGCACTACCCTCTGCATTTACCCGGGCTTGGGACTGGCACAAGTAGGACACTGGCTTATGTCCCATTTGTGGCTGCATTACTCTTTTTTTGGTTTATTTATTTATTTTTTTGTGTGTGTTTTTGTATTTTTGTTTTTTTTTTCTTTTTATCCTATTTTGTGTATTCCTTTATCATTCATTTATTGACAGAACATATTTTATTTCAACATCTTCTGTATATTTTTTGTCTCTTTTGTTGTTTTTCCAGCTTATAGCAACTTTTAGGATTTTTTTGTTGTATTTTTTCTTTTCATTTTTTGTTCTTTTTATCCTTTTATACATTCCTTTATCATTTATTTATTTAGAAGAACATATCTTTTAAATGTCTGTGTATTTTTTTGATCTTTTATGTCATTTTCATATATCTTATAGCAACTTTTAGGATTTTTCTTATTATTTTTGTCTAATTGTTTTTACTTTTTTATCCTTTCATGTATTTCTTTGTCATTTTCTTTAGTTACAGTCTGTTTGTGTTGTTGTTCATAGCTTATTTCTATCACATTAGCATCAGCCGTCTGTTTTTCTGTGCAAACACCCTAACAAATGTATCCATGTTTAGGCCTTTTGTTATAGCCTTCTCGTGAGCCAGAATAACTAAATCTCTTTTTATCTTGTGTAGCATAGACTGGGGCTGTGGGGCACAGGGGTGACAACCTGTAGCGGGTAGGGAAGCACTACTACTGCAGGAGGAGCGGGTTGATGAGCGGCGGGAACGGAAGGACTCTCACGGCCGATTAAACTCTTGAGTCGGAGCTTCTGTTGCTAATACCGTAGCATTGTCACAAGTACTAGTATTAGCTTTAGCAACCAGAAATCTGCGCATCGTGATCGGTAGAGGAGAGATAAGTGGAAGAAATAAAGCCAAATCGCTGCGGTGAATGAGTACAGTGTGACTGTCTCTATGACGATCAGGTCAAACTGATGTGAGAAAGTGACAGAACTGAAGCCAAGCGAGTCTGAGAGAGGCCACTCCCCCCTTTGCATCGACCAATCAGAAGAGATTCAGGAGAGAACAGCGCGAATATCTTTGGCTGCTGTATGTAAACATGTGGGATTTTTTCCTTGTCATCGCGTTTGGTAGGTTTGATAGGGGTGGCGCGGCATCGCGTTTGGGGGGGCAGGCGCAAAATTTAGGGGGGCATTGCCCCCCCTTGCCTATGCCTAGATCCGGGCCCGCCATAGTATATCTTTAAAAATTATTAATTTGAACATTAGTAATGCAAGACAGAATTTATTAATAGCAAACGCAGAACTCAATTAATTTATTTGGTGTGACCATTTCATGACAGTTTAGAACGTTTGCTCAAAACCTAAACAAAACACAAAGCTGACGTGAGGTAATAGAACTTTGAGAGGTAGCAGCTAGAGATTGAGACAGCATGTTGTTACCATGACAACCCGACAGCATGGAGGATGAGTTGTGTTATCTGTCTGACAGACCTACTTAACCCCTTATCTGCTGAGACTTAAGCAATTCCACAGTAAAAAAAATAAAATAAGCAACAAAATGAACAAAAACTGCCAAAGTGACCAGTAAAATGAATAATAAACTGTAATACGAACAAAGTAAGACACTAAAAGTTGTTGTGGAAAAATAATAAAATAAATAAAACATGGAAAAAAGAAACAAAAATAAGCAACAATATCAACAGAAACTAATAAGCATTCACAAAATAACAAATAAAACCAAAAAAATGCCCCCCCCCCCCCCCCCCCAAAAAAAAAAAAAAACTTCAAAAAAGAGGAATAAATGACTAATCAGTTGTTTTTCAACCATTAACAAAATTTTCAGGAAAATAAACTTGAATTATTCTGGATTTTTAAACTAAACCATCCATTCAGAACGCATCAGCGCTGACACATCAGGGGTTAAAAGGTTAAAATGATATGACGGGTGGGCTACGGCAAAATGAGTTTGTGCAGTACTGAAGCAGGTTGTTGGCATTGGTAAGGTTTATTTTTTTCCCACGATAAATTGCATAATTTCCTGTAACATCAAATGTTTTCTCTATGTGTGACGGTTTATAATGAGCTTTTAACATAACATTACCGTATCTATTCTTGTTTCAGTAAATTAATTTGTTATATAATTTATTGCATAAGCCTCTATAGGGAAGTCATTGAAATACTTCATGTGTTATTGGACAATAAAAAAAAGTAAGCACATCCAATAAAACAACTGTTATGAGCTCATAAACTGACAAAAAATAACTCATTCACTATTTAAAGCTTCAATATGCTTATAACACTGTATAATCTCTCTGAGTCACTGCATAGTGTTTTAAAAACCAACATATTTCTTGACTTGAATAAAGCATGGGATTGACCCTGTGTTTAATATATTTAGAAATAACCAAAACCAGTTAGTAATGAATAATATTTCATTATTTTAGTAAAAAAAAAAAAAAATGTGTTGTGCTTATTTACATCATGATTGCCATTAACTTTCATAGTGCTAGTCAAAATACAGATTGAATTCAGTCCCTGCAGGGCAAAGCATCACATTAATATTAATAAACTAAAGGATTTATTTATTTATTTTTTTTACCAGATTATGTATAACATACAAAAGGAATCCATACTGGAGGATATTTGACCTTACATTTTAAGATGAGTGAGAACAAAGAGTAGATTGCATTTTCCTCTTGAGCTGGCATGTCTTACCCATATGCATATAAATAAACCTAACTGTCCCTGGTGATTCATTTCAGCTGCAAATGAAAGGGCAAGATCCAAAACATCCAGTTTTGTATGCAAAAAACACCTCTGACTTCTGTAGGACCACACAATGAAAAATGAAAAGCTAGTGTTTAAACTATAGAAGACAAAAATGTTAAAAAAAAAAAATATATATATATATATATATATATATATATATATATATATATATATATATATATATATATATATATATATATATATATATATATATATATCAGTAAAGGTGAGAATAATGAAATTGGTTTCTCTCCTCTTAAGTGGGTATAGTGAAGACAGAAAATATTCAATCTGAAAAATAATACAGCTCGAAGGTGACTTTGTTAAATCAGCGTTGTCATATTTAATGCATACTCTTAAGTGTCTGAAAATCCAGGGACATTTAACCCTTTAAAAGGCCATGAACACTTTATGTGGTGACTTCCTTTATTATCATAATCCAATTATAATATTAACTTTTATTTTCTCCTATATTTGATTTACTGCATAGGTTCTTCCTACGCAGTGTTGTGCATTCATAGTGTGTGTGTGTGTGTGTGTTTTTTAATTGAATTTGCACCTCTCTTTCTTATATCTAATAAATAAAGCACAATTAATCTAAAAGCATGACCAGTTCAGGTACATCTTTTTAAAATTAATTAGTTAGCTAATACATTTTCACATATGTAACACAACACATCAAGCCCCAGTATAATTACGAACTAATTACACATGAAAAAATTGTATGATGTATTATTTATGTTTGGATTTGGGAAGACTATATTATTTTTATATTTCTTTAAATTTTTATTTATTTATTTTTTGTGGAAAAAAGGGGGGACAATGACATTATTGAGAAAACATCTGAAATATTTTTGGTTTAATAAATGAAAAAAAAATTGTATGATGGGGGGGGACAAACAATGAATACATAAAAATACAAAAATAAATCACACTCCACAGCTTTACAAAAGAGTAGAATCTAATGTTGCTTGTCCAGGTACACTCAACATCCTTCTCTAGATTTAAGTGGTATAGATAAGATGATTGGATGGATTTTTCCAGTAGTATTATGTAATACTTTTCACATTGTTGCTGCAGAACAGAGTCAATTGCAAACTCTAACAAAACCTGCTCCTAGTTCAAACAGATTTCCACTCAGTTAAGCCTGTGGATACCGAACACAACCCCCCATCTGGTTATGGGACAGGTTTGATATGATAACTGACAGAGACAATACCACTGAGTCACTTCAAAAAGATGAATCTGCTGGTGTGATTATATTTTCTCTAAAAAAAGGGCATCAAACTCATTTAAGTTCAGGGGCCACATTCAGCTAAATTTGATCTGAAGTGGGACGAACCAGTGAAATATTATAGAGTGAAAAAAGTCAAATTAAAGAATGAAAATGTTTATATTGACAAACTATCAACAACTATCCTTTGAAATAACGTGAATGTAATGAAACAAATGGTTATAATGAGCCTAATTTTACCAATATTATCCTTTTATTTATCATGTTCATTATAACTTGCAGATCATAGTGGGTCAAATACAAGTACACAAAATATGTAATCAGGCAGATTATTCTTAAAATTACACTGACTTCTCTTGAAAAACTAATTTCTTCATATATTTACTCAAGATTATTCAAATATTTTTTAAAACTATACTTTGTTTTAGTGTAAATATGTGAAAATATTTACATGTACAAAGAGAAAAAATTGGAGTTGTGATTATTTATAGATTATTATGATGGTATTTAACTGGTCCGACCCATTTCAGATTGAATTGATCTGAATGTAGAACCTGAACTAAAATGATCAATATCATAATGTCTATTTTTGAATTTGACAAATTCATCCCAAGGACCAGATTGGACCCTTTGGCGGGCCGGATTTGGTCCCCGGGCTTTGTGTTTGACACCTGTGCTCTAAAAGGAACACTTGTACTTGAGGCCTCCATTGATAAGAACAGGCTTCAGAAAAATGTTCATGTGAGAATATATGTGGTTGAATGATACAATTCTGTAAACAGTGGTTCCAACACGCTGGCCTGCATATGTGTAATGAATGACAACCTGGTGAAAGATAGATACTGTGTATGGAGAGAGTGCTTTGAGTTGATACGTTTCCACAAGGATCACACTGTGGAACATATAAAACATTTATGTGGTTTCCTTTGCCTCATACAAAAATAAATCTCTTGGGAAGCAAAAGGTAGCACATAATACTGCAAGTTGTGTGAAAAGTTCCACTGTAAATTATCTAAAAAGAACCAACATTCTAGGATACAAATGGAAAAGTCAACATGACATTACATCAACATTAACAGAGACATTTGACGTATCTTATGTCAAAGCCATCCTATAATTTTTGGCCGATTTCTTAAAATTACTTTTATATATATATATATTTTTTTTTTCCAAAAACATCGGCAGTAAAGCACTGAACATGAGCCATTAAGAACACAAGTTTGATTTGATTTGAATGCTTTATTTCAAACATGCGCAGAATGCAACAATAATCAATACAACAGCAACAATAATAATAATAATAATAATAATAATAATAATAATAATAATAATAATAATAATACACAATGACATGTCCGAAATGGAGTAGGATGAAGCATTAGCTTATTTAATCCTACCCCTTCTTAACTTCCCCAATAACCTGAATTCATCTTATAGCAATAGAGTGCATAGTACAAAAAAAAATACATAAAAAAAATAAATAAAAAAAATAATAATAATAATACCAATAATAATTGAAGTACTAATCATATACATATATACAAAAAAACAAAACAGAACAACAACAACGGCAAATGAGCAGATAGGAAAGTAGGTAACAAATAGATTTATTTTTTTCTTCCTAATTTGTCTGCATTTTGTTCTAATTTTTTTTTAACCCCACAGAGGGGGAGTCAACATTGCTTGAGATAAATGCATATTCCAGTCTTGCAGCCAAATACTCCAATATTTAGTGCATGTGTGTGACCATCACCCGTCCTCCCTGAAAGCTGAGCAGACATCCCCCATTAGAACTCTCCATTACAAGCCAGGGAGGGCAGTGCTACACCTCAGTGATGTGTGGGGGAAAGAAAGACTGGACAGGACGGACAGGACGAATGAGAACAAAAACCAACAGGCGGTGCTTTTGCAATTAAAGACTGCCAGGTTAATCTGAACACAAGTTTTGTTTGATTATTTATAACAATTATTAATATCGTTATGATTCCTATTCCCTATTGGCTCTGTGTCAAGCATCATGTCATGTGGTACGTGGGCATGTGCAGCTGGACCATGTTGGATAGCAGGTGCAGTGCAGCTCATCCTGTGAAGCTCCACATGGAGTTATGGAGTTAGATTTGCAGAGATTTATTTAATTTGCAGATACACATGGAGAGATTTCTATTTGATGTCAGTGTTTTGCATTTGCCTAAATTTACAGAAGCTACACTGAGCTATGAGTAGTGAGTAAAGATGATATTGTAACTTTTCTATTTCAACAGTAAATTTGGCACGTTACCATGGTGAATGGTCTGCTTTTCCACCTTCATTGTGCTCAAAGCGCTTTACATCAGCTTCACATTCACACACACATTAATACACCAGTAGGTTTCTAAGGTCTAAGGTCAGTCCTACTGGGGGCCTAAGTCAGGGTTCAGTGTCTTGCCCAAGGACACTTCGACATGTGGACAGCCAGAGTTGGGATGCAAACCTCCAACCTCTCAGTCATTGGGCGACCCACTCTACCAACTGAGCCACAGCCACCCTAAATGTAGGTACCTGTGTGGGTAAACATGATATTGTACTAGCATTAGTTTTGGTATGGGAAACGATCATCTGTGTGTCTATTCTTTAACTAGATGGATTTATGAAGAGTGAGTCAGCAACAAGAAGAGAGAGGAAAAGCTGATGCTGAGGAGCTTTTGATTGAGGTCAATCAAGGTCTACCAACAACCTTGTGGCCGCAGCATTGTGCAATGCATTCCTCAAGGTAAAGACATTGCAAATGTCACTTACTATTGGAAAAGTTTCAGAACGCTGTGGCTGCCAAACCTTTTTTTTTTTTTTTTCCAACAGGCATCTGAGTTTATTTAATTTTGTTGGACATCTGAGTGTCTGAGGTGTCATACTTATCACCATGACATGCCTGATTAGAACGTGTATAACATAAATCCCCTGTTAAATGACAAGTTCAAGGTTGAAAATCAAGTAATCTCTATATTCATTAGTAACTTGGTATAAACACACAACACAAATGGCAAGTGATGACCCATGTGTGATGCATCCCAAACTCAACTCAGGTACTTTCCCTCTTAGAGTGTGTTGCCCTTATTCTGGACAAATTAACATGCAAACACTGTGTGTATTATCCAATGATAATAAACCTAAGTTTAACTTTAAAGCTGTCATTCCATGGTCATTTCATTAATATTACAGTGTTCTCCATTGTTATTGAATAGATTGTGTGTTGGTTATATTTTTAAATGTCCAGATTGCTTTGTTCCCAGTTGTTTTTGGACGGTAGAAAAATGACTTGATGTCAAACAACAGAGTTTACTGGTACTTCCACATACATCTCCATGACGCATTGACAAGGTGTCTCTGATTGGCTGGGAATGCGTGAAGGAACACTTGCCCCTCCCCTCTAGCTCTCCGTGTCTGTTTACCTTTACCAGAGTAGCATCCAGCTAGGTTTCGTGCCGTTGCTTGTTCTGAAAACGTGGTGGGAAAAACAAGGCTTTATTTCCACAGAGAGCACATGGACCAGTTTGATCCGCCAGTTTGTGCAGCAGCTATTGTGGTGCCGTCTTCTCTTGTAGATGCTAATGCTAATGCTACTTCAGATTCGCTGCAATGGGGGATAGACTTAACCCCACGTGGGTGAGACTAAAGTCCATCTGTCAGACAGACCGGCTTTATTTGGGTCCCTCGTTCCTTCTCGTTCCATTTTCAAAGGCAACATGTGTTGGTAAATCGGGGTGACCCATCAGATTCCAAAAGCAGCGTGGAAAAGTGGTTTACATATTCTGAATTAATTGAGTTGTAACCAGCTGCTCTGAAACCACAAACAGATTCAGAATTTTTATTTTTTTTAAAAAAAGGAGTTTATTAAAAAGGGCAAAGTGCTGATTAAAAACCCTCTCAAATTCTTAGGACCTTTTTTCAATGCCTATGACTCATCACCCAAGGTTGAATAAGCAACAATGAATAGAACAAATATTGCATTTTTTTTTCTTTAAGACCATATTCTTGCTTGCAGTTCTTGTACTGATAATGTTTTCATCTGAGTATTTTGATGCACTTATTGTCTTAATATTAGGTACAGAAGCTCATCTATTCTCCTTCACATAAACACTCAATAGTAGGTGAAATTCTGAAAGAAGCTTGCAGAATGTGAACATGTGTCCAGGAATCTGTGGCCATTTGTGTCAGCTGTGGACAAGGTAATTGGAAGTCATATAAAAGAGAAGACACACCAGGGCTAATTTGATGGCACTTTTACATAGGGTCAAATAGTGAGTGGGAGAAAGTCACAGTGAAGATTGTAGAATAACAAACCACTGTGTTTGTTAAAACACACCAAAAATCTGTCATTACTTTTACATTGTGTCTGTGTGTGTGTGTGTGTGTGTGTGTGTGGTGTGTGTGTGTGTGGGCGATCATTATTTTTCTAAGACTATTATTTAAGACCTCCCCTTAGATTCTTCTTCCCACTAAACTACATAACATTATTAGTTACAAAGGGGGAAATACATTTTTTGAACTGTGTTTTCTCCATCCGCTGTTTCTCAGAAGTGCATTCTCAATATAGAACAATCAACCTTTCATTCCTTATATATTACAGTGTAACATCTTATCAACAGCTCACCACAGAATGAAAATGTGTCACATGGTTTATGGTAGATCAGGATATTATTCATATCCCCTCACTTCAGGTCCACTCCAGTAGTGTCTGGGAAAATTAGATCGTGGAAGTACTTATGCAACATGCAATATCTGAAAGAGACATGATCAAAAGAGGCAACACAAAATATCAATTCATTTTTTGACTATAGAAGCATTGAATGAATGCAAGTTTGCTTAAATAATGTGTGCATTGTGCTGAAAATTACTTTTAAGATTGATTATTCATTTGGTGTTGCATAAGAAAGGGATAATATTGATAGTAACGCGTGGGCATTACATTATCCCGCTTATTCTATGGTTATTACAGCTTATTATTGCTACTACTCTAACAAACTGGATAAAATAGCCATTACAACGTAGCGAATATTTACTTTCAAAGTGGTAGAACTACCTGCGGAGTGATATGGTGCCGTGAATCTGAAGTGACAATACACGTTGCCATTGGCAGCGGGCGGTTATCGAAAAAAAAATCCGCTCGCAGAACGCTGTTAACATCCATTCAAAGTGAATTGCAGGTAGAATAATGAGAATAAACACTTTCGTCTATAGACAGCAGTGTACAATCAAAGTACCTGTAGTGAATTTTCATTGCTAGCTATTTCAAAAGATCAAATATAATACTTGCAATTCTAGAACCTTCTGTCGAATAACAGTAATAATTGATTGGATTTCTGTAATGCTTTTCAAGGCACCCAAAGTGCTTTATATTGTTGATGCATTTTTCATTTGCTCTCACATTCATAGAAGGAACAAGTGTGGCTGCCACTTGATACCAAATGGCTTTTCTGAAACTTTCACATGCATTCAAGGATGTGATGGTGGGCCAAATGCCTTGCCCAAGGACACAATGGTACATGACTAAGACAGACTGGGATTTGAATCACTAACCGTCCATTTATTAGATGACCTGCTCAACTTTCTGATCTATAGTCACCCTAGCAACATTGCCTGTGTGGTTCCAGCAGTGCTAGTGACAGACTCAATGTATTGTCCAATTAACACATGCGGTCAGTAGTGGGTGGTTTCTTGAGGCTCTAAAGACTGAAAAGTGCACAAATAGATGAGTTACAGTAAGTTCCCAACGTCAACCTGAAAACCCAGAACAATCAATAATCACAGATACAATCACTAATACAAAATATATAAAATACAAACTCTTTGTATTTTACAATTGTGTAATGTGAAAGAGTCGTGTTCAAAAATATCATAAGAAAGGAAACTGTTTTAAAAGAAAAAAAAATCTATTTAAATATTATTATACTACAGAATGTCAGATTTTCTAAATGTGCAGCCTCTATAACTCATCTTCAGTATCTTCAAGTAGGAAAGTAAAAGCATTTTAAAAAGAAATAACCTAGTTGAGAGGATTTAGACCATACTGTTGTGTTGAAAAATTACAATACAAAACAGTACCAGATATAAATGTAATATAATGTTTAATATAAATGTATGACTCTGAGGTTTGAGTCTGTGCTCAGGATGTCACAGCTTAAAATGACCCCAGACCTCTGAGGAATGCTCAAGGGATGGAGCAATGGTACAGTAAGGACAGCATGACACAGGACATCAACAGCCTTTAGGACAAAAGAACAAAAGATTTTAGTGCAGCCAAGTATGTGTTCAGACTGGATTTTCTGACTTTTGACTTAAACTTTGTAATTTGAAATAATCTTCACTGATTGAACTAATTGTAAACTATATTTGTGATATTAAAATAAATGAAAAGACAATGGAAAGACTCTAGGAAAGTTCATTGTTATCAACCACTTGTAAGCCATAAATATATATATTTTAATTGTGATTTATATATTTTTTCCTAACACACCATTTTGCATATTTATCAAGGATATTACCACATTGTAAACAGTAGCATATCAATAACTATTAAATAATAGTTGAGAGGATATTTAGACTTTGTCATTTCTAGTATTTATCATGTTATCATTTATCACTGTAATGACATGACACATGACAATAATAATTAAAAACAGTGGATATTTACATGTTATTTTAATTGAGAATGTTACTTAGGAAAAATGACTCTCAAAGCAAAATCTAACAAATACAAAGAAAAAAAAACTCTGTGTGTGTGTGTGTACATGCATGTGTGTGCGTGCATACCTTGAATGTGAGATTTTCCTTTTATTTTGACATTTGGTCGAGGTGGTCCTGCTTGTTTCGTTGCCAGTTTAGCTCGATCTGAGCACTGAGTATTTATTTTAAGGACTGGACCGTTACTTTCCACCCTATCCATCTGGACAGACCTGACATGAATGGTCGTCCTTTGACAGCGGAAAATTTGCAGTGACAAAAATACGTTGGGGCAAGCCCTCCCTGCAGCCATAGAGATTGCATTGAAGTGACTGTGAGTGAGTCCCACGCAGCATCAGTAGCCCTTTTGGTGCTGTGATCTTCCCCACTTTGCAATGGATCAGCATTCCTCCCATGCCCAAACGTGAGGAATGTCACCACCATAAATCCAAATAGGTACACATCTTTAATTTCCTCAATGGCCAGAGGTTTCAACCAAACAGCCTGCCCATTCTCGCCATGAATCTCGGCTGCTACCAGACAAAACTGTCCTGTCAAGTCTGAATGGCCAGTTTGCATTTATCTAACTTTTACATCATTGAAATACAACAAACATCACTATTCTGCATTCCAGGAGTGTAATTTCTGCAAACATGTTGTATGGCTGTGTAGACATATATTACATCAAGACCTCTTTTGCACATGCGGGTCACTTCAAGGTTGCATACAGTTCATACTCTAAAGCTAATAGAAGTCACATCTAATGTGTAATATGATCAAGCACACAAACAAAAATCAGATTTGCTGTCTGAACATAGCCTCAGATGACATGTCTTCCTACAGTAGAACAAGCTTATGGTTTCCATAAACAAATCCAAACACATACTTCTACACTCAATCCTCCTCACTGACTGCTCCTTGTTTACTCACATTCGATCACACAGAATAAAGAAGCTAATGTCTCTTCTTCTGGCCATTAATGGTTGCTCCCCATAGTTCTGCCCTTCTGCATACTTTACATCATAAAAAAGGTCCAGTGTGGTGCATGAACATTGTAAACATGACCAGTACACATACATTTAAACTCTCTAGTCTAAAGCTTGCTAGTGTTCTCTGTGTTTTTTTTTTTGTATTAATTTGCACTGTCTTTTCCATCTGTTTTCTGAAGCTGCTGTAACAGTGAACTTTCCCCACTGTGGGATCAACAAAGTTTACCTTATTTTATCTTGACTTTTTAAAATTTTGACAATAAAACGGTGTGAAAATATGCTGTTAGGGAATTTATTGACCTATTTTCACACAGCCCTTTTTTTTTTTCTTTCCTCAAATCTTTCAAAATCTAGTAATCTTCTGAGTACAGATTTGAGGGAAATCACCACAATGACACAATTAAAACTATAAAGCGCAATATTTCAGGTTTCAGAAACCCTGCCATCCAAACTGTATCAGCGATGACACAAGTGGTTTTAAAGAATTAAATATACTCCATAGACTGGCTGGAAGATAAACAGTATGTTCCTGCCCATTGTCTATCTTTAAAATAAAGTCTTCAAAATGCATATAATTATCGCAATCATGTGGGTTACATGATTGCGATAATTATATGCATTTTGATGCACATATTGTTTTGATACTTAGAGAAACAAATTTTCTCTCCCTCACAAGAAAAGGTGAACCTGATATATTTTACAAACCTCGTACATTTGCAATAAATGTTCCAGAGACGGTCACTATAGAGTCGGGTTGTACAGCCACTCTAGACGATGCAACTGTACAACTTAGCGCTACACTTTCATCTTACGAGATGTACGGTTGTCGACGAAGAACCTCAGTGGATGTTTGCGGATGGAATTTCGAATGTACATTTATTAAATAACGTCCAGATGTTCATGATGTGGAAGGTGACAGACTTTTGTAATTGCTCTTTCTACAGCTACATTGACAGTCAGCATGTTGTTCTATACCAGTGATTCTCAGCCTTTTTCTGTCGAGCCCCTCCTTTAGAGGATGAAAAAAAACTACACAACTTTGCAAAGGTGGTGCAATTCTAACTTTTAGTGAAAAAAAAAAACAATCAATATTCTAACAAGACTTTTTTGTTTTTCCTTGAATATTTTGTAATTGCTTGGTCCAAGTTTAGTTATGTTATTGTTATTTTAACTGTGTGGTTTTGTTGTTTGTATTGTCTGGGTTGTTTGTTCTGTTCTGATTATGTGTGTGTGTGTATGTTTCAACTAAAAGGTCTGATTTAATTTCTTTTTAGAAGAAGGTATTAAATTTGGGTTTTTTGTCTGTCTGTCTGTCTGTCAGCAGGATTATGCACATCAGTGGTAATATCACAGGATTCCGACAAGATAGAATCTCGTGTGTTTTTTTGGGGGAATTCACCTCGTCTCACCTTCAGACATCAGACGGGTCAACACCTACAGTATGGCTCGATCACGTCAAGTTTTGATGTCATATGACGCCATATCAAGCCTTGGCAGAGGTGTGCTATTTCTGACTGCCTTGTTACCTCCACCAAGAACGTATTACATTCAGGTCTGTCTGTCTGTCTGTCTGTCTGTCTGTCTGTCTGTCTGTCAGCAGGATTACGCAAAAAGTTCTGAACAGATTTTGATGAAACTTTCAGGAATGATAGATAACGGGTCAAGGAAGAACCCATTACATTTTGTGCAATGAAGGTCAAAGGTCAAGGTCACACTAAAGGGCAAAAGCTTTAACACATCAGTGGTAATATGTCAGGATTAAGAAAAGATAGAATCTTGCTTTTTTTTCTCCATTCACATCATCTCACTTTCAGACATCAGACGGGTCGACACCTCCAGTATGGCTCCATCACGTCGCGTTTTGACATTATATGACACCATATCAAGCCTTGGTGAATTCTAGACCAGTGTAATTATCAAGAACAGCCCTGTTATCGCAGCTTGAATTCACTGTTTTGTTGAATATTAAATTTAAAAAGGCCACTGTATGAAGTAAAGCTGCTCAGTTCTGTCATATTTGATCTGTCAGATACATGTAGACTCTATTACATTGGTATTTCTCATTTCGCCCACTGTGCAGTTCAGTGGTCTCACACATAGAAACACATAATTACCAGAGGTAACATACAAAGATTGGAACAAATTGAAGCGGAGCTGCAGCATCACAGTCTGCATGAATAAGACGCATCCATGACATGACTGCGGAGAGGAATTAGATTTAAATGAAAAAGAAGGGCTGGGGGGGGGGGGGGGGTTACTTTGATGTGTGTAGTTGCTGTTATTATATTTCCTTTATCATTCAGATAATTCATCCTGTTCAGGCTTAGATAAGTGAGACTGATGAATTGTACGACCAACAATGTTTTCAAGTGTGTAATTAGCCAATGAGCTGGATGACACACAGACAAAGACAACAGATGCTAATTGTTCTAATCCTACAGTAAGTCCACTTTAGTGTCTTTTATATACAGTACAATAGATATGATGACAATACTTTGCGACATGAGAACTGTAGCTTTTCATAACAAGACACGACCACTCTTATTCTTTCTCTTACGTACAGTTAGGCTTGAACACTTCACTATAATGGGTTAGAAATGAAACCATCAAGATGTGATTGAAATGTAGAATTTCAGGTTGTTTTTTTTTTAAGCTTCATTTTATTTGACTCCAACACATAAAGAACTTACAGCACTTTAACACTTTTGTGCAAGTTCCCAAATTATTCAGTCTATTTAACATTTCTTAAGTGATTTAACAGCATTTATTACAATATTATCCTGTTTATTTGGCATCTTTTCACTGTAAGCTGTGTATTTTCCATGTTCTTATCTATATATTCTAACTTACTTGTGTGATATTTAAATCTTTTTAGACTTTTAAAAAAATACATTTTTATTTTAGACTGACAAACAGATAGATTTTATTATCATTATACAAACAAATGTACAATGGTATTATAACATCTTCTTCAGTGCTGCATATTTAAAAGATAAAATATTAATATTTTATTAATAATAATAATAATAATAATAATAATAATAATAATAATAATAATAATAATTAAAGCTGCAAGCAGCATTGGATCGGGACCTCGACTTTACGCGTGGATTTCGTCCCATGCCATAACACGTTATAACCCTCATATCTAAAAATGAGCAAATTATACTCCATAATATGGCATTTTCATCAAAGTTTAAGTCAAAGCAGCTCCTGTGCTGGAGCCATTCACACAGAGTTGTGCCCTATATATGGAGGGAAGGGGGCGTGGCCGGAGCACTGCATGTATGTGTAGAGCAGGGTGAGAGTGTTAGCCAATCAGCTGTCAGCTTTAGAGGGTGTGGCTGCATCCAGGAGGAAAGTCAGAGAGAGAGAGAGAGAGAAATAGGAGCAAAGTAATGTCACATGTATAGGTGTACAGGAGTGGGAGTATATTAGCCAATCAGCTGTCAGTATTAGAGGGTGTGGCTGTTGTGACATATGTGAGTACTTATACATAAATACATATACACTATGCATATGTCAAGTACTACAGACCAGAGCCTTACGGCTCTGGTCTGTAGTACTTGACATATGTGAGTACTTATACATAAATACATATACACTATGCATATGTCAAGTACTACAGACCAGAGCCTTACGGCTCTGGTCTGTAGTACTTGACATATGTGTGAGTATTTATTTATACACCCTCTACATATGTCAAATACTTAGACCAGAGCCTACGGCTCTGGTCTAAGTATTTGTGTGTATTAGTACTTATACATGTATACATATATACTTTGCCACCTCTTAGTACTCACAGTAACTCACAGTACAGGGTATGTTGATCTGTTTGCCTGTCAATCATGTTAAAGCACCTCCCCCACTGTTATAGTTCTGTTAATTGTCTGCACCTGTTAGTCAAAGCTGCACCGTTGCTAGGCAACGACCCCTCCCTTACACACTCACAGACACGCTGCAGTCTGTGTCACACAGAAACACTGGCTTTTAAGCAAAATCTTACCTCCGAACTACTGCCATTTGTGAGAGAACCGTAAATGCTAGCTGAAAACTAAAATAATTGTGAGTGGCAGGAGGCTTTGAGGAACACGTAGATGTATTCATTTCCCCTGTAGGGTCAAAAATGGCCGAGATTGGGCAGTTTTAAAAACACTAAAATTAGGCGAACATAAGATTTTCTTTGATCCAAATTAACATGGAAGTGAATGGAGGCTGAGACCAGACATCCCCCCAAACTACTGAGTCTCATTTAAATTTTAAATTAGCTGGATCTTCCAAACCTGGTTTATATTGTTCCTAGGTAGTATGACTACATTTCTGGAAAGTTTCATTCACTTGCCGTTTATGGTTTCTCATATTTTGCCATTTTCATCAAAGTTTCAGTCAAAGCTGCTCCTTCTCCTCACCTCACAGAGCCTGTGCCAAATAAGGAGTTGCAGGGGGCGTGGCTAATTCCCCCATCAGCGAGTCTGAGTCCTGAAAAAATCTAAAATTTAGGAAAAGAAAACTAAAATTGTGATATCTCCCAAACCGTATATTGTATTTAGAAAATATATGTTGTAGCAACTTCTGCTCTTTCTCGTGATTCTCACAATATGTCACATGTTGGGGAATATTTAATTTTATTTTTAAATTTTCGGCTATCGCAACTAACCGGGCCTGAGTAAAAAAAACTACAAGAGATACAAAAATGATTTTTACAACTTTTATGTTTCTCAGTTAGCTCTATACATTGGTACTATTTTTACATCTCTGCGACATAAGGTTTCGGAGGAGTAAATTTTTTACGATTTCCAAACAAGTCCAGATTGCGAACTTTCTGTAGTAGATAGACCATAAGTACCAGCGTATGAATTTTTCGGGCATTTACAAGGAAACTTTTGGCGTTGGTTTCATGTCTCTACGCCAAGCGGTTCAGGTTTTAGATTTGGAAGCTTTTATTTTGTAAGGCAGATTGTGAACTTCCTGTCCAAGATAGATGGGTGGTATCAGCGTATGAAATGTCGGGCTGGATGAGACGCACGCTGGCGCGTGCGTCTCATCTTTCTGCGACATTCCTAAGGCTCGTTTGGGCCATTTTAGTGATTTTTCCAGAATTTTCCGTGCGTTCTTTTCTCAATAAAATTAATATTATGGGATGGAATCACATTTTTTCTTCATATATAATGAAATTTGGCAGGCCCTGACGGGCCTGCCAAATTTCATTTATTTGCGAGCATGTTAAGGGGGTCATCTGCCAGTCTAAAGAGGATTAGAGCCGAAAAGGCGTTTTTGCCCAAAAATGTCGAAAAAACGCAAATATCCATTGCGATATCTCCCAAACCGTGCGTCAAATTCAAAATGTTTTGCGCTAGTTCACACCGGCTCAGTGTCCTGATCGTCACGATATATGACATGTTGGGAGAAATTCAAATTTTAATTTTGAGTGTCGGAGGTCGCAAATATCCGGGCACGAAACGCAAAAACTACACGAGTTTTTAAAAAGTTATATATAACTTTTTGGATTCACCCGTTCCTCTTTAATTTGGTACCATTTTTACATCTCTGCGACAAACGCCCTATGAGGAGATAATTTTGGAGCATTTCCATTCACGCTAGCAGATCGCGACCTTCGGTCGCGATCTGCTAGCTCTAAATGTATTTTTTGCCTCAAGTAATGTCGGCCGCAACTTTTCCTGTTTTTTTCGTGTCTTTAAGGCAAACCTCTGAAAAGTTATTAACGTTCCAATTTTTTCTCTTTTTTGGTTGCTAGTTCGAAAATTATGGGATGTCGGGAGAATTTTTTTTCATTTTATCAAATTTTTCACCAGACTTGAGATGCGTGCCGAGATAGCTGAGTTTTCGAGCACGTTTAGGGGGTCAAAATCCACGTCGTTGACACGGTGGGAAAATAATAATAATAAAAAACGAACGAATAACAATAGGGACTCGGCCCTGCGGGCCGAGTCCCTATGCGTTGCACACATAGTGTGCAAATGCATAGGGACTCGACCCTGCGTGCTCGGTCCCTAATTAAAGCTGCAAGCAGCATTGGATCGGGACCTCGACTTTACGCGTGGATTTCGTCCCATGCCATAACACGTTATAACCCCCATATCTAAAAATGAGCAAATTATACTCCATAATATGGCATTTTCATCAAAGTTTCAGTCAAAGCAGCTCCTGTGCTGGAGCCATTCACACAGAGTTGTGCCCTATATATGGAGGGAAGGGGGCGTGGCCGGAGCACTGCATGTATGTGTAGAGCAGGGTGAGAGTGTTAGCCAATCAGCTGTCAGCTTTAGACGGTGTGGCTGCATCCAGGAGGAAAGTCAGAGAGAGAGAGAGAGAGAGAGAAATAGGAGCAAAGTAATGTCACATGTATAGGTGTACAGGAGTGGGAGTATATTAGCCAATCAGCTGTCAGTAATAAGAGGGTGTGGCTGTTGTGACATATGTGAGTACTTATACATAAATACATATACACTATGCATATGTCAAGTACTACAGACCAGAGCCTTACGGCTCTGGTCTGTAGTACTTGACATATGTGAGTACTTATACATAAATACATATACACTATGCATATGTCAAGTACTACAGACCAGAGCCTTACGGCTCTGGTCTGTAGTACTTGACATATGTGTGAGTATTTATTTATACACCCTCTACATATGTCAAATACTTAGACCAGAGCCTACGGCTCTGGTCTAAGTATTTGTGTGTATTAGTACTTATACATGTATACATATATACTTTGCCACCTCTTAGTACTCACAGTAACTCACAGTACAGGGTATGTTGATCTGTTTGCCTGTCAATCATGTTAAAGCACCTCCCCCACTGTTATAGTTCTGTTAATTGTCTGCACCTGTTAGTCAAAGCTGCACCGTTGCTAGGCAACGACCCCTCCCTTACACACTCACAGACACGCTGCAGTCTGTGTCACACAGAAACACTGGCTTTTAAGCAAAATCTTACCTCCGAACTACTGCCATTTGTGAGAGAACCGTAAATGCTAGCTGAAAACTAAAATAATTGTGAGTGGCAGGAGGCTTTGAGGAACAAGTAGATGTATTCATTTCCCCCGTAGGGTCAAAAATGGCCGAGATTCGGCAGTTTTAAAAACACTAAAATTAGGCGAACATAAGATTTTCTTTGATCCAAATTAACATGGGAGTGAATGGAGGCTGAGACCAGACATCCCCCCAAACAACTGAGTCTCATTTAAATTTTAAATTAGCTGGATCTTCCAAACCTGGTTTATATTGTTCCTAGGTAGTATGACTACATTTCTGGAAAGTTTCATTCACTTGCTGTTTATGGTTTCTCATATGTTGCCATTTTCATCAAAGTTTCAGTCAAAGCTTCTCCTCTCCTGCACCTTCACAGAACATTGTTCCAAATAAGGAGTTGCAGGGGGCGTGGCTATTTCCCAGACCTCAGAGAGCAGTTCACAGAGATGAAATAGGAATAAAAACTAAAATTGTGATATCTCCCAAACCGTACATTATATTTGGAAATTTTTTGTTGTGGCAACTTCTGCTCCTTCTCGTGATTCTCACAATATGTCACATGTTGGGGAATATTTAATTTTAATTTTTAAGTCTCGGCCATCGCAAATATCCATGGCTGAAACAAAAAAACTAGAAAAGATACAAAAAAGATTTTTACAACTTTTATGTTTCTCCATTAGCTCTATCCATTGGTCCTATTTTTAAATCTCTGCGACAAACGGCTTCGGACAAGTAAATTTTTTACGATTTCCAAACAAGTCCAGATTGCGAACTTTCTGTAGGAGATAGACCATAAGTACCAGCATATGAATTTTTTGCGTGGTTACAAGGAAAGTTTTGGCGTTGGTTTCATGTCTCTACGCCAAGCGGTTCAGCTTTTAGGTTTTTGAGGCTTTTATATTGAAAGGCAGATTGTGAACTTCCTGTCCAAGATAGATGGGTTGTATCAGCGTATGAAATGTCGGGCTGGATGAGACGCACGCTGGCGCGTGCGTCTCATCTTTCTGCGACATTCCTAAGGCTTGTTTGGGCCATTTTAGTGATTTTTCCGGAATTTTCCATGCGTTCTTTTCTCAATAAAATTAATATTATGGGATGGAATCCCATTTTTTCTTCATATATAATGAAAGTTGGCAGGCCCTAACGGGCCTGCCAAATTTCATTTATTTGCGAGCATGTTAAGGGGGTCATCTTCCAGTCTAAAGAGGCGTAGAGCAGGAAAAGCGTTTTTGCCCAAAAATGTCGAAAAAACGCAAATATCCATTGCGATATCTCCCAAACCGTGCGTCAAATTTAAAATGTTTTGCGCTAGTTCACACCGGTTCAGTATCCTGATCGTCATGATATATCACAAGTTGGGAGAACCTCAAATTTTAATTTTGAGTGTCGGCGGTCGCAAACTTCAGAGCGCGGAACGCAAAAACTACACGAGTTTTTAAAAAGTTATATATAACTTTTTGGATTCACCAGTTCTTCTTTAATTTGGTACCATTTTTAGATCTCTGCGACAAACGCCCTATGAGGAGATAATTTTGGGGCGTTTCCATTCACGCTAGCAGAACGCGACCTGCGGTCGCGTTCTGCTAGCTCTAAATGTATTTTTTGCCTCAAGTAATGTTGGCCGCAACTTTTGCTGTTTTTTTCGTGTCTTTAAGGCGAACCTCTGAAAAGTTATTAACGTTCCAATTTTTCCTCTTTTTTGGTTGCTAGTTCGAAAATTATGGGATGTTGGGAGAATTTTTTTTCATTTTATCAAATTTTTCACCAGACTTGAGATGCGTGCCGAGATAGCTGAGTTTTCGAGCATGTTTAGGGGGTCAAAATCCAGTTTAAAGTGACGGAGACAAAATAATAATAATAATATTAAAGCTGCAAGCAGCATTGGATCGGGACCTCGACTTTACGCGTGGATTTCGTCCCATGCCACGACACGTTTTAACCCTCATACCTAAAAATGAGCAAATTATACTCCATAATATGGCATTTTCATCAAAGTTTCAGTCAAAGCAGCTCCTGTGCTGGAGCCATTCACACAGAGTTGTGCCCTATATATGGAGGGAAGGGGGCGTGGCCGGAGCACTGCATGTATGTGTAGAGCAGGGTGAGAGTGTTAGCCAATCAGCTGTCAGCTTTAGAGGGTGTGGCTGTATCCAGGCAGAAAGTCAGAGAGAGAGAGAGAGAGAAATAGGAGCAAAGTAATGTCACATGTATAGGTGTACAGGAGTGGGAGTATATTAGCCAATCAGCTGTCAGTATTAGAGGGTGTGGCTGTTGTGACATATGTGAGTACTTATACATAAATACATATACACTATGCATATGTCAAGTACTACAGACCAGAGCCTTACGGCTCTGGTCTGTAGTACTTGACATATGTGAGTACTTATACATAAATACATATACACTATGCATATGTCAAGTACTACAGACCAGAGCCTTACGGCTCTGGTCTGTAGTACTTGACATATGTGAGTACTTATACATAAATACATATACACTATGCATATGTCAAGTACTACAGACCAGAGCCTTACGGCTCTGGTCTGTAGTACTTGACATATGTGAGTACTTATACATAAATACATATACACTATGCATATGTCAAGTACTACAGACCAGAGCCTTACGGCTCTGGTCTGTAGTACTTGACATATGTGAGTACTTATACATAAATACATATACACTATGCATATGTCAAGTACTACAGACCAGAGCCTTACGGCTCTGGTCTGTAGTACTTGACATATGTGTGAGTATTTATTTATACACCCTCTACATATGTCAAATACTTAGACCAGAGCCTACGGCTCTGGTCTAAGTATTTGTGTGTATTAGTACTTATACATGTATACATATATACTTTGCCACCTCTTAGTAGTCACAGTAACTCACAGTACAGGGTATGTTGATCTGTTTGCCTGTCAATCATGTTAAAGCACCTCCCCCACTGTTATAGTTCTGTTAATTGTCTGCACCTGTTAGTCAAAGCTGCTCCGTTGTTAGGCAACGACCCCTCCCTTACACACTCACAGACACGCTGCAGTCTGTGTCACACAGAAACACTGGCTTTTAAGCAAAATCTTACCTCCGAACTACTGCCATTTGTGAGAGAACCGTAAATGCTAGCTCAAAACCAAAGTGATTGTGAGTGGCAGGAGGCTTTGAGGAACACGTAGATGTATTCATTTCCCCTGTAGGGTCAAAAATGGCCGAGATTGGGCAGTTTTAAAAACACTAAAATTAGGCGAACATAAGATTTTCTTTGATCCAAATTAACATGGAAGTGAATGGAGGCTGAGACCAGACATCCCCCCAAACTACTGAGTCTCATTTAAATTTTAAATTAGCTGGATCTTCCAAACCTGGTTTATATTGTTCCTAGGTAGTATGACTACATTTCTGGAAAGTTTCATTTACTTGCTGTTTATGGTTTCTCATATTTTGCCATTTTCATCAAAGTTTCAGTCAAAGCTTCTCCTCTCCTGCACCTTCACAGAACAGTGTTCCAAATAAGGAGTTGCAGGGGGCGTGGCTAATTCCGCCACCTAGGATTTCTCTGTGATTTTGGGGGAAAACCTGGAAGTCAGGAAAGGAAACTAAAATTGCCCAATCTCCCAAACCGTACATCTGATTTCAAAAATTCTTAGTGTGGCGACTTCTGCTCATGTCACTGATTCTCACAATATGTCATATGTTGGGGAATATTTAATTTTAATTTTAAATTTTCGGCTATCGCAACTAACCGGGCCTGAGAAAAAAAAACTACAAGAGATACAAAAATGATTTTTACAACTTTTATGTTTCTCAGTTATCTCTATCCATTGGTCCTATTTCTACATCTCTGTGACAAAAGGTTTCGGAGAAGTAAATTTTTTACGATTTCCAAACCATTCCAGATTGCGAACTTTCTGTAGGAGATAGACCATAAGTACCAGCGTATGAATTTTTCGGACGGTTACAAGGAAACTTTTGGCGTTGGTTTCATGTCTCTAGGCCAAGCGGTTCAGGTTTTAGATTTGGAAGCTTTTACTTTGAAAGGCAGATTGTGAACTTCCTGTCCAAGATAGATGGGTGGTATCAGCGTATGAAATGTCGGGCTGGATGAGACGCACGCTAGCGCGTGCGTCTCATCTTTCTGCGACATTCCTAAGGCTCGTTTGGGCCATTTTAGTGATTTTTCCGGAATTTTCCGTGCGTTCTTTTCTCAATAAAATTAATATTATGGGATGGAATCAAATTTTTTCTTCATATTTAATGAAATTTGGCAGGCCCTGACGGGCCTACCAAATTTCATTTCATTGCGAGCATGTTAAGGGGGTCATCTGCCAGTCTAAAGAGGCGTAGAGCCGAAAAGGCGTTTTTGCCCAAAAATGTCGAAAAAACGCAAATATCTATTGCGATATCTCCCAAACCGTACGTCAAATTCAAAATGTTTTGCGCTAGTTCACACCGGCTCAGTGCCCTGATCGTCACGATATATCACATGTTGGGAGAAACTCAAATTTTAATTTTGAGTGTCGGCGGTCGCAAACTTCAGGGCGCGGAACGCGAAAACTACACGAGTTTTTAAAAAGTTATATACAACTTTTTAGATTCACCAGTTCTTCTTTAATTTGGTACCATTTTTAGGTCTCTGCGACAAACGCCCTATGAGGAGATAATTTTGGAGCGTCTTCATTCACGCTAGCAGATCGCGACCGAAGGTCGCGATCTGCTAGCTCTAAATGTATTTTTTGCCTCAAGTAATGTTGGCCGCAACTTTTGCTGTTTTTTTCGTGTCTTTAAGGCGAACCTCTAAAAAGTTATTAACGTTCCAATTTTTCCTATTTTTTGGTTGCTAGTTCGAAAATTCTGGGATGTCGGGAGAATTTTTTTTCATTTTATAAAATTTTTCACCAGACTTGAGATGCGTGCCAAGATAGCTGAGTTTTCATGCACGTTTAGGGGGTCAAAATCCACTTTGATTTGGCGGAAAGATAATAATAATAATAATAATTAAAGCTGCAAGCAGCATTGGTCGGGACCTCGACTTTACGCGTGGATTTCGTCCCTTGCCATATAGCCGTTATAACCGTCATATCTAAAAATGAGCAAATTATACTCCATAATATGGCATTTTCATCAAAGTTTCAGTCAAAGCAGCTCCTGTGCTGGAGCCATTCACACAGAGTTGTGCCCTATATATGGAGGGTAGGGGGCGTGGCCGCAGCACTGCATGTGTGTGTAGACTAGTGGGAGAGTGTTAGCCAATCAGCTTTCAGCATTAGAGGGTGGCATTAGAGGGTGTGGCTGTATCCAGGCAGAAAGTCAGAGAGAGAGAGAAATAGGAGCAAAGTAATGTCACATGTATAGGTGCACAGGAGTGGGAGCATATTAGCCAATCAGCTGTCAGTATTAGAGGGTGTGGCTGTTGCTGGGCAGAAAAGCAGAGAGAGGGAAAAAAGGAGCAAAGTATATGTCACACACACTGTGTATATAAACATACATACACTCTGTGTACATGCCATACACTGTGTATATGCCATGTGTGTAGGTCATTCCATGTATATGTGTGTATATAGGTTTGTGTATGTGCCCTGTGTCTGTATGAGAGAATTTGCCTGTCAATCATGTTAAAGCTCCTCCCACAGTCTGTTCAGCTTCTCTTCATTGTCTGCACCTGTTAATCAAAGCTGCACCGTTGCCCTGGTAACGGCCCCCACCTTTTTCCTCCTACACATATGCACAGCCTGTCCCCCTGTCAATGTCTTTAAAGCCAAATCTTACCTCCGAACTACTGCCATTTGTGAGAGAACCGTAAAGGGTAGCTGAAAACTAAAATGATTGTGAGTGGCAGGAGGCTTTGAGGAACACGTAGATGTATTAATTTCCCCTGTAGGGTCAAAAATGGCCGAGATTCTGCAGTTTTAAAAACACTAATATTAGGCGAACATAAGATTTTCTTTGATCCAAATTAACATGGGAGTGAATGAAGGCTGAGACCAGACATCCCCCCAAACTACTGAGTCTCATTTAAATTTTAAATTAGCTGGATCTTCCAAACCTGGTTTATATTGTTCCTAGGTAGTATGACTACATTTCTGGAAAGTTTCATTCACTTGCTGTGTATGGTTTGTCATATTTTGCCATTTTCATCAAAGTTTCAGTCAAAGCTTCTCCTCTCCTCCACCTTCACAGAACATTGTTCCAAATAAGGAGTTGCAGGGGGCGTGGCTAATTCCGCCACCTAGGATTTTTCTGTGATTTTGGGGGAAAACCTGGAAGTCAGGAAAGGAAACTAAAATTGCCCAATCTCCCAAACCGTACATCTGATTTCAAAAATTCTTAGTGTGGCGACTTCTGCTCATGTCACTGATTCTCACAATATGTCATATGTTGGGGAATATTTAATTTTATTTTTAAATTTTCGGCTATCGCAACTACCCGGGCCTGAGTAAAAAAAACTACAAGAGATACAAAAATGATTTTTACAACTTTTATGTGTCTCAGTTAGCTCTATCCATTGGTACTATTTTTACATCTCTGTGACAAACGGCTTTTGAGAAGTACATTTTTTACGATTTCCAAACAAGTCCAGATTGCGAACTTTCTGTAGGAGATAGACCAAAAGTACCAGCGTATGAATTTCTCAGACGGTTACAAGGAAACTTTTGGCGTTGGTTTCATGTCTCTAGGCCAAGCGGTTCAGGTTTTAGATTTGGAAGCTTTTACTTTGAAAGGCAGATTGTGAACTTCCTGTCCAAGATAGATGGGTGGTATCAGCGTATGAAATGTCGGGCTGGATGAGACGCACGCTGGCGCGTGCGTCTCATCTTTCTGCGACATTCCTAAGGCTCGTTTGGGCCATTTTAGTGATTTTTCCGGAATTTTCCGTGCGTTCTTTTCTCAATAAAATTAATATTATGGGATGGAATCACATTTTTTCTTCATATTTATTGAAATTTGGCAGGCCCTGACGGGCCTGCCAAATTTCATTTATTTGCAAGCATGTTAAGGGGGTCATCTGCCAGTCTAAAGAGGCGTAGAGCCGAAAAGGCGTTTTTGCCCAAAAATGTCGAAAAAACGCAAATATCTATTGCGATATCTCCCAAACCGTACGTCAAATTCAAAATGTTTTGCGCTAGTTCACACCGGTTCAGTGTCCTGATCGTCCCGATATATCACATGTTGGGAGAAACTCAAATTTTAATTTTGAGTGTCGGCGGTCGCAAACTTCAGGGCGCGGAACGCAAAAACTACACGAGTTTTTAAAAAGTTATATACAACTTTTTGGATTCACCCGTTCCTCTTTAATTTGGTACCATTTTTAGGTCTCTGCGACAAACGCCCTATGAGGAGATAATTTTGGAGCGTTTCCATTCACGCTAGCAGATCGCGACCTTCGGTCGCGATCTGCTAGCTCTAAATGTATTTTTTGCCTCAAGTAATGTTGACCGCAACTTTTGCTGTTTTTTTCGTGTCTTTAAGGCGAACCTCTAAAAAGTTATTAACGTTCCAATTTTTTCTCTTTTTTGGTTGCTAGTTCGAAAATTCTGGGCTGGACACAGAATTTTTTTTCATCAGACGCCGATTTTCACCAGACTTGAGATGCGTGCCGAGATAGCTGAGTTTTCGAGCACGTTTAGGGGGTCAAATTCCACTTCAAAGTGGTGAGAGAAAAATAATAATAATAATAATAATAAAAAACGAACGAATTACAATAGGGACTCGGCCCTGCGGGCCGAGTCCCTATGCGTTGCACACATAGTGTGCAAATGCATAGGGACTCGACCCTGCGTGCTCGGTCCCTAATAATAATAAAAAACGAACGAATTACAATAGGGACTCGGCCCTGCGGGCCGAGTCCCTATGCGTTGCACACATAGTGTGCAAATGCATAGGGCCTCGACCCTGCGTGCTCGGTCCCTAATAATAATAATAATAATAATAATAATAATAATAACATGTAATAATGAAGGAATTATCTACTACAATAATCTATGGGGCAAGAGTCTCAACCACACAAATGTGGGAAAAAACTGCAGAGGAGTTTACAGACTTGCTGATGAATCATGCACAATGACATGTCTAATGTGCTTTGTCCCTTTTTTTCTTCTCTCTCATTTGATACTTGAGCCATTGTACAATATAAGGTAAATAAAAGAAAAAAGAAATAAAAGAAAAAAGAAAAAAGTTTTTTCATTGCATATATCAGTAACTGAATATAAAATGTCTCTATCCAACTCCATGTGTTTTCCTGGTGAATCAGTGTTGGAGGAGAAGAAAGTGTTTCCATGGTAACTACAGCGCCCTCGTATAATCAAATGGTTTATACCTGGTGACCATGAAATGCTGAAGAACTGTATTTTGCACTAATTACTTAATTACTCATTTAACAGGATTAGAGAATTAAACAGTTTACATTATTAGCTGATTTGGTTTGAGAGTAGATGTTTGATATTTGGTTTAGTATGGGGTTTAAATTGAGTTTAACAACAATGATGTTACATTAACTCTTAAGGAATTACCTTTTCAGAACTTCAAGTCTAACTGGACAACTGATTTATAAGCCAATTCGTGTCCAAATGTGTATTATTTCCTGGTCAGTCAGTGATCAATACTACACAAAGGTGGTGCAGTGGTTAGCACTCGTGCCCTGGTTCGATTCCCACACCAGACACTTCTGTGTGGAGTTTGTATGTTCTCCTTGTGTCTGTGTGGGTTTCCTCCCACCATCCAAACACATGCACTGATTAATAATTAATTGGTTAATCTAAACTACCCATAGGTTTGAACATTACATATATATATATATATATATATATATATATATATATATATATATATATATATATATATATATATATATATATATATATATATATATATATTAAAAAAAAAATGTTCCTCTCGCCCCACATGGGCGGTGTCTCCTTCAGACTCGGGTCTGGGAGCCTGAGGGTTCTGCGCAGGATCTTAGCTGTTCCTAGCAATGCGCTCTTTTGTACAGAGATCTCTGATGTTGTTCCTGGTATCTGCTGGAGCCATTCTCCCAGCTTGGGGGTCACTGCCCCTAGTGCTCCGATCACTCCGATCAGTACCACTGTTGCCTTCACACTCCACATTTTCTCTAACTCCTCTTTCAGCCCTTGGTATTTCTCAAGCTTCTCATGTTCTTTCGATATTCGAACACTGTTTCTTAGTCAGTGAGGATGTGGGGTTTCGAAGCAACCATTTCTCTCTCACTCAACCATGTACCCTCTCTCACTGGGGTTACTCCCGTAGTAACACTCCATCAGTATCATGTTCTCTGCCCTGCTCCATGAATGTCTTGTTCCAGTAGCCAATTTAACATCAGGGTGTCCTGGTTCCTCAACCCCTAACGCGGACCTTGTTGTCCCGGGCGCCGTCCGAGCCTGTATCTATCCAGTCCAGTATATATATATATATATATATATATATATATATATATATATATATATATATATATATATATATATATATATATATATATATATATATATATATATATATATATATAAAATGTCAGCAGCGATATAGTCCATTTGTAATATAGCATGACAGACCGCAGAAAAGTCATTACTCTCAATCTTGACTTCAGTATTATGTAGTCGCTATTGACAAGGTTATAGAGGGAAAAAAAACAATTGACAGAACATAAATGGAGAGAATAGAAATCAAATCTATTTCATTCCCCATGAGGAGCTTCGTTTGTTCAGACAAAAACAGATGCAGATGTGACAAATGCAGTCATAATGATTAATAAATCTAATAGTTAATCAGTCCATTTATACATTAGACATGTGCAGGTGTGTGATAGACAGTTAATATGTAGTTAATGTGGTTAAAAGAAGTAAGTGAAACAAAGAATGAGTCATATGATACAGCATCAGTCATAGAAACAGAAGTTCTAAAGGCATCAAAACTGAAAAGTGACCTTCTATTGAAAGGGAGCAGGTTCTTTTGAGTCTGCATTAAGATGCAGGTGTGTGAGTTATTCCGTGTCTGTGGGGTGGGTGGGGGGGGGGGGGGGGGGGCATCAAACAAAGGGATTAAAGATTGATGGTTAATCTGGTGAAAAAAAACTAGACAGAAGTTGGACTCACTGTGTATCATCCTCCTCATTACATGTAAGAAACAAAGCGGGGAAGCAGCTGCAGCTGTTTTTTCTTTATTGATATATATTGATATACAGGCTTGAACATTACAGGTGGGTGTCAAACATGTGGCTCTAGGGACCAAAACCAGCTCACCAAAGGGTCAAAATTGGCCTGTGGAATGAATTTGGCCATTTTATTTTCTTTGTGATGGTGCAAAACAAATTTCCCTTTTGGTAAAATAAATAAATAAATAAATAAAGCAGATCTGTTTTCATATAAATTACAATTAAAAAAACAGTAAAATGAAAATGTCAGTTTTCTGTACGGTTTATGTCTCTTTGGAATCAAATAAGTAAGGCCAGAACTGTTACAGTTTAGTCTGAACTACCAACTAGGCAAAGAAAATAACATCACATAATGTCTTTATACTTTAATAAACCCTAATAATAAAAGTCAGTAATATAGAAGAAACACTGCCATTTCAACAACACATTCATTGATTCTAAAAATTGTTTCTTATAGTGCTGCTGGGAGGAAGGACGTTGCTGACATCCAATTAGATAAAATGCTTTGGAAAGCCTCACAAAGCCAGATGTCCCATTTGCAAAGTGGGGTCAGATCAAACCTCACCTCTAAATACAATGTGATGTCAAAATAACAATGTCAGCACAGGTGTCAAAAGTACTCCCATTGTGTACTTAAATAGAAGTATAGCTTGTTATGTGAATCAATACTTTGGTAAGACTACAACTTCTCAATTATAATAAAGTAAAAAAGTAAAATTGCATTTTGTTCTTTTTGCCATGGATGAAATTATACTTATTTAACCAGGAAAAATCTGAAAAGTTTCAAAATCATCCAAAAATAAAGCCTTTAAAAGTAAGTTACTGTTTAGATCATGTTTGATCAGGTTACAGTAGTCAGTTTAGTGGGTATGGACAGGAAATTTAGGAAAGATGGAGAGAGAGAAAAAAAAAAGTCACAATTGAGATAAAAAGTCATTATTGTGAGATTAAAAAACCCTCATAAATATGAGTATTTTAAAAATGCATAATTATGAGATAAGTCTGAGATAAAAAGTCAGACATAGGAGATAAGAAATCCATGATTATGAGAAAAAGCCAAACATTTATGAGATACAATGGCACAATTGAAATAAAAAGTCAAAATTATGAGATAAAAAGTCCTAAATATGAGAAAAGGAATGCATGATTATGAGATACTGTCCAAGTCTATTCTAAGAAGGTAAGGAATATAAAGTACAGATATTTATGAACAAATGTAGGGAGTAAAAGTCAAACGTTTACAGAAAAATAAATACTCCAGTAAAGTACCGATATCTAAAAAAAAAAAAAAAAAAAAATCACAAACGTGAACAACCTGAAATGTCTAAAGAAAATTACACGAAATTTGAATCATTTTCTGCTTCTGTTACAAAGAGTTTAGTGTCTTTGGAGAACTGATCTATAATAAAACACATGGGCAATTGAATATTGTTAAAATTGCCCTCATTTTCCTTGTGAAATTGAATTTTTGTTTGCATTTAAATCATTTCTAAAAGTATTTTCATAATTTAATGGGGTTTTATTACTCTAAAACAGTGACAAAAATGTGTAATTGTCATTATTTACTATATGTCATTATTTTTTTTCATTTTACTGGTCTGAAAAAAATGAGTTTAAGCCCCCTGCTCTACATTAGGAAAGCAAATAAAAGTTTAGATTTGTAGCCCTCTATATTTGTTGTTTATGTTCAATATGCTTTGAGATGGGGTGTATTAAGTCCAGGTGGGACATGTCTAACATCCCAACATTTTGGAACGCACCTGTTAATGTGCTGTTTTGTTGGAAGCTGTGGGGATGAGTCTGGATTCAGCTTGGTCTTAAAGTTGACAACGTTTATTCTGATCACAAGCTGCGCAGATGACTCAACACAAAAGAGCTCAGATCATCACCTGAATTTCACATTTTTTTCCCCTATGGGTGGGCTCACCCTTACAAGTGGGTGGATTTTTAAGCTTTATCTAACAGATGCTAACGCCTCAACTCCAAGTAAACTCAGGCAAGTTTGCTTTTTATCGTCCGTACCATGTGTGTGTGTGTGTGTGTGCATTAGTCTAAAGAAAAATGCAAGATAATTAACTCCTATTCGTACAGAAATGTTCTATTTTAACATCTTAACATACTGATTAACTATCTAAACTAAAACAGGATAAAAATAAAGGGTCTGGTCACATTTTAAACTCACCCCTGACAAAAGGTGTGCCGCAAGTGTCCGTCCTGGGGCCACTTTTGTTTATACTGTACATTAAATGTCATTTTTATGCTGATGATACAGTCATGTACACTGCATTCCTGTTCAAGCAATTAGCTTTTAACATGGTACAGAAAAACCTTTATGAATTAAAACTAATTTTAAATGCAGACAAAACAAAAGTCATGATGTTCTCAAACTCAATCTGCCTTCATCATCACCATTCAGGGAACTCAGATAAAACTTATCATGATCTACAAGTACCGAGACATTTTAATTGACAGCTTTCTTTCTTTTGCTAGTCATATTAAACAATTTGGTAAAAAAGTTAAATTAAAACTTGGCTTTTTCTTTCGTTTAAAATCACGTCTCTCCGTTGAATCAAGCAAAACATTGGTCTTCGCTACATTTCTGTCTGTGTTGGATTATAGCAGTGCTTCTGAAGTCCAGTCCTCATGGCCCAGTGTCCTGCATGTTTTAGATATCTCCCTCTTCTATCACACCTAATTTCAATTAATGATAAGCTCTTCAGAAGACTGATAATGATGTAAAGGATAAGAGAGATGTTTTATAATTATTTATTCATTATTAAAAAAAAATTATTCATTTGTTTAATTTTCAAAATTTATTTTTATTATTTTTATTTTATTTTATTGTTTAAAAAGAGGGAGATATTTGTAAAATATTTTTTATTAGCATTTTTTAATTTCTAAAATGTATAATTTTTAAAATATATTTTATTTTATTTATTTAAAAAAAATTCTTTTTAAAAAAGGGAAGGGGACTTTTTTTTTAACAAATACATATTTATTTTATTATTTCTTTCTTTGTTTTATTTTTTTAATTAAATTTTTAATTTTTATTTTTTAAATTTAAAAATAATAAAATTATTTTGTTATTTATTTTGTGATTTTTAATTTTTGAGAAGCACTGGATTATAGTGATGTCCTGTATACAGTATATATGGCTCCTCCCACAGTCTACAGTTACTGGACACTGTGTATCATGGAGCTCTGAGGTTCATCACTGCTTTTAAATCCCTGACTCGTCATTGTTCGCTTTATGCTCATGTTGGTTGGTCTTCTTTGTCAGCTCGCAGACTTAGTCAGTGGTTCTATTTTAGTCTATTCTAGGTCTGCTCCCATCCTACCTTCTGACCATCATGATTTATAATCTTCATTCTCAAGATCTTTTCTTTCTGTCAGTCCCTAAAGTTAGAAGTGAACAGGACCTTCCAGTTTACTGCTTCATTCACTTGGAATGAACTGAAAAAAACTTAGACAGCTGGTTTCACTGGACACATTTAAGAGGATGGTATCTGTATGTTTTATTTAATGTCCAAGTACACATTAAAGAATAAAGACATGCACTCTTGGTTAAATAAAGGTTACATTAAATAGTGTCTTTTATTAGTGTAATTGTGTATTTTATTAATACAGTATTATAGTGTTGTGTTGGGGTGCTATATATTTAATAATGTATTTTAATTGTATTTTATTTATTTTAGGGTGTTGCTATTTGGCTTTGTAAAGGGTTTACTATGTTAGTCTCAGGTTGGAGTACAAGTTTCATTCTGTTGTGTTTTTTTAACATACTGAAATGACAAATAAAACACCTTGAAAGTTTCAAGGTCTTTTATTTGTCATTCCAGTATGTTAAGAATTTATGATCAACATTACTGAAGTGAAACAAATTAAAAAAATGAATTCTGTGTAAAGATGACTAATACATTTCATCCTAATTCTTTAATATCTGAATTATTAATAACACTTCACATCATTAGTGGTTCTCATTTCACCTTGTCTTTTTCTCCAGTCAACAGCCTTGTGGTGTTAATTTCCGTCACCATGGAGACTGACAGAGAAGACTCAAGTGTGATCTCATAAAATAGCGTTGTAGGTAACACTAGTTCTTGTGGCATTTGGCATGATATACATATGTATTTTCATTTTTCCATTGTTATTCAATGCCATTTGAATGCATGTCAATGCGGACAATGATTTCTGTTGCACACATCCACTAAACTAAACTATTCACTACCCACAAGTCATGTGGTGTTTGTGCATTAATGATAGATTAATATATTAGCCAGTTGACATATCAGGCCAATATTTATTTTTGTAAATTTTTTTTGTCTTGTATCTGTATTGGTCTATTACATTGGCTAATATACTCTTTTTTTCCTGCCATGATTGACGTTCATGGCACCTTAGTATTCACACTGAAAAAAAAAAAACATTTCTTTGGTGTAGTCATACACTGTAGATTTTACAGTGTTAATTTGGAGACAATGGGACCAAATACACTCTAGAAGAAGTTAAATAAAGTGTTGATTTAACACTGCAAAATTTACTGTGTATTCGTCGGGTTAACTGTCACAATTTACATTTTTTAATGTAAGTAACGAAGATTTTGTGACATTTATCTTCTAACAGTGTGTGTGAGAATAAAGTTACATTGTCAAATTGTTAAAAATCAACACTTTTGGGGGTAATTTGTTTAAGAACATGTAGTGTTAAGTAGGTGTAACACTGGAAAAGTTATTTCTTAACACTTACACTTAAGTGTTAAATGTTAATAACACTATGGGTGTTACTTCTCACATAGTGCAAAACTTGTTTCACACTAATTCGTGTAAACTATTAACTCTTACTAGGGCAAAATTGACTCTGGAAATGTAACTCTAGATTCAGTGTGAATTTGACACTGTAGATAGGGACCATGTGTTCACTGAGACAGTGTTAAAGTGAACTCTTTACGTGTTATGTTAACACTGGTGATTTTACTGTGTATATGTAAGTATAAATCCTACATATAAACCATTTAAAATAAATAATTTTCAACATTCATTCCAATCATATATGTATCTGTGATAATGAATGATTCTCTTGCTACAGTATACTGGCTGATGGAGATGAAGAAACAGGGCTGTGACATCTGAAGCTGCAACTGTTGCATTCGGCAACAGGAAGACACGTCTTTTTTTAAAATTCAAAACAGATGAGGGTTTGCATCTGTTCAAACTCAGTGTCAGCAAAGAGCCGAATGTAGAGAAAACTTTTTAGTGTAGATACAAGATATGGATTAACTAATAATACAACAGCAAACATCACCTGTTTCACTAGGGACCAAAGCAATATGTATTTAATGTTTGAGTTATATTTGTTTTCTGGCTTTCAGAGAAGAAATACAAAGAAAGAAGAGTCTTTTTTTATTGCAATTCACAGCAAGGATTATTGAGGATGGATGAAATAATAAAGGGGGAAAAAATCTGATTATAGAAGTAAGAGTTAACAGAGGCTTTTCTAGTTACACTATAACACTGTGTTAAATGAGGAAGGATGAACTTTAGTAATTATCAATGTTTTAGACATGTTATATTATGTTTGTGCTGGTTCAAAAATAGTATTTGAGCACAGATACCCCATGTATCAAATGTGATACAAAATTGAAATTCATATATGGAAATTGATATTTGAAAAAAATAAATAAAAAATCAGACCAATAAAGGCTCCAGGTTGAATGGATTTAACAGTTTTATGACTAATGGTTATTTGGAATATTCCAGTTTTGCATAAATCAAGGTCAAATTAGATGTCAGGGTTTACATTGGCGCACAGTAAATTTTGCAGTGTTAAATCAACACTTAGAGAGTTTATTTAACTTCTTCTAGTGTGTATTTGGTCCCATTGTCTCCAAATTAACACTGCAAAATCTACAGTGCAGCAAATGAGTCAGACTAACAGTATTTTCAACACACATTGTTGTCATTTTATTATTCTTTTCAAGTACATTTTCCTTTTTTTTTTTTTTTTTCCCATCTCATGTGAATGTGTTTCCACTGTGTTAGATGCCACTTCCATTACAGTTACTAATGAATAAACAGAAGTGAAAATTACATCTATCATTTGAAATCCATCATGTTGTGTGTTTCATTACTTTAGGATTCTGAGGTGAAAATAATTCTGTATATTTGCAGTTTTAGTTCAGACCTCAGTTGCTCAGTTACTGATGCAACACCTGCTCCACAAATATATACTATGTTTTCTGTATGTTTTCCCAAGGTTTATTATTGTTTAAACTTATTATTAGAAGGTCGTATCACAAAATTCTACAATAAATGAAATGGTATAATTCCCTTCTATCACTACACCTCTCTGTCTCCAATTGTCAGTAAATTTACACAAAAACTACTGGACCAATTTCAATGAGATTTTCAGTAAATGAGTGAGGTGGTCCAGAATAGATCCCATTAAATTTTGGTAAATATAGGTCGAAGGTCAAAGTCACCAAAAATGTGTTTTTGCAATGATTATAGATGACACAAATAATGAATTTCCTTTTCATTCCTGTACTCAGTTTTGCATATAGCTTCTTTTTGCTCTCACTGTTGATGTGCGTTGACATCAGAACCTTGAAGAACAAATTTGACTATTCTAGGTCAAAGGTCAAGGTCAAAATAAAGTTCAAAATTGACTTTTAGAAATAACATTTGCACTCTTTATCTTAGGGAGTTCCAATTAGCACCACCATGTTGGGCTTTCAATTCCATTGCACCACCGTGCCGCCCCAAAAGCACATTTTCAACATCCATTTTATTGTAAATGCTCAGAAATCTATCCCATGTGGAAAAATGTAGGAGAAGACCTTTCACAGCTTTTTTTAAAAACTTAATTTGAAGAAGCTCGGTAAGAAGAGTTAGATTATTCAATCTGAAGCCATTAAATATGTATTATTTTAGGTGACCCCCCCCCCCCCCCCCCCCCAAAAAAAAAAATAGACACATTTCTTTTTAATATTGTCCATATAGTAAATCATAAGGGGTGGGGGCATTTGTAGTGATTATAGTCTTGAATAAGCAACAAAACTGAATAGATTGTAATTATTAAATGTAATATTTTATATAGTGTCATATCCTCCTTTTGGACACTTTCATGACCATAAAGGCCATGTCAAAAATTTTATTTAGAAAAAAAGTAGTGATGGAATACATTTTTAGTGCATTAAACCAGATTTAATCATTTTCCTCTTGTAGGTTGATGCATGAAATACTTGAATTTTTGACAGCCTTATTACTTACTACCAGCTGTAGCCGGTTTTACCTGCTTTTAATGAGCCTTCATGTATGATTTTGAAACATTTTACTGAGGTTCATCATTTGTTTCTATTTATTAAAATTTGATGTTTTATTGCCAGCTTAAAACCGCTTATTTTGTAAAGTAAGCGTGAACTTCTTACCTTTTACTGAAGCCTTCTAAAGACTATGGTTTTATGTTATTTTTGTCCTGGTATCTTAATTTCATTCATTTGTTTGATATTTTATTTTTATCTAAGTCCAGATCACTAAGCCTTGGAATACTTCCCCATGGGTATTTGTTATTTTCCTCTGTACCAGTGATCTGTTTTGTCTTAATGTTATATAACGCAGATGCCCTCTCTTGTTACTACAGAAAAAAAAATCGACCTACAGGTATAAATAAAATTACCTTGACTGTGACCAATGGTGCATACATGGCACATATACATCCTCATACACATACACACACATTCATGCTTTACTTATCTTTTGAGGACCTGCGTCAACAGTAGTATTAGTTGGACTCTTGGGTTTAAAATATGAAATTTTGGGAGATTGAAGGACGTTACAGCATGCCAAAGGGCAGGGCCGCGGCTACAAAAGGGGGCTATTTTGGTTGAATATGAGGAGAAATTGAAAAATGTCATCTATCTTGGACATAAAATTACCAAAGATGGCAGGAGTGAAGAAGAAATTAAATGGCAAATTGGAATAGGAAGATCAAAATTCCCCTGAAAACAAGACTCGGAATATTTGGTCAATGTTAACGTGTGGTGCAGAGACATGGATGACATCCAAGATAGCAAAGGACTACCTCTGTGCCTTTGAAATGTGGTGCTATAGAAGAACGCTCAACTACAAGTAGACAGATGGAATTACCAACAAACAAGTGCTGAGGCCAGTAAATATCAAAGAAAGCTTGTTCTGAACCATCCAAAAAAAACAATCCTTGTTTATTCGGGCGGTATAATCCATAAAGAAGGTCTGCAGATAAAAGTACTGGATGGAAAAGTTGAAAGAAAGAAAAGCAGAGGGAGACCTGGAACCATGTGGACCAAATGTCATCAACCACTGGACCAAACTCACATCCATTAATCAATCAATCAACTTTATTTGGACAGTGCATTTGAAAGATCCACAGGGGAAGCAAAAGTGTTGTACATACAAATTGGAAAATAAGTTAAAAACAAACTAAAGAAACAGGTTCATAGCAGTTTGCTGTTTGTAGATGCCTTACAAGATGAGTTATAACATATTAAAGGCCAGAGAAAAATAGTGTTTTTTTTTAAATTCAAATTAAAAACTGAGAGACAGAGAGGAGGGCATTTCTAACACTGAATGGTAACTTGTTCCAGAGATTGGGTCAGGGCAAAAAGGAGGTGAATACTAGAAACCACTGAAGGGCTGTAGCATTAAACCCTCTAAACCAGAGATCAGAAAAAGGTGAAAAGAGGATGCCATATCGTGGATTCTTGATAAGATGTATTTCATGGGTGTTGGTATCATGCTGGTGGGTGCTTTAATATTGGCTAGATGTTGTAGGCTCATTAAAATATGACCAAAAATGGGTGAGGGGAAAAAAATGATGACTTATCCCTGAAGCTTGTTGTGATGTTGTCCAAAAAAAAAAAAAAAAAAAAGCACAAAATCAAAACACTTCGAAATATATACGTTTTGGAGTTAGGAGTTTAATTCAACAAAAGGGGAAAAACATTATCTTCACAGCAGTGGGTCATTATCAGGCTTCAGCAGAGATTGATGATGAGCTGATCATTTGAATCAGGTGTGTTAGATGAGGGATACATCTAAAATATGCAGGACAGTGGCCCCCGAGGACCAGGATTGGGCACCCCTGATCTATTATATGCAGGCCAGTGGACCCTGAGGACCAGGGTTGAAGACCTCTGCTCTAAACTAGAAGACAGAACTTTAGACTGAGATGTGGAGAAAGAGTTGTTGGTGGATACAAAGGGAAGTAACAGTGCATTTTGATAGTTTAGGGAAGGTTGCTTAGGGGATAATGTGTTTCCTCTTTTGTTGAATTGACTTGGAAATGAACTCCTATACATAACGTATGTATTTGGAAGTGTTTTAAGTTTTTGGTTTTGTTGCATTTTTGTTGGACACCATCACTACAAGCTTCACGGCTAAGCCATGATTTTTTTTCCTCACCCATTTTTAGTCAGATTTTAATGAGTCACGTAACTTCCAGCCAACATTTAAGCACTCACTAGCATGATACAAACACCCATGAAATACACATTATCAAGAATCCACAATATGTCATCCTCTTTTCACCTTTTTCTAATCTGAATATGAACTGAATTTGCAAATGGCATCTTGGTATCTCATCCTGGTAAGTGTGTACTTACCATGGAGAACATACACGGTCTGTAGGATGACCACAGTGAGACCAATCTTCATGTCCCAAAAATAGGCACTAACTCACCTGTCTGTCTAGATACAAGGAGGACAACTTTTCTATTTTTTGGAACATGTCCAACAAGTGGACAGAACACTCCTGCATTTGTATGAGGAGCAGCTCATGACTCATTTTTGGTACATTTTTAATGAGTCCCACCACATCCAACTAACATTAAAGCACCCACCAACATGATACCAAGACTCATGGAATACACCTTATCAAGAATCCATGATATAGCATCTTCTTTTGACCATTTTCCTGATCTTGATATGATGGGGCTGATTTTGCAAATGACAAATCTACACAGGACGTGTTCGGTATCAGGGTGGAGGTTTGTGGACGCCCAAGAGGTTTGAGGATACGTAGGACTTCTCATCCTGGTAAGTGTGTATGGGTCCAAAGGGGAACATGTTTTTGGGATGTCCGTAAAGTGAGGCCAATTTTCAAGGTCACCATGTCCCAAAAATGATGTCAAAAAATAGGCACCACTTTTCACCTGTCCATCCAGGTCCATTCAGGTCTTTAATTCTGAACCTTGGGCCACATTGTCCTGCATGTTTTAGATGTCACTCTGCTCCAACACACCTGATTCAAATTATCAGCTCGTTATCAAACTCTGCTGAAGCCTTATAACGACCCACTGCTTTGAATCAGGTGTGTTTGTACAGGGTGACATCTAAAACATGCAGGACAATGTGGCCCAAGGTTCAGAGTTAAGGATCTCTGATCTAGATACAAGGAAGACAACCTTTCTGCTTTTTGGAATATGTCTGACATGTGAACAGATGTGTAAAGAGCAACTCATACTGTCCAGCAGTACATGCCCGAATGCCTGGAAATATGGGTTGAAAATATGGGTGACAGTAGCCGTCAGCACATCATTTGCCTGGAGGTGCTGGGTTCATAGCGGAAAAGATATCAGTGGAGCTCCAGGGAGTAGTGAGTCATCCTGGATATGACTGTGGGGCTCAAAGGTGTCAAACAATTTTTGGACTTATTGCTCACTAGCCCAGGAGCTATTGACGTGAAGTAGGGATTATCAAAGCAAACACTGCTGAGCTTCTTCACATAGTGAAGTTGACAAAGGGCAGACCTCCATTCCCATCTCTGTTTACATTCACTACCATGACCACAGCCATGAGCGAAACCCAACAGTAAGAAAGAAATGTCTTCCTGCTGAGCAACAAACACCAGAAACCAGCTGAATGTCAGAATGAGAAGCAGAAATTAACCTTGACAATGTATGTCATTTTATGCTTTTATTACTATATGAATTGACTCCAGACTTATTAGTCCACCAAGGAGTGGCATGTGATAAAAGTTTGGTGGTGATCAGTGTGTGTGTGTGGGTCTTTCAGGAGGGGGATTCTATTTAATTTTGTTAAATATGTGTGTTTATTTGGCACACGTGTATGTAATTCGGACTGGTCGTCATGTGTTAGGCCTATTTCTTGGATTTCTATAAAACCAAAACATTGAAAAAATACTTGTGAATGGTGAGAATCTATGTATCATTTGTTCATTCATTTTTCAAAATAAAACCAAAGACAACAAAACAACAAATTTTTTTCATTATTTCTTTCCAAGACCAAAATGTAAAAATTGATAATGATGCGGTTTTTCACTTTTTCCTTTTTGCGTTTAAATGAATAATACAAAAAAAACCCCCGATAACGGCCGTTTTATCCAATTTTAACCCAAAGGAAGTTGAGTAAACCAGAAATGACCTTTGGCCCACAGTGACAAAAATGGAAACCTACATCCTATTTGAGGAAATGAAAAGGGTCATCCTAAAACCTGTAGATATGATCACAGACAAAATTGGTGTCACACCATAACGATCTTCAAGTCTGGTGGCCATGTTTTTTTAGGTTGTTAAGATTCATTTACACTTTACTCAATTTCCTTCAGGTCAAAATTGGATAAAAAGGAAAACGGACCATGATCCTTTTTTCTATTTTTAATTTAAAGACAAAAAGAAAAACTGGAAAAAAACAAAACTGAATCTCTATTTATTTTTTCATTTGGGTTTTGGAAACATAATGAAGAAACAAGTGTTTGTTTTTTTTCCGTTGTCTTATTTTTGGTTTTATTTTGAAAAACAAATAAATGGGCAATATTTATTGATTTCTGTTCTTTTTTTCTTGGTCATTTGTAGGTAATCAGCACCTACAGCTATAGGAGGCAGAGCTCAATAACCTCTTGTCCTCTTTAATTGCATTAATGTCTTTGCCTTCCATGCTTTCCTGTTCTGCATCCTTTTATAATGAAAAGAGACTGATGAAGGTAGTTTTTACAGGAGCAGGTGAGTCCAGAGGTCATGTTGAAGCTTTCATAAATGTTTTGCAAAATAAATGTTAAGATTGATGAATCAGATGTTAATTTAATTATTTTTTGCACAGACACACACACACAAATCACTCTCAATTTCAATTGTAAAGTGGTTTAGAATTAAAACATTATTATTATTATTATTATTATTATTATTATTATTATTATTATTATTATGGGCTGTTTCAACATGTGAGAAAATAAAGTGTCTGATCCAAAAAAGACTAACATCTGTCACTGATGTTAAAGGGGTGGGGCCAATACAGAGGATGAAGGTAAACTGAAGATCAGGCTCATTTGGATAATTTATGTTTTTGTTTCTGTCTGTGATAGGATTTAAAAAGAGCAGACATGTTTGATACAAGTGGAAAAAAAGTTTTTGTATTATCATTAATATTCCCTGAAGAAAAAAAAAAAAAAAAGATAAATCACAAATTCTGTATGTAAACTTATGAGCACAACTGTACCTGTAGGCATTGGTACTCATTGCGAACACATGACTGACAAAAATTGGGAAAATAGTTGACTCTGCTGTGCTGGACTACAGTAAAAATGTAAATGTTTTCCCAAATTAAGTGCTGATATAAAAGAATGCATGGTTATCTACTATAACAGCAGTGATATTAATAAGTGTGGTTTTAATGGAAGTCAAAGCGTCATTTTGGACCATAAAGGTGTCCAGAGGTAGTATTTGACATGACATGAAAAACACTAGGATAATGCAAATCCTGATTTTTGCCCCCCCCCCCCCCCCCCCCCCCCCCCCCACACACACACACACACACACACACATACCTCTACCGATCACCACCAAAATGTAATCATCAGCATTTCCTGAAGTTTTCGACCACATCCATCAATAACTTTCTGAGTTGTGTACCCTAATCCCTAACAAATAAACAAACAAACCCAGTTGATGACATTATTCCACCATCCCTTGGCAGATGAAATATGGAACTGTGATGATTTTATAGGAGGTTATTGTGCATGTACGTTACATTTTTGCCATCAGGGTAACCAGAAGGGTGTGAATTTGAAGGGGACATAAGATTTAAAGAATATACTGGCCTTGCTACTATTACATGACCCAATAACACCTTGCTGGTTCCACTCTACAACCACTACCAGTAATAATTCTCACAGGCACTTGCTGAAAAGACTCCAAAAAGGCACTGGGGTTGTTTTGTTCCATTCCCAATTTCTCAAAATTCTCTTGATCTGATGAAATGACTGCAGGTAGAGTTACCCAACATGGAAAAACATCACAAGCCCTTTCTGTGACCCTTTAGGAGAGGAGTTGTTTTGGAGTCTACAGTAAAAAAAAAAAAAAGTAAAACAATTTGTCAAATAATTCATCCCTATGTCATTTCCAGTTGCAGCTAAGGGTTTTATCCCAATGAAGGACTATATACCATTGACAGATGCACCTAAAATATTCATTCTAATGTGTTTGTCTATTCCCATCTTGTTTTTACTACCTGCTGCTGAGCCTAACAATGATGCTGTTCATTAATTATTAGGTGTATGTGTCACAAAGAGAGTGACCTGATGCCAGCAGTTACACTTATGCATGTTGGTTGGATTGACCCAATTCAACATCTATTTCTTTTATCAGTGAAAAGATATAAAATGTGCATGAAGACACATGGAATTCATAGATGTGAAATCTGGAGGATGTTGGATTTTATGGTCATTCAGATAAACAAGTGTATGCTGATGCATGTATTTGCTACAGTATAAAATAACAACACAGAAAAATAAATATGGAATGTAAACAGAAAAATGTAAGATATGGACACAGCAGAATATATATCATTCAAAAGCCAAAAAAGTGTAAAATACAGTGTAAAATGTCATAAAGTATGGATTCAAAGTGTTGTGTTAGTACAGTTTATGAATTCAAGAATTAATGAGCTGTGGAAGGAAGCTACAAACTCTTCTTCTGGAGGGCAGAAATTAAAAAAAAAAAGGTCCATGATGACATTGGCTACGGCTTTCTTTGGCCTGCAATGCAAAGTGTGGGGAGGAAAATATGAATTATTCATATTGAAGAAGTTGGAATTCTGATTTTTTTCTTCAAAAATTTCTCACCCAGTAATCAGCAAACAACTACAAAAATATCCGTACATGTTCTCGTCAGGGTTTGTTTTAAAATTATATAGTATGCAACAAATTAAACATAGGGCTCCAGTTTCCTGGTGCAGTGCAGGGTGGCGCAGGCTAACAGACCCTGCGCAGTGCTAGTTTCGTGCAGTGCAGTTTGGTAGTTTGGCAGACTGCGGTGCGCCAAGGTGTGTGTTGTGGCGCAGTCGAGGGAGGTGACCACTGATTCAGCTTGGCGCAATGATAGTTTTGTTGACTTAGACAGTGCTCACCAGCTGAAACCAGGTCAACTTCTGGTGCAAGGCGGGGGCAGCCTGTTGAGTTGTAGTACGGCTGACCAGCACGCAGAGCACATACGTTACCACAACCTCACAGGCAGGTTTCCAGAGTGTCAGACACATTTCAATGCAATAAATAACCCCAATAATCACTCTTTTTTGGAGCCCCCCTGATGACATGGCAAAAAATAAATAAAATTTTATTTGTGGCCACGAAATAGGAGAGGTCTGCGTAGGACTGATTTTCCTGATCTGACTGGGACCTAATGAAATTAAACCTCAAAATAGAACCAACAATCTCCTACAAACCCAAACCCAAAACAACAAAAGTTAAGAACGCTAATGACTCCTAAGTGAAATCAAAACCCTGTTTAAACAAACCCTAAAAGCACCCAATCAACCGATGTTGCAGGGTGATGTGCATCGTGGCCTTTTCATATGTTCACCCGTGACACTTTTATTGGTTGCGACGGTGGGTCTCTTCTGCTCTGCTAATTTTTCTTTGGCCCTTCTACAGACATTATTGAACTGTTTTTTACACTGGCCAACAGTTCAAACTTCATTAATGATATTTGTGACCTCTTCCCAGGCTACTGTTTGCTTCATCAGCCCGTGGAGGTTCTGCTCGGAGTTCCATATATACAATCACTGTGGGCTTGGACCTCCCAAAACCAAAACATCAGTCTCTTCCTGGGAGAGGTTTGGCCGTTTGACTGTGGTGTCCATGGTGAAACATGCAGTGCGCTTCACTGCAGCACATGTAAGGGTGAGGAGAGGCGCTAATGTGATTGGTGGAGATCTGAATCAGTTGTGTTAAATCCATCACACACCCTTTCTCCTCCCTCATTCCCACTTATGCCAGTGAGATGAAAGGGTTAGGATTTGTGCCAGTGGGAAAAATGGAGATGAAAAGGACGACAAAACTTGCAAAACTCGTCTGGACACACGGTATTCACCAGTTCTGCGAAACTAGAGCCCATAAAGACAAAGTTGACAATAAGTAAAAAGTGATGTGTCAGATTTTTTAAAAAGATCAGCATAGGACAGTGACCAGAACCAGCGGAACTGGAGAATCCTAACATGCAGAACCACATTTGAACATTTGTTATCCTTGTCAGTGCACGGAGCAAACTTCTGGAACTCTCTACTAGTAGAATTAAAATCTCAAACAGAACCAGGGGGGTTCGCTGTTGAGTCAAACACTGGCTGAAGCAACAGCAGAGATGTAAACGTTCATGATGATTGTCCAACTGCACACCACTTTACATGCCAGTCTGATTTAATATGATGTATTGATTTATTCATTGTAGGTGTTATATTTAATTGCATTAAGTATATTATTTTATAGTGTCCAAATATACTGTTTCATAGTGTTGTGTATTTTTTATAGTGTTTAAAGGCCTGACCTGGGGACAGAGAATGTAAATTAGTTGAATCTAGACGTCTTATATGCATCACATTTTCACTTTGATGGTAATGTTGTATGTATTGTCCCTGATAGATAAGTAAAATAAATAAATGACCAAGTAGCTGCAAAGTGACAAACAAGGTTATATACTGTATCTCAAGAATAAACAAATATCCAAGTACACATAAAAGGGGGCTATTTAGTCAAAAATAACACAATGATCTTTTGCAATATAATCACAAGCATGAAATGGATCTTCTTTTTTACTCTATAGTTTTACTACTAGCACATAATTTGAAGCTATTTTGCATCCATTTGGACTGACATTAATATAATATGACAAATCCAGAATTTCATGTACATACAGTAGCAGTTTTTTTTTCCATAATTACCTTTACTGCAGTTGTCTATTTTGCACCTTTGGATATTTATAATGAATCAAACTAACATAACCATAAAGTGTATGTGTAAATCAGACTGTGCGTGTTAGAGGTCAAATGTCAGACCTACAGCTGCTGGAATTATGCAAACGTATCATTACTTCAACAGTAGCAAAACAACAAGTCAAGTTACATAATTGTGCACTAGCGACAGTAATTGGCATCATAGGTCAGAACAACCCTGTGAAAATATCATAATAACACTGATGAACAGACCATATAAACAGAGTGTGAGCTGAGTGGGACTGTTATTCATTTATTTGACAATTCCTCTGAAAATACAGACTCATCTCATGAAATCATGTCACATCAGTTCTTATGATATTTGGTGAGATGTACATATGTACATTTTCATTCTTTCACATTTTCGCCATTTGATCACAAGTCAAACCAAGGTGGGAAGTAAAGTAAAAATATTTTGTTACTGTACTTAAGTAGATTTTTTAGGTATCTGTACTTTAAAAAAAAAAATATATATATATCTATAGTTTTTATTTTTATGGAAACTTTTGGACTTTTCCTCCCTACATTTGTGTATTTGTGATTTATACTCCTTACATTCTCAGAATAGATTAATTACTTTTTCAAACTAAACAGATAGAAAGGTCTTTTTTTTTTTTTTTTTTTTTTATCCAACCCTGCATCTTTTTGCTGATTACCTGTCAGGTAACAGAGTTGGTACAGAACTCTGCTCAGTACCATTCACTGTGGAATCAGAAAATATGATTTTATTTTGATTGTATATGATTTATTGTTTCATTTGAGGAAAAAATACAGCGTGACTTTTAACATTAGCACTATATTACAATTTAGAAGTTGTACTTTTTTCTTTTTTTTTTACTTTTATTTAATTAAAGGAGTTGAATCAGTACTTCTACTTTTATGATATATATTTTTTCTTACACCAGTAGCTGTACTTCTACTGAAGTACAGAATGTGACAACTTTTACCACCTCTACATGTCAAGTATTTGACGCGATATAAACTGGAAAAAGTGGTGTGTTTTCTGTACGTAATTCATAATACCACATTGGAAAATAAGACAATATGATATTTCAACATGGATTATGATGTAACATTGTGACATTTTCCCAGAGTAACAGAGGTCTAGGGTTATTTCAGCTAATGTGCACTGGTGGAAACATGACACTATTATGTGTTATATTTTTAAGTGTGTGTTTTTGTAAATTTCTTTCTTCTGTATTTTTTTTAAATTTTCTTTATTTTTACATTTTGACATTCATATTCGAAATAAATCCATTAAAAAAATAAAAGAATAGGAACTTTTCTTTAACCAATTCAAGCACATAAAAGAAGAAAAAAAAAACAATGTGTTAATTAGACAACATTTTTATCATTCCAAGCCTTTGCCATTCAGCTGGTACAGCCTAGTTATCTACAAAGGTTCATTGTTTGGCTGAACATACCTGCAACACTGACTCCCATCTGCTGTCCGACATTACATAATTTAAAGTAAAAGGGCATTTCAGACTGTATACAGCAGCCAAGGCCCTGCAGTCTACTCTTTCTTACCTTACCTACATCTTATATATTCTGTATATACTGTTATATAATCTATATAACTCTGTACAATAAGATTCCCTGTATACAACCATTGCACACAACCCATATTGCACTTTAAGTATGTTATTTATATTACGTTATGTAAATTATGTCTTGTTATGTGTATTGGTACAAGAGGGCACTACAGTAAACCAGAGACAAATTCCTGTCTGTGTGCACAACATACATGGCAATAAAGCTGATTCTGAAATGTAACCAAACACCTGCTTTACTATGTTGAAAATGTGACAAAAAAAATATTCCATACATATTTTTGTTTGTTTTTGAAATTATTTTGTTTTTAATGTTCCATGTTTTTACCTTTTGTGTACAAATATTTCTGAAAAATCTGATTTTTTTTTTTGATTTTTTTTTTTTGTGAACCCAAACTCCAGTCTTTAAAGTACATTTCCAAGGTCATTTTGGGTGGTAAAACACACAACAGGTACAATTGTACATTATGCAAGTTCTGATTTTCCTTCATAAAAAGAAGGACAAAATTTGACAGCTTTAGGAATACTTCACATCCTTCCTCCACTGTTAGAACACCAAGCAGGTAAATAAAGTTACAAGTGAAAGAAAGGTCACAGCACTGTTCTCCAAACAACTGCGGCAAAGAAAGACCCCCCCCCTCTCTCTCTGTTACAAAGACACCTTCAAAGCTACCCTTAAATCCTGTGATATGGATCTCAACTCTTGGCAACAAGACTCTTGGCAACTTTGAACAGTCCAGGACCACACACTTAATGGAGAAGAGAACCGGAGGTAAGGTTTCATTTTCCAGCAGTAACACAACACTCACCTGCAGTGTTTTTGTCCAACACTGGACTCTCTGACCAAAAGATGAACTACACTCTGCAAGATACTCATGCATCACCACACACTTAAGACTCCATCATGGCTGAAGCAACAAGAAGATGATGGAGGGTAAGAGAGTTGGGGCGAATATTTGCTCAGGTTTCACTGACTGGTGTGAGTTTGAAAAGACTGGGTGGGGGGGCTGGGATATTTTAATTTACATTATTATTATTCTCATACTTTCTCTTTTTAATGCTTAAATCTACAAATATGCCTAACTCATATTACAACTTCATTGTTATACAATGTAGACTCTTTTTGTATTTAACTTTATTCCCACAATATTAAAACTTTATTCCTATAGTGTTTTTATTTTTCCTATTGGTCCACAATAGGGCATTCTAATATAGATCTGTTTGTCATTTTTTTTCAATTATTTCTTCAAAATAAAACAATAAGGTTTGTATAAAATGCTGTAAGTCTTTTAATGCATTTTAATCATTTTAATGTTTTATGTAAAGCACCTTGAATTGTCCTGTACACGAAAGATCCTATACAAATACATTTGCCTTGCCTTTGAAGACATGTTGTTGGCATCACTGGCTTGTCAATAAAGGTGTGAGTATTAGATAGAGATTTTCTAACAGTTGTTAAAGACTATTTGTAGACTTTAGGGATACTATACTGGCTAAAGGTTCATAATGTTGCATTAAAGCACATTTTAACAATGATAAAAGCAGAACCACTTTGCCATGAGCAACAAGGACATAAAAATGGTGCCAAATACAGAAATTAAATTCAGGATGGATAGTGGAATATTACCTGCCTTTGTCCGTTTTTATTACTCTTTATATCTATGAGTCACATCTTTCATCTACAGAGATACTGAAAGGCAAGGGGATTAATAAAGCACTGGTAGTCTGTGTCCAAGATACTTACTTTGTACAAAAATCTAACACAGCTGCAAAAGTGTTAAAGATAAAACAATCTACCACGATAAGACAACACACACTAAACTGAAAATACTGAAAAGCAAACATCACATTCTTTTACTACAAAAGCATCATCCAACCACTCCTCCACATGCTCAGTCACTAACCTAACAAAACAAACACCCATCACACATCTCGCCGCCGAAATCATAGGTCTTACCGCAACTAACCTGACAGTACAGTAAATAGACTGTACTTACACACACACACACACACACACACACACGTCTTGAATTGTGACACTTTGACATGTGGACAGCCAGAACCAGGATGCGGACCACCAACCCTTCAGTCATTGGACGACCCGCTCTACCAACTGAGCCACAGCCACCCCAGTACCAGTACCCACTCTGCCAGTACCAGTACCCACTCTGCCAGTACCAGTACCCACTCTGCCAGTGCCTTATTCCACTACCTGGAGATACCGGACACTCTTTTAGAAAGACCTTTAATCCCAGAGCCATAGCCACTTTAAACAGTAGACCCCAGTAAAACCCTCCTCATTCTAAGAATTGTCGCCATGCCAACACACCTAAGTGTGTTTGTTTTAGGGTCCATCTACTCTGTATGTCTTTATTTTCTTTTGATGTTGTTGTGTGGGATTGTGATAACATGTATGTGCAGTACAACAGAAACAAATCTCCCAATAAAGTTCTATTATTCAAGTGAAAAATATGCATATATCTCAACAACTGTGCTTCGTTATCAATATATGTAAGTATGTCGTTATGGAAAATGTGCACAAATATCTATGAAAAAGGTGGATAGAATTTTGTCAGGTGTATGTGTATGTATTGGGATACAAATATGTGGTCATTTGTGCAACAACAATCTGTACATATCCTTGTATTTGAAGATGTGTAGGCAGATGTACAGTATGTCCAAAAATATATGTAATAGCAAAATGCATGAAACTCCTTCATAAATACAAAGTGCTTTGACACATGGACATGGTCTGATTAAAGCCAATAATCTGAATGATCTGAAATACCTGAGCTAACTCAACCCTTGACTATGATGCCGTATCTGGACTCAATGACCCACTTTGTTACTGTTGTAGTTGAAGTTGTGCTACTGCCGTGTCTGTGCTTGTTATAAATGTGTGACTTTTTGTCGGTCTCTTGTGTGTTTTTGTTGTATTTCTGTCATTGTTGGTGTCCGGGCCTATTATTTCCTTATGTGGGTATGTGTGCATGTTGTCAGTAGTACTTGCATTTGAGAAGGGCAATGCAGTCAAACATAATTAAAAGCTTACAGCTAATGTGATGCATACAGAGGAGGGGTCTCAAACATGCGGCCCGGGGGCCAAATGCGGCCCGCCAAAGGTTTCAATGCGGCCAATGGGATAAATCTGCAAAGTGCAAAAATTCCACATTTAAGGCTGTGGAACTGATTTCAGTTGAAGTTCCACATACAGACCATTATGATTTACAGTGAAATTATAGGAAAATAACCTACTCTATATTATCGTCTCATTTTGATGTGAAAGTAATTTACATTATGCCCGTAAATAATGACAACTTTAAATTTCTGTCTTTGTTATAGTACAAAAAAATAACATTAATTAGGCAAATATGCATACTTACTGTAAAAAATAAAATGTGAAAAACCTCGACAAACATGAACAACTTGAAATTTCAAAAGAAAATTAGGCACAATTTTTCACAATTTAGTGTCTTTGTAGTCAATCTGATCCATAATGTACATGTGTAAATGATTAACTGAGGCATTATATTGTTAGAATTGCACAAATTTTTCTTGAGCTATTTCAGTTTTTTCAGGTTATTCACACCTTTCTTGTTGGATAGTAGTTATTTTCATTCGGTAATTGCCTTTGTTTACACTAAAACAAAGACAAAAATGTGGAATTGTCACTTTTTTCTCAGTTATTAGGCTAATATTTTACTTATCTGGCCTGCTTGAGATCAAATTAGGCTGAATGTGGCCCCTGAAAGCCATGAGTTTGAGACCCCTGTTATAGAGGTTATAGTTAATAATAACTCAACTTCAGTCCCTGGTTAGGCTATGAAAAAAAATAAATAGACATAGTTTAAAAACATCATAGAATACAATTCATTAATCCAGTGTTTTTATGACACATTCTTTCCGAGCCTAGCTACCTTAGACGCCCATAATACTAGTACTCAAGTTATGCTCAATATAAGTTTTGGCTTGATTTCATTGAAACTGGCCGGCGAATCACAGTGAAGTATAGAGTAAGAGGGCGGGCGTAACAATGTGAACTGCTATTATTTGGAGAGAGACAACCATAGAAGAAGAACAATGACGATAGATGGACGATAGACTGGGTGGCGATTTCCTCTGATCAAAGATGAGTGAAGAATGTTAGAAAACATCAGCACTTTTTAAATTCTTTTTACAGAAGCGGCAACAGTCGTTAAAATCTATAATCAACAATTTTGTTTAATCATTCATAACTTTCTCCAGACTTCTCTGTGAACTTTCCGGCACTCTAACTATGCCATCCTAAAGATTATACTGATTGGTTGTAGTACCGTCCTATTGCATACAGAGGAATTTGAAAGACAACCTTTTAGCCCCGCCTCCCCCGTCTATGAAGCATGACTAGATCCATATATGAAATGAATGGGTATACTGCAGTTAGGCTATCTTTCCCATACTCTCTTACACAATATATGCACTATTTACTGATGAAAACAGTTTTGTTTTCAACCAGGTTTTGGTTTGAACTTCAGCAGCAATGACATGTTGCCAGAGGTTCATGCAACTCAAAAATATGATCACATCCAGCCACAGAAAATGACATTGAATTCACAGTTTTGTGCATATTTTGGCTTTTAAATGCTGTAGTCTTAAATGTTAAATTGGCCAAAGAACAGCCAATGCCTAAGTAATTTTATTTAAAAAAATTTTTGTTTCACTACCATTTCAAAACACTACTCATATTCTTCTTAAAATCAAATAGTATAAAATGTAAAGTTATACAATTTTTCAACCGGTCTTAAATTTTTGAGCAGGAGTATTTGAGTAACAACCTTTCAAAGCTTTCAGTCACATCTCAGAAATTCTATTCGTCCTCCATGTTTTTTTATCATTAGGGTTATGCATAGGATCATTTGTTAATATCGACACCAGGGCTTTTGAATCTTCTCAGTTTTCATTCATTTGTATATTTTCAGAACACAAAAAGACCATAAAGACCCAAACATCCAAAACCATTTACTAACAAACAGTTTCATACCTGTGAATCCACTATAAATATCCTATAAATATATGTAATATCCTATAAATATATGTAAATAATTGGTATAAAATACAGTTTGTTTTCATGATTATCACATGTGAGTCATTTAGACATTCAGAGGCTTAATAGTTACCATGGAAGCACAGTAAAACCCATGGAGTTTGATAAATAACAGTGGATGAACACACATGGTGTATGTTTAGTTAATACCTTTGCTTGAAAAGACAGTTTTTCTTCAGTTTTTTTGTTTCTGACTCAATAATAACCCCCACCTTTTTTGAATATCTGTGTGATCAGTGAATCAAATATGGAAAAAGACCAGATTTTTACAGAAGAAATGCAAAACACAGAGGATAATATTGCAATTAATGGCAATAAATCAAATGAGGGAGGTTCAGTGTAGAGAAAAAATTCATTTGGAAAGTGCCACATTAGTAGCACTGGGTCTTTATAGGTTAAATTAGTAACAGACAAACAAAAAAAGCATGAATATATCAACAACTTCCTGAAAATACATTCATATATTAAAATGAAAACACTGCAAAATAGATAGAATGAATCTCTTAACCCAATGAGAATAAATTACATTTCCTCCAACTGGGAAAATGTAATGAACCTAAAAAAAAGTTTGCTTAAGGAGTGCTACCTGGACTCAAAATAAGTAATAATACTTAGAGTTGCTCTATTGGATAGGAAAATAGCAAAAAGAAAGAAAAATTCCAAGGCACTCTCTTATAAGTGAAGGATAAAAAGCCTTTATTAAACTGGCTTGGTTACAAAAACCTATAAAATCATATAAAAACAAGGCATAATGGCCTTCGTCAGGGAGTCATGTAAATTATGAAAATTTTTATTATATTAATTATTATTATTATTTGAAATTATGACAATGTAATGTCACAATTTGGAAGTGGAAGTTTCCAGAGAGAAGACTTATCATTGTTAAGACCAGCAGCATAAGAAGAGGGCAATCACATAAGTGGTCCACAAGAAGTCCAATCAGAGGACAAACATCAAGGTCAACCTTCTTATAACAAAAGCCTTGAAGTTTTCAGCAAAATCAGAGAACAGGTCAGTAAAAATGACAGGTACAGAATGAACTAATGCTCCAGTAGAATTCTGCCAAAAGCATTACATACAGAAGGTCTGCAGGTCACTTTGTGCAGGAGCAAAGTCAGTTGTGATTGAGTCTAACGTTGAATCTCATTTCACCCCTTCCTCTCCGGGTGTAGAGGTAGGGGTGTCTCAATTCATGTTAAGGCAATAGGGGTAGGGGGAAAAGGAAGGGCTTGATACCCCTTCAAATGGACATTTTCCAGAAGCAGACTCCAAACAGAGGGGTACGAGAACTTTCCCAGAATACAATGGGAATCTTTTTTTTTTTTTTTTTTAATTGTGGCATGTACAAAGGAAGTACAAAACTGTAGTATTTTTTGCCATAATTAACTGTATTTAAGTTGTGATAAATCTTGTATTGTATAAAGTTTGACATTGTTACAACGTGTAATGGACATTTTCTCCATGAAACTCACATGAAAAAAAAGTTTTTGTTTTTTGAAGATGCCTTTTGTTTGTTGTTTTTGAGCACACCCCTATCCTCTTTAAGTTGTAAATAAATATATTGAATTGTGATTTTTGGTACCATTTTTTGCAATTTCCAATTTGGGAGAACAGTCTGAGCACTTTGATGTACATTCTAGTTTAACTCCTAGGTTGGAACGTAACATAACAAAAAAAGGCAGTCAGAGAAAGCAGACCTTAACTACAAACTGATGGACATTGGAACTTACTTTCTGGTTTTGTTTATATATCAAATTTGGATGTATCTTACATTTATTTATACTTATTATTTATGTTTAGATTTGGGAAGACAATATAATTTTTTTTATTTAAATTTTTTTTGTGAAAAAAGGAGAAAAAAGTACATTGAGAAAACATGAAATATTTTTGGTTTAATAAACAAAGTTTAAAAAAAAAAACAAAAGAAAGCAGACCTCCACCAAGGCTTGATTTTTCATTCAGACATGACATGATGGAGCCATAGGTGTTGACCCATCTGATGTCCTAAAGGGGAGACGATATGAATGCAAAAAACCCTGATCTATTACCACTGGTGTGTTTTAGCTGTTGACCTTTAGTGTGACCTTGACCGAAAATAATTCCTGAAAGTTTCATCAAAATACGTTCAAAACTTTTTTGCGTAATCCTGCTGACAGACAGACAGACAAACAGATTAAAATTTAATACCTTCTTTGCAGAGGTAAAAAGGATGACAAATCCAAAACATGTACAAAAACTCTTCTAAAATACAAAAATCCCTACAAAAAACATTATAAAATATCCAAAATATATGCAAAACCATAAACAACTGTCCCATTGAATTGCATTAAAACTTTTAATCAGATTACTCATAATAATGGATGAATCCAATTAATTCCACAGCCCTAATAATCTGACACTCATTGACACTATGGTGGTGGTGTTAAACTATATATGTAGCTACAGATGCCGTGGGCCAGGATGACCGAAGGTGCCAATTCACACCTATCATCCCAACATTCATACACCAGTGTGAGTAGCAGTAATAATCTACATTTTCTCTGACCTTATATGAACATATAAGAGGTTAGAAAAATGAAAAGAAGATATGGCTTTCAACAAGAAATGCAGAGGATATTAATGGAAAGTTGTGGAGAAAAGGTCATTGAAATGTCACTGCAAACATACATATAGGTCTTTAAAAGGTAAGCATATTGAGTATTAGAAAGAAAATAATACTCGGGCTGTCCAATTGTTACAATAATTATATATAAGGTTATACAGGTTGAAATTCATCAAATTTATATATTATATTTGTTTTTGACATTTGTTTGTTTTTTTCTCTCCCACAGAAAAAAGCTTACATTGGATGTTATGGTTCTGTATCCAGCCAAGCAGTCTTCCATACAACCATTTCCATTCATGAGGATGCAAATGAACTGGGTTTGTTTCCCATAAAATCAGAAATGGGCTCATTCCTCGTTCACCGTTCTCAGACTCCGAGACAGGAGATGGCCCGTTATCCGTTTTCCACTTCCTGATTTGAAAACAGATATTGAATGGCCACCACGTACACGGACCCCCTCAGCACCAAACACCATGCGCAACACACACAGCAATCACACCATTGTCATTGAACCTGCAATTGACATCGTCTGCCAGTGAAGTAAAGAAGCTCCCATGGGATGCACTTGCAAATATTTACCGTCTTCAATGTGTCTATGTCAAGTTCCTCTTTCAGGCATTTTGTGTTCACTCCGTCAGAAAGCCTCTTTTGATGAAAAATTCCAAACATATTCAAAAGCCCTTCTAAAATACAGAAAAAAAACACAAAACAATTTAGAAAATATGCAAAACATATGCAAAAATCAAAATATGTATGCAATATACACATTTATTCAACAGTTTACACTGTTCCATTTAACTGCTTTTACATTTTTAATCAGATTAATTATGATCAATACACATACATTTTTACAGCCCTAAATAATGACATTCAAAACACACCACAAATGATGCCTGGTAACTGCAGACATTCAAATAATTCCTCAGTTTTGTGCATTAGAGAACAGTAGCCCATAATTCAATCAATCTCTCTCTCTCTCTCTCTCTCTCTCTCTCTCTCTCTCATGAGCAGTCACTGTTTGTTCTTACAAATGAATGGCCAGATAACACTGAGTGATGTACGTATGACTGGACTCTGAGTGTTATTTCCACCAGGCCGAGCACAGAGGTCAGTGGAGCTGGAAGCAATAAGATTTACCTAAAGGACTGTGACAGACCGCCAGAGCTCTGCTGCGTGACCCATCACTGACATCACCCATGCTGACCAAAACACATGCACCCAAAGGCTGGGTCACACTTTAACATTTGGATCCAATGTAAGATTCATTTAAAAACATCATGTTTCAGTTCAACACATGTTCATGTTTAAAGTGTACATGCTTATCATATTAATAGTATTTTGTGTATTACATAATTTCAGTAAAAAAAAAATTGAAATGGACCACACTAGAACATTTTATTCTTTGAATTATGTAAGTGGGTCCTATGGCTTATAATGGCTGGTCCTCATAGGACCAGCCATTATAAACTATAAGTGACACATGTGTTGTGGATTCCTGGTAGTGCTGCACCATTTGAAGACAATGTGCAATTGCAATTATTGTGTATTATGTATATATATATATATATATATATATATATATATATATATATATATATATATATATATATATATATATATATATATATATATATATATATATATATATATATATATATATATATATATATATATATATATATATATATATATATATATATATATATATTATGTATATATATATTATATACATGAATTTACTTGTTTGATTATTAGCGAACACAGAACATTAAGATAGTTTATAACCTACAAATATGACACAAAAAATACAAAGCTTGAAGATTACACTTTTGTATTTTCTCCCTTAAATAATTTAAAATCAATCAATCAAATAAAAGTTTGAAAATTAAGGTATTTCTGCAAGTTGCACGTCGTCATTAATACTTCCTAAAAGCTTGATCTGTCTATGCAGGTGATCAACTTTATCACAGTACACATGTGGATCTGATTCACCTGAAAAGGCTCACTCACAGCGGATCATGCTCACAGCGGATCATGCTCACAGCGGATCATGCTCACAGCGGATCATGCTCACAGCGGATCACGCTCGTAACACTAACTCAAACACTCCACAAAATTTAACACATTGGATGAGCCTGTTTAAGATATGTCTGTTCTTGCTCACCTTATCGTTATGGTGGTGAACTGCTAGCCTTTAGCCCTCATTCAATTGTGCATCGATGTTCACTCTCCCAAAAGATGCTAATTGTAGGCTGCTGTCCATATGTGCCTTAGATTTTCTCTGACAAACGGCGCATGTCCCAAACACTAGTATCTGTCTAAGCTATGTTATCTGTGCAGCCATTTCCAGGGTGAAAAATTAAGCAGGGGTAGCAGAATAATGCGGTTGCTACCTTGCAGCCGGCTAACTATCATTTCTACTCATACCATTGAAAAATGTTGAGTGTACGATTTTCCTACCTTCAAAGAAACTGGTTTCTTCGCTGTCAATTTTGCTTTTTCTAAGCACTGACTAAAGGGAACGTGTTTTAAAGATTGAACCGAGTTACTTTCTACTCTATTCATCGTGACCAACTGACAGGTTGGTGTGATTGAAGCATTGAAGTGACTATTTCATGAAAAAAACCCCACATGAAAGTCTATCTGAACCTTGGGCAATTTTCAACGTAACTGAAATCGCACCAAAAGAGGTGGTGCCGAGTGTCAGTGACTGTACTTAGGACGGATGACATCAGTCACTCAGCTCTGCTAAAGTAAGGAAGGGGTGGGGTGGTGGGGGGGGGTGACGACACTTTATTTGTTTTTCATTTAAGTTTGCTGTGGTGTGGCAGTATGTCACCCAATCACCCTTATGGAAAACCACCTATGGATTTGACTCATTCTGCAGCATTAATTGCAGGTGGTGTGTACGTGTTAACAAGCAGCAGTTGATGAGAAAGATTGGATCCAAATTTCAAATGTGTTCATTCTTTGTTCCAGAGAAACCACCAGCACTGGCTGAGAATGTGTCGTCTTAAAATAGTGTCTGCTGCACAGACTCAATGACCAGTCCATCACAGCCCAGGGAATCTGATAATAGTGCGACCATTCATCACTACTGATGCTGGAACAGTCCATAGATGTGATAAAATGTCTCTGTAGATGTAGTACTCAGACATACTTGACAACAGAATATAAGTTTCTGGTCGAAGCTAAGAAGGAAAATCCACTCCAGATCTCTCCTGACACATTATTATTTTTATGATCATATCTGAACTTATGTATAGAACAGTGAAAAAGGTCTGCACAACCTGTGAGCTCCTGAAAAAAAAAAAATCTATTATTTCACCACGAATACAGTGGAAACTGCTTATAGTGATTATGTTGGTCCAGAGCTAATTTGAACACTATAAGGTATTTCACTTATTTTTTATGCAGAATGTCATCTAAATGCCATTTATATCGTTTTTAAATGACAAAAATGAAATTAAATGGATGCTTCAGGATTTAGCATTTAGCTCAGTTGCTGCCCGGTAGTGATGCGCGGGCTACCCGCTGGCCCGCGGATATCTGCGGTTGACCCGCGGGTCGGGCGGGTTGGGTCGCAGTATTTAATATATATTGCGGATGCGGGTGGGGCGGGTCAGGGACGATCAATAACCGCATTTTTCCATACGACATTCCCAAAAATGGCACAATATGGATAGACTGAAGGTATACAATATTTCAACTTAAAATAACCTCAGTAAGAATAATCAACGACATATAAAAAATATGATGATGAAAGACAACTCAATTGACATCGGCAGTTTCATTCCACGAGAGGCGGCACGCTCCAGTCAGAATGAATTGGTAACAGCCACGTTATTTTCACATCCTTTGCATTGCCATCTACAGGAAAGGGTTGCCTTCATATCTTTACAGACCATGTTAAGACCGATGAGGGAGAATAGAGAGGTGTGTGCGTGCACGGAGCAGTCTCCACAGCCGTGTTATGAAACGGAAAGGAGCCCCGCTAACCTACAGTAGCATCCTCGTCTCTCCTCTCCTTCCAATTACTCGTACACTTAATTCTCCTATGACCCGCGAGTCGGGCGGGGTGGGTCGCAGTATTAATACATATTGCGGATGCGGGTGGGGCGGGTCAGGGACGATCAATACCCGCTGAAGTGTGTGTGTGTGTGTGTGTGTGTGTGTGCGTGCGTGCGTGCTCGGCTCGCGCATGTGCAAGCCCGTCAGTTCCTGTTTTGAATGCTTTTTTATCCCAACTTTTTGTTATTTGTTATTAGCGCCAAATCTCCCTGAACACTCAGAGATAAGAGTGAAAATGTCGGACTTGATCAGGGAGAAGATTAAAACAGGTGATGCGAAGGTTGTACGGAAACGTTGTATGTGTTGGCTTTATAGAGTGATGATGTGGGTGGAGTCTATTTTATGTGCTGGAGTGCATATTGAGACGTTAGAAAGGAGGCAAAAATTATGCTTCATGACTTTTAACATTAGAAGCACAAGGTAAAGATGCTGCGAATGTACTATGTGAGTTTAGAGCCAAATTTAAGCTCGCGGGTTGATAGCGGGCGGGTTGGGTTTATCGATACGTGACATCATGCGGGTTGGGCGGGCCTAGCCACGTCTTGGGTTTGGGCGGGGCGGGCCGAGCCACGTCTTGGGTTTGGGCGGGGCGGGCCGAGCCACGTCTTGGGTTTGGGCGGGGCGGGTTTCTGTAAAACCACCTAACCGCGCATCACTACTGCCCGGTGTCAACTCGTTACATTAGCTAGCTAGCTAGGCAGAAGCAGATGTCCAGAAAGGAATCATGGGAGTAAAAAATAAAATAGCTACACGTAATTATAAAATTATTTTTGTATGTTTACATTCATAAAATGGCCAAAAATTAACATTATAAGTAGATTTCTTTATTCCTGTTAAATTATTGAAACAGAATTTGCATAGAAATGATTCTGTCCCAAGACTTTTGATCTATATAGGCGGTTCATTACTATAACTGTGACCACTATAAGCGGTTTCCACTGTAGTGAGGTTTCAGGCTTCATCCATTCAACAGACATGGTACCGTTCATAACACACAGCTGTTTATATACAACACTGATTACAATCACATATTTGTGCTACCAGCAAGTGTAACACAATATGTGTCTTTAAATATATGATCATTTTATCTTTGGATTAAATTCAAAACAGTGAGTATATATACACGTACTACAGGTAAAATGAGAATATCCTGAAAAAGTGCCCTGCATTTCTATAACTCAAGTTAAAGCTAACATGTACATATATAGACAAATAGTATATGAATAAATATATTTCAAGCTTTTATTTGTTTTGATTTTGCTGATTAGCAAAACTCATTTTCAAACAATATTCCAATTTGACTAGTTGAGTTTTTGATTGTTCTTCTATGGTGCCAACACAAAAGGGTGTGTAGTGCCACCTAGTGTCTGGGAGTCCAACGTACCTCACTGAATAATTAAAATGTGTCCGGTGCATGTAAACTCAGATTTTTGGGAAACACCAATTAAGTCCTTCATTGAAATAAGGCAATAATTAGAATTTCCAAGTGTATGTAAATGTAAGGACTGACAGTCAAATCCTCTCCCAATCATGCCAGCTTTAGTGGAGCCTTATTTAACCTTTTTAATCCAGTTTACCTGCACAAAAACAAAATCCACAGACAGACATGTCCTCAGGTGGACATGTGAGGTTAGTTCAGTACAGAGATGATGACTGTAGATGCATCTGGAGGGTAAACTGACCAAAAAAAAAAGACTCAGACGCTCACATCAAAAATACTGAAACCAGTATTTCCATGGATAAGGAAGTTAACAAGGAAACTAAGAGGTAAGAAACAAACTGGATGGTTTGTGGATGGTTCATTCTGTGCTAGCCTTGGGTATTGTTACCTCTAGCCAAACATTTATACAATAATTCAGTTTATATTTTGTATAGAAAAGAGACAGTGTTCACACATCATAGTAAGAAGTGAAGAGTTTAGAAGCAGAGCAAACATACAGGAGGTTGAGTGGACATGTGTAGGTGGACGAGAGGGTCCTCAGGATTATAAGTGAGCGTGTGGTTGCCTGGTACTTCTTTTCCTTTTTAATACAAATCTAATGGTTTTGACAAAATGTGGAACTCATTTTATGGAAATGCAAAATAATTGTCAATACTAATGAAAATGCAATGCTCTTAGTTTAAATAACTAAGCTCTTACTTAATTTAATGTTTTTTTTTCACTTTTGAAATATTTATTTTTACTGTTTGTTATCAAATTGAAATGTTATTTTCTCTATGGACTATTCGTTCACTTTTTTTTTTATAATTGCCAAATATTTGAACATAAAACTCATTAAAAAGGACCTCATGGATCACATGTTCCTTAGAAAAACCAAAAATTACTTATTCATTTTACAATGACAATGTCCATTATTTAATAATAAATGAATAATGTTCATTATTATAGATGTACTGCAGATAGTAAACAGTTCTCTTCAGTCAGGACAGTTTCCCCAGACCTTGAAAAGTACAATAATCAAACCTCTTCTAAAAAAGCCTGAACTGGATGCTTCAGTAATGGTTAACTACAGGCCCATATCAAATATTCAATTTTTGGGCAAATCCTTTAATGTGCTGTCTTCCAACAAATCCATGCTTTTTTGTTGCAATAGTGACTTTCAGTCTGGATTTCAAGCACACCACAGCACTGAGACCACACTGATGAAAGTGTTAAATGACATTCATCTGAATAATGATGCATCCAGAACTTCTGTCTTGGTACTATTGGACCTCCAGCTAAATGCAGACAAAACAGAAGTGATTGTTTTCAGCCCCAAAAAGGAAAGGTCAAAGGTCAGTGCTCACCTTGAGTTCATGTCACTGAACTCTACAAACCGAGCCAGAAATCTCAGTGTAATTATTCACTCAGACCTGAAATTTAACAACCATTTAAAAGCTATTACCAAGTCTGTCTATTACCACCTGCAGAACATCGCTAGAATCAAGGTTTTTAGGTCCAAACCAGACACAGAAAAACTCATTCATGCATTAATTTTCAGTAAATTAGATTATTGTAATGGTGTCGTCATTGGTCTAAAGAAAAAAAAAAATCAATCTGGCAGCTACAGCTGATCCAAAACACTGCTGCCAGAGTCCTGACCAGTACCAGGAAACTGGACCACATCACACCGGTCCTCAAATCCTTACATTGTCCTCCTGTGGGTCAAAGGATAGAATTCTAAATCTTACTCCTGGTCTATAAAGAACTAAACGGCCGTGGACCCAAATACATCTTAGACCTGCTGGTTCCTTATGAAGCATCCAGAGCTCTGAGGTCATAGGTCATAGGTCATCAGGAACATGTTTACTGTGTGTTCCAAAAATCAGAACCAAACAAAGTCAAGCATCATTCAGTTGTTCTGCTCCTCACCTGCGGAACAAACTACCTAAATACCTGAGGTCTGAGAAAAACTGTCAGTTCATTTAAATCAGGCCTGAAAACCTTATTGTTCACTGGAGCTTTGACTTAAATTCTCATTTATTTATTTATTTATGTTTTCATGTCTTTTATATTAATTGTCTTTTAATGCATCTTAATCATTTTAATTTTCTTTTGGAATGTTTTATGTAAAGCACCTTGAATTGTCCTGTACATGAACTGTACTATACACATAACTTTGCCTTGCTTAGAATGGAACATGGTTATTTCAGGTCACTAGAATCAGTGGTGTGTGTTCATTAGAAATTTACTGAATCAAAAAGACATAATGTAGAATGAGGACTTTTGCATAGTTCAGTTTGTTGCAAAAATGAACAGCTTTTACTCAAAAACACTTTTCTGTATATCCATCTACTTCATAAGTAGTATTTGATAATTTGAGGTAATATCAACTCATATAATATTAGTGACTTTCTATGCATGTTATGCCTTATTTATAGCTTTGTTAACAATAGTCAAGTCCTTCAAATGGGCATGAAGAGAGCACAGATAGAATAATGTAACGTATAAATATATTATATAATATATAAAGGACAGTTGAAGGTCAATGACTACATGTTGTTCAGTTGGAGGAAACCCACACTACAGAGTCTCATGAAAAGGCACCGACTCTCTTAAACCCTGAACTTTCCTGTCAGCATATAAAGTGTAGTAAAAGAGATTCAGATGAGAGGCCAAATAGGGTTTATTTTCTCACAGACACACATACTCAGTCTGGCTATAAAAGAGTCAGCTCATTAATACTAAACCATATATATAAAGGGTGTGATTTAGCAAAAAAACAGAGAGAGAGGGGGGGGGGGGGGGATTCCCACAGTGTGTTGGATTGTGTGAACCTCATTCCTAATTTTAAACATATTACTAAGTGGAGGAAAATAAACTAACCAGGATTCCCTCAGTCATGGAGAGCGATGAGGAAAGATACCAGCACTGAATCCCAGGCCCATGCGACGTATTGAAGACCAGTTGCCCGGTTGTCGCCACGCCAGGGATCGGTCTTCTATGAGTTGGGTTGTCAGTGAATGCAGCCCAAAGCGGGTGATAAACTCCATCTAAGGCTAAATACTGACACCAGACTGATAGTCAACAAGTACCTGAAGAGAAAGTTGAAAAGAACTTTAAACAGAGTTCAAGAGGATGTGAAGCCATTCAGAGGTAAATGGGTAGGGTCCGCACAGTCCTCTGGGTCGGTCACTCAATGCTGGGAGGAATCGGATCTACTTGCGGGACCTCCCCCCAGGTCTAGCTTGTGTCCCGCCAGGCATATTTCCTCCACGGTGGTGTACTGTAGTGATACAGAATCCAGGATCTCTTCTGGATCACCACCAAAATCAAATCATTTCCAGATCTCCCCGTTAACCAACTTACCCTGAAAAACGTCATCAGAATCAGTCCATAACGTTTTGAGTTACAACAAGAAAAAACAAAAGACAAACTGTCAAAAACATAATCTCCTTGGCAGAGGTAATCAATTATCTAGAATAAAATAAAACATCATGTAAAGGTAGCTAATCAGTCACCACAGTAGTAGTTAGTTAGCAAGATAACTCAAAAAGTTATGGATGGATTTTGATGAAATTTACAGGGTAGGTTGGTAATGGAGAGATCTGGAAATGATTAGATTTTGGTGGTGATCTTGGGGTGTGGGGGGGGGGTTCTACCTTGGTGGAGGTCTGCGTTTTGAGTACTTTTCTAGTTATTTAAGGGAATTATCTTAACGATTTCTTTAGCTGAATCCATGTTTTGTAATGTATGATCATTGTTTCTGGAAATGGGTGTACGTACTTTCTGTATAAAGTACAGAAAGTACAACAACATCCATCTCCCATTATCTTCTCATAATCTTTAACAGACACTCTTCTTTTCTTACCACATGGTATTTTCCCACTGGGCTCATTTGGGTATTCATATACTGAGCAGCTGTAGTACAGATTTCAGTTTGTTCATCACAGCAGATGTTTCACCCCTGTATAAACAAGATCCCTTGGGATAAATGTATTATTCTTACTGATCAAGGGAGTGAGACTAAATGTTTAGGAGGATATAATTAGTCAAATAGAACAAGTATTCAGAGAATGCTTAATCTAGATCAATTAGAACCAATAATGTGATTTTGACCTTTTTGGTAAATGCAATGTATTGATGATTTCAATATATGTATATATGCATCTGTGTGTAATATTATGATAATATATCCAGTATTGATTAAGTTACAGCATGATAAGTCTTTGCTGGACATTAATAAACAGTGTTACAGAAGTTCATTTTGCGACATGTCACATTTGACCTCCCGAGATCTCAAAAACTATTGGTTGTAGGCGATAAGATCAATCATGAGAATTTTAGAAATCTTCATTCTGCATTGTTTGGTACCAATCTGAAAGTTCTGTGACCCTCTGTTCTTGAGTTATAACTGATAAAGTGATTTTGACCTTTTAGTTAATTGTGAGCTTAACTCAAATGGAACATTGGATCTGATGCGCATTAGCTATATATCTCAAGCATTCATTGAGGTATAGCATGATATGCCTCCGGACACAAACAGATGAATAATAATACATTTTATTTATTAGTGCCTTTCAAAAATGTCAAGGTGCTTAACACAATTAAAATAGTATATAAATAGGTCTAAAGACAAATTGGTGGTGGTAGCAGATTAAATAAAGCAGGATTTTGTAGTGGATGCAATGTTTGATAGGGAGCCAGTGGAGGTGATGGAGGATGGGGGTGATGTGTTGGTTTTTTTTTTTTTCTTTTTAATATAGATTTATTTCGAATATGAATGTCAAAAAATGTTGGAATGTTTGGAGGCAGGTGCCCTTGAGATGATGCGAGCAGTGGAGTTGTGGACCAGTTGCAGTCTATGGATGGATTTGAGAAGAACTCCAAAGAGGAGGGCATTACAGTAGATTATAATAATTTCTTCCAACATTAATAACATGCTCATAATTATATAATTATATAATAATAATTATATAATAATACTCATTCTTGCATTTTTGTTACTTTAGGCTGTTTGTCCATTACAGGTAATGGGCTGCAATTTTCACTGGAGGGTTTCTACAGGAGCTAAAAATTGACTTTGTTCCTATTTTGTGACAGATGACAATCCAGCATGAAGGCACATTATTGACTGTTTTTTTCTACAGTAGGAAACTTTAAAAGCACACTTTTAAACAATTGCTAGAAATTATCATGAAAGGTACAATTTCCTGTTGTTCTTCCGGACTGATTTTGCCTTTTTCTCGAACACAGACCAATTCATGAAAGATGTACAAACTGCATAAAGGAGTGAAAATACTGAGATGGACTTAATTAGACCTGTTTAATTAATTAATCTGTTACATTGCTTAGAATTATATACAGTAAGACTACTGTACAATGGCAAGGCTGCTTTGTATAGCACAATTCATACACAGAGAAATGCAAAATGGCAAAAAAAAGACAGGCTAAAACACACACAATTACAGTTAAAACTTAATCAATAAAACACATAATATACAAATAAAGTAAATGTCTCATATGAACAGTATTTATTGTTAGTGTAGTCAATATGGGAATATAAAATGAATATGCTTTGACTGTGTATTCAAACAAAACCAGTCCATACAACACTTAAATAACCCCACATTTTCCAAAGTTTTTAGTTTCCTTGTTTATTATTTCTCTTTAAACTATATTTAACTCATGTCCATGTGTCATTCTAAGTAATGGTAAATAATTTTTTTCTATTTGTGTTTTTATGGTTTTATTTACTTTTAAGTTATTTTTTGTTTGAGTCATTTGAAGTGTTAATTAAGTTGATGATTATAAGCATATTAAGCTTTTGGCCTCCCTTGAACTGCTGTATTTGTATTTATTTTTAAAGTGCGGAATAAACTAAACTGAAACATTTCACTTTAAATGACTTCCTTCAAATAAAGACACTTAAAATTCAAATTGATGCTGTACAATGGAAGTGTGTGATTATAGAAAATGATTGCTTTGGAAATGACAAACTGTGACTCAAAACATTTTTTTTTGGTTTGTTCCTTCTCTACTGATCACACAGCTGCTGTTGCATTCTCCTGCTTTTCCCAGATATGGTAAATATTTGCCTTCACATATTTCCATCCCAGTGCATTAAATAGAACTTGGGCATGTAGACAATGAATCAACAGGAAAAGACAGACAGACATTAAAGGGATAGTTCATTATTTTTCACATATATCTGTTTGGCATCAGTGTCTTTACTGGGACTTACCCCCGACAGTGCCCTGTGAGTCGAGTTCTGGTCCGGTTTTGGTCAAAGTGAAATGGTTTCCTAGCGTCAACAAAATAAAACATGGTTCTTAAAACAATATGTGTTGGAATGAGTGATTTATTTGCATAACAAAACTGTCACAAAACAAAAACTCACCTCGTAATTGCTTGGAACTACTTTCTCTCAATAGCCGTGCACCTTTGCAACACTTTCATCAGTTGTTCGGCAGTGTTTGCGGCTGCTACGTGCAGGTGAACAGCTGTTAGCAGTGACAACGTACATTAATCACTATTGAGAGAAAGTAGCTCCAAGCAATTACGAGGTGTGAGTGTTTGTTTTGTGACAGTTTTGTAATGCAAATAAATCACTCACAGGGTTCTCACCAGGAATATTGTACAGCGGAACATTAACCGGGACGGCCCGACACTACGCATACGTGCAATAGTCTTCATTAAATGCGGCGAGTGGCCGGGCCAGATGTCAGCCAATGAGCGTCTCACACAGATACTCCAAATGCTTGTGATTTAGGCCACTATTCACCATACATGGCATCATGGAAACAACCAAGACATGTTAATTGTAACCGACGGGAATGGATCAATTGACAGGAAAGGACGGCTGGGGTGGGGGGACAAATTAACGTAGACAGATACCCAGTTGATTAAAAAAAAATCCCCCAAAAAAACCAAACCTGTCAAACCATACCTGTCAAAATAACTCTTTCACAGCATTAACTGCCCCAATAAAGATGTTTTCTCACATAAATATGGAAATATTACACAAGCAAATGTGCCCAAAACAATCCCACAACTGGAAAGGCGGCATAGCGACCCTAATCACAGCGTAATATTTTAAGGTGACAGCATAATATTTTAAACTGATGATGTTACACTGAAATGCGCTGGTGAGAACCCTGACTCATTTGGACACATACCATTTCCTTACCGGGACTACTTTCGCTTTCACCAAAACCGGCCCAGAACTCAACTCACAGGACACCGTCGGAGGTAAGTCACTGTGGGTGTACCAAAGTAAAGACGGTGATGTCATACAGATTAAGGTGAAAAATTCCGAATTATCCCTTTAAATATATATATATGCAATCGTAGTCCGTGTTGAGTTTTAAAGAGGACGTATCGTGCCCATGTTCCACAAATAAACACAGAAATGCTTTGGTCAAAATATGGATGGAGATACAGCAGCGTCTCCAACTTGGACAAACAGACCTTTTCAAAACATTCAGTTTTAGTGCTCTTGCTTCAATGCGAATGAGTCACAGCTGACTCTGCCAAAAACAGGGATGATCACATGGTCCATGTGATTTTTACAAAAAAAACAAAAAAAAAAACCATACATACATAATTAACATTTCATTAATTTCCTACCCCACTGGTAAAAATATGTTCATGTCTTTCTGCAGTTTTGCTGTGGACAGTTGGTGCTGCTTCAGGTTAAAGGAAGAGTTTTGATGCCTCTGTTGTACTGACCCAGGTTAAAGAAGCAGTGTGCTGTGAAATGGTTAGTACACACTAATGGGGTCTTCAAAGAAAACCCCATTAGTGTAACTGTAGCTGATACATTTCCTCCAAAAAGAAATTCAAGTCACTTCAGTCTTTCATCTTCTGAAGTTGATGTGTGTCCTCTGTGCAGCCAACAAAAGAGCAAGAAAAGTATTGCTGACATACTCCAGTGTGTCTCCACTTCCGATAGAGACTAATGGCGTATCTTTGAACAGAGGTTGTTGGGTTACCTGAGCTGGTGGGCTGGGATGGGGTATTCAAATTAGTCTATACATGTGACATACAATACATAGAAAATCCAAAATGGAGCATTTTCTTCCCCTTCCAACAAGAAATGGATCAGGAGAAAAGGAGAGTGGATGTTTTTTTTTCCCCTAATTTAAGGGTCTCCTCACACACAGACAACACATATTTGTGTTGTAAAGACATTAAAAAGTGCATTTTGCAGGATATGTTCCCTTTAATGTAATGTATGGACATTATAAACAACAGGATAGAGAAACAATAATGAGGGGAAAAAATTCATTCAAATATTTAAAAAATAATATAATATATATAATATAATATACGAGTATGCTTGTATATATCTGGTGACATTTGGGCTGATTACACTATTACCTTTGATATCTACAGCAGGGCTGTAGTACTCGCGTCCAAACTTGGACTCAAGTAGGGAGTCCAAAGACACTATATCTATACACACATGCTGTATATTACAACACAGACACAAGGTTTGAATGCAGATAGCCCTGTGTGCTGCAATCTGATTCTTTCAATAATAAGTCAGGCTAATGGATTTAGCTGTTCCAAACAACATAACATTAATGTCTGCACATTTCCAAAGCCTAGCCGCTACCTGATCTTAATGACACGTTTTGCTGCCAGACGAATCTCAGATAAACATGCGTCTAGACTGATAAAATAAAAACGAAAGTGAATCACAGTAAAGCACTATAGCTGCTTGATAGAGAGAAGAACGAACACTAGACTCCATCATAACTGTTATGTCATGTCCACAAATTCAAGTACATATGGTCGGTCACTTGGTAGCAATACAAGGCTCATAAAAAAGCCTGACTGATATTTTTGACTGTGCTTACCTTCTGAAATGTCATGTCTGGCAAACCTATTTTAAAAAAGCCTCTAACATCCTGCTGCTCACTGCGTTTGGCCATGATAAACTGAAAAAAAGGAGCTTCTTTGAACTTGAAAAGGTTGCAAAATGTCCTTACAATTTTTATTTGTTCCTGAAAGTGTTAATATAGAAAAAAAAATGTCTATATTCTTTCTTTAAATGACACAAAGCGGTGGGAGGAGTGATGCCTATTTTAGAGGGGGATCATTTTTGACCATTGACACCCCCCCCCCCACCACCACCACCTGCCTCTAACTCCCCTCTGCATTGACCACTTTAACAGCACCTGCACTTTGAAATATTGAAAAGCATTAAAATTGTGGGCCAAACTATTTCCTGCCTTTCTCTTTTTACAGAGATCCAACAACTAAACAGCCACCCAAAAGTAAAAAAAACAAAAAACAAAAAACAAACTAAGAGTCTAATAGTAAAAACAATTCATTTAGGTTTATCAATAACAGTAATGTTCTAAACGTCAGTGAATGGGACAGTGCATGAGCGTCCACTGTGTTGGTTGACATAGAACTAAAACAATACATCCCATGAATATATAAGAAAACAGCTGGAGAACAGCTGTCCACTGGAGTGACCAGTACACATGAAAGAGTAAAAAAATATATATATATTTTTAATAGCCCCAGGGACATGACAGTTCTGCAGATGTATCCCTGGGATCATCTGTTAGAGTATCATTTCATAGCTGTCCTTTGGGAAAGGTTAACACAAAAGACATATTGAATGAAGGGAATTTTTTTTTTTAAAGCTTTTTTCATGACACAAAATGTGAAGATACACACTTGAGTCTTTTTCTGATTGGACACAAATGAGGTTGCAGAACTCAGGGACATCTCTCTTTGATTTCTTACTTTAAAAGATGCTACCTTGAAAGCTGCAGTGATGGGTTCAATTATATGATTTACCCACTACCTGTCTTTTAAATATAATTTTTTTCTCTTTGAAATAGTTGTATGCACCCATTTGATTCCTTTCACTTCCCAAACCTCTAATAGTGTGACCCACATCAGTTCAGCAGTTAATGGCTTCCACACTAATGCACAGTTTATTAGTGACACCTGTAGGGAAAATTAAGCTGTAAAGGAACACCATAAAAGTCAGCATCCTGAATCCCATGCAGGAGTAATTACACATTTTTTCATTTTCTTTTGGTTCCTTTTGTACAGTATGTTGTGGGTGATGAAGGAAATATAATATGTAGGCGAGTTTGAACAGGTGAATGACACATTGGTTGAATGCATCCTTCTCACCAGGGATGAGTCACAATGTTAAACAAGACAGCCTCCTAAAATTTATTTATTTATTTCTTTTTATTTATTTATTTTTTTTACTAAAATCACATCAAGGGAATAACAGACCTGGAACAGAATTAAATTATAGCAAAGAATCAATCATTTAACCAATAATCAATCTTACACAGATCTGTGGTCTCCATGGCCAACAGGCATAAAGTCTAAAAACAAAGCACCTGTCTGAGAGCTTTAAATGATCTTTTTCATGCTTCTTTATCCTCGTCTTGTGGGTGTTCTCCTACCCCCTACGTAAACTGCTACCGTCATGGATCACCCCACTACAGCTGTCCATGGTCCACAGACCTCCTTAACATCCTTACTTCATGTCCAACAACAACAAAAAAAATAAATACTGTCAAATCATTACCATTTTAATCAGATTAATCACAGAATTGCTTCTGATTAATTATTTATTTTTAATCTATTCTAATTGCATTTAATGAGCAAAAAAGACTGAAGAAAGAAGGGAATATATTTGCAGTGAATGTGTATAGCATTAGCCTCGTGCTAACAGGATCCCTGACTATGTAGTATTTTAAGTAGGCGAAAAGAAAATGAATCTTTTTTAGAAATGAATGCATTTCTCTTGTCTTTTTTTTTTTTTTTTGCATCAGTCATAGTTGATTTGAAGAGATTTCAATAATCAATATTTTCAAAGTCAGCTCCTCACTTTCTTCTACATGTCTCTCACCTTTCTTGAAAACCATTAGAAAGAGCATATATTCACTTTATCATCATTAATAATATTATCTTCTCTGTTAACTTGGTACTGCAAACACAGACACTTCAGCTGTGCAAATATGAAATGGTTATAAGAAAGAAGATGTTTACCAACCAATGAGAAATCATCAGATGTGCCATGGACAGTGATCCAATTTCACCTTATTGATACTGTAAGCAAACAGTGTGATTATACAACAGTAGCACACACCTCTGATCCACTCAGAGCTGTTGAGGAAGATATGTGTGCATCTTTGTTCAAGTCCTGCATGAATATCACCTTTGTGTTCAACTAAACAGGCTCAGGATTCACACTGAATAAGTAAATTGAGACGAGATTTGTATTATATTTCAGAAAATATACTTTGTGACATTTTTGTATGCCTTGTGATGTTTTGAATATAAATTATGACTACATCCTCTGACTTCCATTTCCTGCAGCTGCTTCAGGGACTTTTATTTAGTGTTCAGTGAAGACAGAATACAATATAACAAAAGTAACCGTCTGACTGACTCAATGGTGAGCAATTTACACTGGTTTCCATGAGAATAATCAGTGTTGATTAAGGGTTGGGCTCAGATCATTTTCACGAGAAAACTATAATGTATTCTGAATAGTTATGAAGAAGGGAGCTTTATTTGCAATGAGTAAAAAAAAAAAAAAAAAAAGGATTATTTTACAATGAAGAGTTGAATGTTTTTGACTCAGCTGTGACAACCTGCAGAAGTACTTTTCAGAAATGCATAGTAATGAAGTATCTGTACTTACAATGTAGTATCTGTACCTTTTTTTGGTGTATTATTTTTTTTCTCCTGCTTCCACATTTATTGCATTTTAATACTTCCACTTTGAAGAACACTTCCAACTTCTCCAGTCAGTTTTTTGATATGGTAATAATAATGGATTAGATTTCTATAACGCTTTTCAAGGCACCCAAAGTGCTTCACATTAGTGTTCCATTATTCATTCACTCTCACTTGCTCCCTCTGGTGGTGGTAAACTACATATGTAGTCACAGTTGCCCCTCTGACCACCATCAATCATTCATACAGCAGTGTGAGTGACACTGGAGACAAGGAGGGCGAAGTGCCTTGCCCAAGGACACAGACCGACTAGGACAGAGTGGGAATCGAACCACCAACCCTTTGGTTAATGGACGGCCTGCTCTACCAACTGAGCCATGTCTGCCCTACTCCAGTACTTTACATCACTGGTCATGAATAGAACATTGCATTTCAGAAATTATAACTTGGGTTTCCTTGTTATAATGCTTTAAGTTAGTGATTCACAGAAGTCAGTTGTGTTGGTTTGTCCACATAAACGTGGTTAGGACTTAAAAAATAAATAAATTCATGATAACAGTGTCATTAAAGCTGCAGTCGGTTGCATTTTTATCCAGGTCTAGCAGTGATTCTGAAATGTTCGTATAATTGAGGATAGTAAATCATATAATTGTGTTGAATGAGCTGATGTCCTGATGTTGTTGCTAGTGATGTAAAAGACAAGAGGACAATTTTGGCAAATGCATTCACGGGAGTGGGTTGAATAGTTCAAAACACTAAGTACCGTGACATGCATTTTGTGACTCAGTGGTGTCCTCTGCTAGTGTGACGACCCTCAATCACAAAACTCACCAGGGATTAAGTCGCTTGTTTTGATGTCTGCATTCATAAATTAAAAATAAACATGGACCTCAGGGCTTCTGTGTTGTGACTGCATGCAACTTCAACATGGAGAGATCTAGCTAGTACATGCACAAGCAGATGAACACACTGATCTTATATAATTATGGGGGCATTTTCCAAATGGCTAACTCAAATTCAGAGACAAAAACAGAGTCCAGAATCAAGGGTCCAGATGGAGAAAACGACACAGACGAAGAAACCAAAAAAACAGAAACAGGTCATACATACAGGGATCCCAATTGTTTGGTGCATCAGAACACCCATCACGCAACACTTAGGGTGTATTCACATGGTAAAGTCCAAACCAAGGTTCGGACCAGAACCTTTGTTTTGCCTTTTCACACTGCACTTATAATCCGGACTTTATTTACAGTCTTCATTCACACTGTATTGAATCAAGTGGACCAATGGACTTTAGAACGTCATGTTGTCAATGCGTGTACAGCGTGCGTCTCTCTATACTCGACCCTGATTGGTTAGTAGATGAGCGCGCTACACTGTTGCAGGAAATGGACCCAGTTACTAGTTTTATGAGTATTTTCTAATTCAGTCTTTATAGTATCATCCGACCAAATTTCAATGAAATACCTGGTTTCCTTGTCTCCCCATGTATTCCCGCGACTCATGCTTGGACGTTGACTACATTCCGTAGCACGTGACTGTGACGTAATTGGTCCGATAGTCCAGACTTTCCTAAACAGACCTTTCACACTGTGCACCAGCAAACCTTGGTCCGGACCGAGACTACCTCCTCAGATCGGACCAAAGACTTGGTCTTTAGTCCGGACCAAGGTTCGGGGGAGGTTTCACACTTGTCAATAAGGTTCGAACTTTCCTGGAAAGTCCGAAAGTCCGGATTTTCTGAGTGCAATGTGAATAGGCCCTTAAATAGGGGAAGGAACAGGTGGATTCAATCATACTGATTAGAGGGGTGGGGAGGAAAACACCTGGTGACAGGAAGTAAAACAGGACAGAGTGAACATGAACCAACATGACAAAATAAAAGCCCTGACACTAATAATGACAGAAAGAACAGGAAGACACACAAAAAAAATAACAAAACAAGACCCACAGGGTCTAAAATATAACAAAAATTGTAATCAGATTAATTATGATCATCTATTAATTTGTGTTATTAACTGTGACAGCCCTAATTAAAACACAAATACTTTTTATTGTGTTAACAGCAGCAAACTCTGAGGTCTAGTTGAGTTTCAAAGTTAGGTTTTAATTGTTTAGTTTAAATACTCACTCAGCAGCTGTGGGACATTTTCAGTCACATCCCAAAACTGAAATCAAAGCGTCTGGAATAAATTAGAACCTGAATATGGAATAGCTTTACTTTAAAGGTACACCTCAGACCTCACTAATACTTAACATAGACTCCACAGAAGCACTCCAAAAGAATAAAAGCTTCATCCTTCCACTAATGTACATGAATACTGACTTTTTTTTTTTTTTTTTTTTTTTTTTTTTAATTTTGTTTTCTTTTGTTAATGGCTTACACAATATAAAGCACCATGTAAAATTGGAGGGCACTCATTTTGACATCGACATACTTTATGAAATTAGTATAATAAAGAGCACCCCTCTACATAATGGAGAAACTGAAAAGGTCTCTAAGAGAACGAGCACTCTGTAATCACACAAAACCCTCACTACATTTTAAAATTCATCAGGCATTTTGTTAAAAGGGTGACATTTCCCACTCACGACTCATTAGAGACACTGAAATGTTCTGCATTTGTCACCATTGACCACGGCTCAAACAGAAAAGACGTGAGCAGCTGTGTTTTTATATTTGGTAGGAGAGTTACATATTTATTTGGCTTTATTTGAACAGGTAGAAATCAGAATGTTTCTTCAAATAGATGTTATCTCTTTTCGTGTGTTTTATTGTCTGTAAAAATCCCAACAAAATGATTTTTGAAAAACAAAAACAAAAAAAAAACCAAGCACATGGACCTTCTAGATTTTCACTTTTCTGGTAAGTTTTGACAAGTTTGGTTGAGAAAATGACTTTAGTAGGGTCCACACAGTCCACTGAAGCCTTAAAATTAAATGGAAAAAAAAGCTGTATCCTTCACTACATGCCATGTTTATTTTTTCTGTATTTTTTCTCTCTCAGTATTTTCTGTTTAAGAAGCACAAAATGTGTATCATGAACAGGGATGAGAAATGAGAACCAGTTCTTTTTGAGAACCGGTTCCCAGTAGCTCAATTCTTTGGAACCGTCTGTTTACCTCTTTAACATTTCCATCTTCGTGGCTCCATATACAATAACATCAGACTTATGCTATAGTGTTTGGGTTTAGAACGTAGCTGACATGAAGACACAAACGCTCTGAAGTATCGCTATATATTTCATGCAAAAACATGACACCAGAGGTTAGTTGTAACACTTTAAAAATTTTCTATTTCTTCAAATACACTCAATTTGTCCACAGCATGTGATTTGTTTGCAGGAATGTCACATATTTCAAATGCTAATTCACTACATGTGCAGTAAATAATGGACTACACTTAGAAAACACTATTTATTGTATGTCATTTATTTGTCAGGGACAGTGCAATAAACATAGAAAAGACAATCTGATGTATTGCACACAAAGTATAAAGCATTAAGCTAAATTGAAACCCTGGTCTGTGCATGAGTTTTTCAGCGAAGAAATAGAAGAAAGAGAAAAGGAACACTCACACATACATTCAAATATTGATATGCATATATCTATCTATCTATCTATCTATCTATCTATCTATCTATCTATCTATCTATCTATCTATCTATCTATCTATCTATCTATCTATCTATCTATCTATCTATCTATCTATCTATCTATCTATCTATCTATCTATCTATCTATCTATCTATCTATCTATCTATCTATCTATCTATCTATCTATCTATCTATCTATCTATCTATCTATCTATCTATCTATATATATACAGTATATACCCCACACACAGCAGATATTAAGGATTTTCATTCATAGGTGGGTAAATTGTTGTCTTGCTTTCACCCAGTTTTTCACATTTGCATTCTATGTGTTAATTGTGTTAAATCTGATATTAATTCCATTTTATTTGGCAGTGAATTCCAGGTATGACTCCCCTTTATTACAAAAAGGCTGATTCATTTATGTAAACTACCTTCATGGTGCCCAAAGTGTTTTTTTTACAAAGGACATTCAAGTGCACACTAATACGCTAATGGGCAGTTGGCACAATGCCAGGCGCTGTACCTGGCCCTAGTGGGAACAGTTTAGGGTTCAGTGCCTTGCCCAAGGACACTTCACCCTGCGGACAGTCCCAGTCAGGATTCGAAACATCGTCACTAGATGATCTGCTCAACCATCTGCACTACTTGTCCCTTTTCCATTGGACATAAGTGCAATATTTACCAATTGTAAAAACATAAGTATGTACTATATGCATGTAATGTCTATTTTTCCATTAAATCACAAAGGTCATGATGACACAAGAAGTCATTCCATAAACATGGTGATAAACAAATATATCATTTCATATATTAATTATTATTATATACAACCTCTCTATCCTGTACTAAAGTAAAACATACACAATAGCTACATGTGTATGTTTATGTAATTTCATAGCCAAATGTCAAGTATTCATTGAGTTATAACATGATATGTCTCTGCATACACACACACACACACACACACACACACACACACAGACACACTGATTACAACCAATGTTGGGTGAGATTAAAAAGTAAGAAAAGCCTCTGAACATGCAAATGGTTCATATCTGACAACTCTGAACAGATAAACTGCATTTTACACCAATTATTTACATGGTTTGACAGGATTAATGAAAAACCAGATATTAAACATTTTACATCAGTAAATGATTTGGGTTGCCAGTGGTTGTTTAGGTTTTTAAATGTACATTTTTTACAAATTCTACAGATGTTTTAAGTGGTTTTTTTTTTTTTAAATCAGATCACTGATGGGGAGATGACATACCTTCCCAGAGTAAACTCTACTGATTTTCCCTCAGACACAGAAACAGTTCAGTCTTTGCTACTGAGTCACAGCAGGACGCCTCCTCTGAAAGTAACAAGAAGACATTTACATCAAACCTGCTGAAAACCAACAGGTCAGGGGTCATCTCAAACATCAACACCTCTGGGGATGGAACAAACCAAACAGCCAGCTATGACTCACACGGCAACATCATGAGAAACGTTTTGATCTATTTGTTACTTAAAGGAAAAAAAAAGAAGTTATTCCACCAACATGACATCCTTAATGACCACCTTAATGAAAACATGTATTCAGGTCATCATGTGTTTTTCATTCATTGCACAAAAAATTCAATATTTCTGGCCTTTTTCATTTTAATTTGGGAAGATTGTAGTTTATAGCTCATGAAAAGCAAAAACCAAGCACCTCAAAAGGTTGGAATCTTGCAGAAAATGTATAATAATAATAATAAAAAAAAAAAAAAAAAAAAATGCACAGTATTAATGTGCAGTGTAATTGAGATAAAAAAAAACACCTTGTTACTTTTATTGCTTTTATACATTACATTGTTTATTCATCGTGCTGTCCATTCTGTACTTAAAAGGCTACTCAACTTATTTTCGTGTTTAGTTATATCTTTTATTCATACTGTGATTCAACGTATTTATTTTGAATTGAATTTTGTAATTATTTTACTTTTCATATTATAGCTTAGTGTATTGGTCTAAGCGTCAGAAGTTTCCACAGGTTTTATTTTATAGCCTACAGTTTATATAAACCCTATATATATATTTATATATATAAATTTTAATTAAGGCCGAGCATCTTTTAATGCTAACCAAATTCTGTCAAAATTTAACAATGAGAAGTCATTTTTACTACATTACTTGTTGTTTCTTTTTCTGTTTTTATTGATTGACTTATGTATTTGTTCTTTGTGTGATGTCTCTTTCATTTAAAATTTTTCATTACATTTTTCATTGTACTCCTTTTCGAGTACAAGAAAAAAAAAACATTTTTGTTGACCATTTTCAATGATGTTTTGATGATTGTGTGCTCGAAATAAAACTGAACTGAATTTCAGTCACTGAAAAAAATGATTAAACCATCAAAAACAATGGTTATGCACTAACTTCTGTGTGTTTCATGTGACCAAACACAAGACAAAACATGGAATAAAAAATAAAAGCACTGTTTTTGTCAGTACAACGCCATAGATATTAATGTAAGAACACAAGGGGTTTTGGTTATTATCATGAAAACATGGAAAATGTCTCTGAATTTAAACTTTTATCAGCTATTTTTCTTTTTACGATTACCCAAAATTACCCAAATACATGCAGCTTTACTCATATCAGACACTGAAATAAACAAAAAAATGAAGAAAACAAGGGTGGTCTAATATTTTTTTCTGTGTGAACATTTGGTATTATTTAAGACATTCTGATCTTTCATCATCCATTTGTTGTTTTTAACCTTATCTATGTGTTGTTTTGTTTTGTGTTTCCTTCTGAGATTCCTGTTTTTCTTTCCATCACATTGTCAACTGTTAAATAAATTGTAAATTTTTTTAATATATTTTTTTGTTTCTTTTGGGGGTACAAACTGTGTGGTCGCCTGTTGAGATCCTGAAAATACAATCCCAGTTCAAGCTTTAAAATGCAATCAAATGCTTTTAAAAGCAGCAGGCTTTTTAACATTGACACAGGACACTGTGGTTCAGGCCATGTTCTATGGGCATTGTCGTCAATCTTGAATTATGTCTAACAGCTTCCTCTGTGGGAAACATCTATGTGTTTGTTTGACTTTTATTAATATCCATATGTGTCCATAGTAACCAGAGCAACAGCTGCGTCCCCCTGAGCCATGTATGTGTGTACATCAGTGGCAAGTGCTGCTCTTTAAAACAGGCGAAGCTCATCTTACAGCTCCGTCATAACATCATAAAACTTGTCATATTATAGCAAAGAAATTCAAGATAAAAGGAATGATCAATGTAGGGTCTGCAATAGAGCATTAACTGACACGTCGACTCCCGTAGGACAAGTCGACTTAAATTTGGAGGAGTCGACAAGTCGCATGTTATTCTTTCTGCCCCCCTCTCTCTCTCTCTCTCTCTTTCTCTCTCCCTCCCTTGGCGTAAACACAGTCAGACCTAAACCAGACATGGCTGCTGCAGGTAAGACAGTTGTGGTGGGCAGACAAAACAAAAGAGTGACAGACACACATCACATGTTTCTGTCACTCTCTTTTACTTCACCTCAGATGGAAATGTGCTAGCTAAAGCAGTATCTGCGAGCTAACCTGAGTGAGCAGCAGCGCAGACAACGCGCTCCTTTTTTTCCAAACATGATGTGGACAGTGTGGTGTGCGTCTTGGCCGCTGCCTTAAACTTTTTGCACTTAATATAAAAAGTGAGGACCCAGTTTTAGAGCCAAGGGTCCAGACAAAATGTTTGTTTTGTTGGGGTTAAAATGTTAACACTTGACAAAGGTTGTCTTGTCAGCGGACATTGTTACGTTGCAGTGAACTTTAATACAAGTTGCTCATCGTTGGACAGACGTGTGTCTGTGTTTTTAGCCGACCTGTGTTTTTAAGCTAAACAAAACGCAGGTCTCAAAGAAACTAATCAAAAGACTGAGACCAGTCAGGCAGTTGACCGTCACCCCAGTCCAACCCTCCGAACCTGCCTAAGGGTCACTTCGCCTAAATAAAAGAAAGACGAAAAACAGGACCACTGCAGGTCTCCAACGCAAACTAAGATTTTGATTGATTGATTTGATTGATAGTCTTTATTTGAACTCAATTTAAAAGACAAAACAAAATAAAAACAGATAATAATGATCACACTGCAAAAGAAAAAATATAAATAAAGAAAAGAAAAAAAGTGCATTTGTTATTATCATTATGCATTTTACAAAAGTCCAAAAGGAATAGGATGAAGCACAATGCTTATTTACTCCTACCCCCTAATTCAGCATCCCTACCACTGAACATAAACACATTATTTCAATGTTTCTTACACATATATACATACATATATACATATACATACACACACATATATATATATATACATACATATACACACACACATACACATATATATACTTTTTTTCCCCCTTTCCTTTTTTTTCCTTTTTGTCTGTAAAACATTGTTATTTATATATATTTCTAAGATAATAAACTAAAACAACAAACACCAAAAAACTAAACTAAAAACTTTCTCTTCACAGTTGATCGGCTACCTCCTATAGCTTTGACAGGTCTTCAGCCTTGATTGCTGTCAGGTGATGTGTACCTGTAACAGAGGCATGGCAGGAACGAGAGAGAGAGAGAGAGAGACCGAGAGAGAGAGAGAGAGAGAGAGAGAGAGAGACACACACAAAGAGCGACCAGGCACAATGTGGACCCCAGTGTTCACCCTCCCACTGACACGTAACAGCAATGCACAAAGTAAGGACCATAAAGACATGACTTATAGTTTGATGTGGATAAACTGCACTGGCCTGAACACAGCCTTGACCTTTAACCCCAGAGAACACTTATAGTACAGACTGAAAGCAGAGTTGGGGTGAAGGTTAGAGTACAGAAAGTACAGTACAGGTACAGAATGATTTCATATTCTGTGAATGAGAATGGATCAGGTGTTTTACTGCTGTCACTGTTCCCATCCAGCAGCTGGAATCATATGTTTGCTGTCATTTTGTAAAGATAAGACTTGGTGATTAATGTACTGGCACATGGAATGTTATTAAAAAAAAAAAAAGCTTATTTGGATCTAAAATTAAAGTTTCTGATCACATTAACACTTTACTCATAAAGAAAGAAAAAGCAGCTGGTGTTTAATAACTTCTGAACCACTAAATATATCTGTATTTTGAAATATTTCAGGAAAAACACATTTATCATTTTTTCATGGTCATCAGATATGATGTATTTGGATGTTCAGAGACTCCATAGATACAGTAGAAACACCGTCAACATTGATTCACTTGTAAAACTAATGGAGTTTGAGCATAATACAAGTGTCTCCATCCACCATTAGTGATTAATTACTGATATTTTTGCTGGAAAAATGAAGGCGTCATATCTTCTTTAGCACCTTTCTGTTCTTGGTGTGGCTTTCTTTTGAAATAAAATTCTTAAACTAATGTGTTTTAATAACATTTAAAAATGTTTTAATTAACAGCTACATGAAGGAAAATATGTGCTTTTTTCACAGAAAGAAAACGCAAAATTACACAAGATAATATTATAATAAATGGAGATAAATCACATTAGAAAGGTTAAATTGAGAGAAATTAATTTAGGAGTTACAATAGAAGTAGTAGCACTGGGTGTTTATGGGTTAAAAGTCACTTTTACTGTATGTGATCTTTTAATTTAACATTTAAAGTTTCATATTTGGTGAATATATAAGATGTAAAAAGAAAAAAAAAACTTTCTTTTGGTGTTATGTCACTAGTGATTGCAAAACACAGAATCATGTCTGAGGAAAAAAAAAATCTTCAACAGTATACATACTGTTGAAGATTTTTTCATCTTTCTGTGTCTTATGTCTGAAGCCACAGCAGCAGAACCTCCACTGTGGAATAGTGACAAAAATAATGATGTGGTTTTGTAGTGGATAGAGGCTCTACTCTCGAAAAAGAGGTAAGAAAACGGAGACATCTTCGTGATAAATAAAAAAAAAATAAAGACATATCTGAGACCAATGAGGACATAATACATTTGCTTTTTTTTTCTAAATAAATGGAATATTTTTTTACAGATACATGTTTATTAATGGATGAGTCATGAAGCAAAGGTGCATTATGCCATCTTCCATTTACTGCCATTAACGTTTCTAATTTCCTGAGATGAGATCATGCATCTGGAAGAACACAAAATCATCAATTTTATTCTGGAAAATAATCTCAGTGCAGAGTGTACTTTTTTTATTTTTATCTTTCTTTATTTGAGTGAATGAGAGGCTTAACAATAAGGGTTAGAGCAGGTTGATAAATACATACAATCAGAAAATATACCAGTTCGGTTCCAATACTACACATTATTGTCACATCTTTGCAAAATGTTCTGCATTATTCCAAGTTCTGGTATTTGATTGTTTTTTTTCCTTGTTATTATTTCTTCCTTTATGGGTTAAAACACAGTATTGACATGGATACGGGACATTTTAGAGTCTGATTAGTGTTGATAAATTACCCACATTTTTACTTCTAAAATAAATTTTTGCTTAAAAAAATTATCCAAAACAAAGAGCTACTTTCTAGTATTGTGTTTTGACCCTAATTTACTAATTTATTTAGTTACTTATGTGTAAGGAACCAATTATGGTAACTTAATTTACCTTGACAACAATAGAAAATAATAATAATAATAATAATAATAATAATAATAGTAATAATAATAATAATAATAATAAATGAAAAATAAAGTCTTATCATGTCCTCCAATAACACACTAAGGTCAAATATTAGAATTTCAGAGTATTTCTATGAGTGAACTATAAAGAGTTAAAGTTGCAGGAGGTAAAAAGCAACGGGATCTGTTGCTATACATACACAAATCATTCCCAACACAGAACGAATGAACACACATGCACACAAACACGATGGCAGAAGACGGTCAGACCGACAGCAATACCAACTTTTCCTTTGTATCATGGAAATGTCGCCATCATTTAAACTTAGTGAGGATAAAAGATGCAAAAAAATATTGGGGTAAAGTGTCAATTGTATGCATCACAGAAGCCACCGTCCACATCAAATACTAGCAATGCAAACCTCAAGAAACTATTCAACCAGGACTCCTTTGACTCCAATGTTTTCAATGGATTTGGTTGAGTTTATTACATATTTAATTATTACACTGGAAAAACATTTAATATACAGGCCCATGAAAATGTCTAAAAACCTGTCTTTCCTGTTTATTGTTTCACTACATTTCAGAATAATTACTACCACAGTTCTGGAGTGTGACCAATTTAGTCGCACATTTGACCTAATTTCTCAAAAGTGTGACTTAAAAAAATAATAATAATTGGGTTGCGACCAACCCTTTGAAAAACTATTTTCACAACTTTACAAGTCTCTGGGTGATCAACAAGAGACAGGACTCACTATTTTCATGCCAGTTCATGCAGATGGGTGTGGCTTGGGTTGTATGTAGTCGTCCACAAGAGCCGAGAGTTGTGCTAATAATGTTCTAACTAGTTGTCAACACATACACTTGCATCGGCTGTATGCTAACAGCTATCCTCTGCAGCTGTCAATTGCAGACACGCACATCACGCACACTCACATTGAATGACATAAGTACATCTGAGGGGCATGTGATTGCAGTTCATACACTGTAGATTTTGCAGTGTTAATTTGGAGACAATGGGACCAAATACACTCTAGAAGAAGTTAAATAAACTCTCTAAGTGTTGATTTAACAATGCAAAATTTACTGTGTAGCTTCGTGTGGTCACTGCATCGCCTAGTAATGTGGGCAGCCATTTTAAGAGGGGAAAACAATAGCGTAGCATAGCGTAGCGTAGCATTAGACAAATACCTCTGTTATGATGTCCTGTGACTATTTTGATAAACTTCTGCCCTCCTCAAAAGACCAGTATGAACGGAAATGAGCAGATATCAGACTGGAGAGCTGTCCGTATAAATTATCAGCAGGTTCTTGGTGAAATGACCCCATGACGTGGCCTAATATCGAGTGGCCAGTCATGTATGAACATTTCATCGAAAGTCCCGGCATATATCCACGAGAAAAAATGCTAACTTATAAGAGCCTGGAAGCATATGTTTTGTAAAATAGAACCAACACACAATGTATTCAATAACAATGGAGAACACAGCAATATTAATGAAATAACAATGGAATGACACCTTTAAGCAATAGCACTTTTCAGAAAGTTGTAATATTTCTTGTTGAGCTGGGCTCCAAATAAAGAACTTTAGGTTGTCAAAATTATTGATGAATCATTTACAAATCAATGTCTGTATGGACGGTTTAAAAAAAAAAAAAGAAAAGAAAAAAGTGAACATGTAAAAATTGTGGTGTTAAATGCAATGTGGTTGAAAATTTGGGGTGCACCTAATATTTGTGCTGGTGCACCCAAGAAAAAAGATGATAAGGAGTTGGCTTTTCTTTGACACAACACTAGTTTAATTATTTCCAAACTAAAGTAACTGTTACTAGTTTTTTTTTTTTTATAATTTAGTAACTAGTAAAGTAACTATGGGCCTATTCACATAGCACTCAGAAAATCTGGACTTTTGGACTTCCCAGGAAAGTTCGAACCTTATTGACAAGTGTGAAACCTCCCCCGAACCTTGGTCCGGACTAAAGACCTAGTCTTTGGTCCAACCTGAGGAGGTAGTCTCGGTCCGGACCAAGGTTCGCTGGTGCACAGTGTGAAACGTCTGTTTAGGAAAGTCCAGACTATCGGACCAATTACGTTACAGTCACGTGCATGGAGTCTAGTCAACGTCCAAGCATGAGTCGCAGCAATACATGGGGAGACGAGGAAACCAGGCATTTCATTGAAATTTGGTCGAATGATACTATAAAGATTGAATTGGAGACAAGCCGCTGGTGGGAACACTGGTACGAGAGTTGGCAACATTGCCAAAATAGGGCAGAAATTATGAAACTAGTAACTGGGTCCATTATCTGGGAGCATTTCCTGCAACAGTGTAGCGCACTCATCTACTAACCAATCAGGGTCGAGTATAGAGAGACGCATGCTGTACACGCATTGACGACATGAAGTCCGTTGGTCCACTTGATTCAATACAGTGTGAATGAAGACTGTAAATAAAGTCCGGATTATAAGTACAGTGTGAAAAGGCAAAAAAAACCTTCTGGTCCGAACCTTGGTGCGGACTTTACCATGTGAATACGCCCTATGTTACTGTCAAAAAGTAACTTACCCAACACTTTTTCATTTCACACTTTTGACAGAGAGAAAGAAACTCAAACACAGGAGATATGTAAATAAATTCTGTCTGAAAAAGCCTGTAATTAAACCAAATCTGCAATACACCCAGATGTCTACAGCCTAAAACACAGGAAAGGAACAGATGCAGAATTATGTGTAATCTCAGACCACCTGAAGTACAAAAAAAAAAAAAACATAAAAAAAAAATACTCAGCTTTGCTGCTTTAAGTCTTGAAAATGTACAAATCATTGACTAAAGTCGTATTCCTCAGGCAATAAGAGCGGTTTGACAGATGTAAGCCCACATTATCAGTTATACTCCCTGTTGTTCATTTGTTTTTCCCATTAATGTGTCACTTTATCTTATGTTCTGGCAGAGACAGAATACACACTTGCTTCTGAAAGTGTTTATTTATCAGATATAGGGTATTCCTATGATACCGTAAATGTTAGAGGATTTATTAATGATTTATTGACTTTATTAGATATACTGCTAATTAATGCTAAGCAGGGGAACCTACAGGAGAGTGTTAGCAGGGTTGGAAATCATCTTCTGTGTGTTTGTCTAAGACTAATTAAATTCACAGGGACTGCTTGTTTTCTTTGGCCCTCAGAAAGAATTTAATGGATGAATAATAAGTGTGAACATTTTCTTCACTTACACCCCAAGGCTTCATAATGCATCCGCCTATCTCCATTACACAGATTACCATATATTATTTATTTTGTCAGATACCCAGGAAAAGTATTAATGCACTCTTAACATAATAGTTCAGAAAAAAAAAATACATAAAGCTCTAAACTCCCACCAGAGACCAAAACCATCTACTGATGGAAACTATGTGAAATGCAGTTTATCATCTTTGCATGGTCGCCAAATATTAACCTATTTACAGAGGTGGTATTTTTGCATACATTTTAATAAGCTTTTCCTTAATTTTATAAATAATGTGATTGATCAAGTGGTGGTGGTTCTCCTCAATATTTCTTCTTTTTCCCACTGGGTTTTGAAGTTTTTTCTTGCCGAGAAGGAGGGTCTAAGGACAGGGGATGCTTGGGACTTTTCATGTATCTCTGTAGTTGATTGTGTTTTTGTAAAGCCCTCTGAGACGACTTTGTTGTGATTTAGGGCTTTATAAATAAAATTGAATTGAATTGAATTGAATCAAGTCACAATGCTGAGTTTAGTGGGTATGCACAGGAAATGTAAGAAAAATGGAGTAAAAAAATTCTGTATTTCTTTCTCATATTTGACTTTTTAAAATGTATATTTAGTCAAATAAGAGGAAGAAATGCATAATTCTGAGAAAAAGAATCAAAATTCTGAGATAAAATGGAAAATTGAGATAAAAACTCATCAATATCCACAATTATGAGATAAAAGTCATAATTATGATATAGGAAATCACAATTCCCTTTCAGTGATTTTAACTCTGACGCATTTAGTGTTAGTGTTTTAGCATTTTAGCATTCTGTGTTTGAAGCCGTAACTAATATACGGCTTCAAATAATATATATATATATATATATATATATATATATATATATATGGGAATCAAAAGGGAGAGTTTCATAAAAATAACCACTAGCATCATCAACATTGAACACAGTATCTTTCTTTATAGTGCTATAGAAGAACACTTACAGTACAACCATATTTTCACATCAAATGCACTGACACCTACGTGGCTTTTCATGTCATTTTGTTTGCTGAAAAAAAATATAAGAATTGTATTCTTCTATCTGCTCCCTTCTATTCATGTAAAAAATGTAAAACTATTATACATTTTACACGTTGTGCATTGACAAGGTTTTCATGACCCGGAACAAATAAATGAATGAATGAATGTAACAAAGGTTAGTCCTATTTTTGGCCCCAATAACTCAAACTCAAATAGAACTGAGGAACTGAAAAATAAATAATCTTTTAAAATGCCCCTGATTTATCTTAATGGATTTTTCCTGAGCTGATGTTTGGTTAATTCTTTGTCATCTGTTGTCATGGAAACATAAAAAAAAAAGTAAATAGCCAGACTAACTATTGGAAAAGCATGGGTTTTAAAACGGGATTTATTAATTCATTTATTTTTTTATTTTGCAAATTGTTTTATGTCATATATTTGACAGAACGTTGCAGTGTGAAGGATTCAGGAGCAGACTTTTGTGAAAGGTCAAGAGGTCAGTGTTTAGAGAGCACCGATGGATCATTTCAACATGTGTGAAGAAATGGAAATGACTACGCTTGGAGGGAAAAGGTTGTCTTTGCTACAAAGACATAGAAGATGGAGGTTTTGTTGAGGTGTAGACAAAAGCACACAGACCTTCAGTAACAGAATCATGTGTGTTTATCTGAACAGAACAGGTGCAGAAGAAACTGACAGGTCAGACTGTCAAGTTCATCGATAAGTTCGGATAAGACGCTATTGAAATTAATGTAAATGTGTGTTTTGCAGATATGGAGTATTATGAATTTACAGAAGGTGAGGGTTTTTTTCTCATGTTTTACGCTAATATTTGTAACCCATACAGAACCAATTGAAAAAAAAAAAACAACCAAACCACCACAATTGACCACAAGCATTATTGATCTAAAAGGTTTAACCCTTTAACCCCTGATACATTAGTGCTGATGGGTTCTGAATGGACGGTTTAGTTTTAAAATTTAGAAAAATTCAAGGTTTTTTATTTTATATTAGTGATAATTTTGTTCATGGAGCTGATGTACAGGTGTGAAAAAGCAACTGATATAGAAAAAGAAAAAGGCCAAACTAAAACTACTGGAACTAAATTACAACACTAGTTATTTATTCCTTTATTCCTATTTATAACTTCATTTTTTGGGGGCATTTTTCCATGTTATTTGTTATTTTTTTTTTATATTTATTATTTTTTGTTGATGCTGTTGCTTATTTTTTCTATGTTTTGTTTATTTTTCTTCTGTTGTGTTGTTAGTGTTTTAGTTTGTTCATGTTACATATTATTTTGTTAGTTTAATACTCTTTTTTTTCATTTTACTGATCACTTTAGCCATTTTTGTTAATTTTGTTGCTTATTTTATCTTATTTAATTTTTTACTGAGGAATTGCTTAAATCACAGGAGTTAAAGGGTTAATAACTATTGATCCACTAATCCACTAAATAATTGTAATGTAATAATTTTCTCTGTCGGTCACTGTTGAGCAGTTAGTTTATTAGTTTAGTTTAGATTATTATGCACACTATGAAAGATAACAAATACATAAGCAAGTAAATATACAAAAAAAGAGCTTAATATGCTTATATGGAGGCCTCCCTTCATCAACTTAATTAACATTCAAAATGAATCAAATGTGAAAATTTACTTTAATAAGTCAATAAAACAATACAATAGCATGCAAATACAAAATAAATGATCATTACTAGAATAACATATGGACATGACTTTAAGGACAAACAATAAAAAGAAACTAAAAACTTCGGAAAATGAGGGGTTATTTATAAAAGCAGCTTCAGTATGACCTTTGAAAGTAATAAATGCTGAACATGTTATTCCAAACATCTGGGCTCCTGTACATGATTGTAAATTGTCGTTGGTTAGATTTTGCATTAGAGTAATTGGCCTTAAGTAATGACTTTGACGTGTGTGGTGGTTATGGAAATCTGTGTTGTTATGGTACATTTCAGAAAGACAGGACCATTTATTTATTATCTTATACATCGAAAGCCTCATTTGTAGTCTGTTTATGTCATATACTGCATTGTCAATTTGTTTTTTTTAAACAATGGTGCACAAGGGAGAGGGAATGAAACTATGAAGCTATTCTGACAAACCATTTCTGAAGCACAAAGAGTGATGTAGTGTATGTACTCACCCACATACAATATTGCAGTAAGATAAATAAGGATAGACAAGACTGTAGCATAGAGCACAGGTGTCAAATATGAGGCCCAGGGGCCAAATGTGGCCCGCCAAAGGGTCCATTCTAGCCCCTGGGATGAATGTATGACATGCAAGAATTACACTGAAGATAATTAATAATCAAGGAAGTTCCAATAATTTATGTCAATTCAATCGAAAAAGGATGAGATTAGTAAAATACTGTAATAATAACCTAGAAATAATGGAAACCAACCCTAAAGTAATTTTCCTTTTTTGTTTTAGTGTAAAATAAAGTACAAAAAAGACTAAAAAATGTGAATAAACTGAAATATTCATGGGATTTTACCAATATTCAGCCTGTCACTACATGTTGTGTATATTTGTAAATATACTGTGATGTGTAAGTTGTGACGCATGTGTATAAATGACAAACAAATATCGTCAACATTGCACTTATTTTTCTTAAAAATTTACAGGTTGTTCATATTTGTTCGTGTTATGTTCACGTACAGTTTGTAGATGTGACCATTTTTATTGGAGAATTTGGCTTTTTTTTTCACTCAAAAACACAGACATTTTTGGCGTTATTTTATACATTTCTATCCTATTATTGTTCATATTATTTTACTGGTCGAGTCCACTTTATAATTAGGATGAAATTAGGATGCAGGTACGGACTAGCACTAACCGTGGGCCTTCCCCTCTAACATTGACAGATCCCTGACCATCATACACAGTAGTCTACGTGCAAAAACTAAATAATGACGAAAGAAGAAAAAAAAGGGAAGGTGGACACCCGCGAGAGTTGGAAAGAATAAAAAAGGTCGTTCAGGGAGGAGGAGGTGAAATGTAAGAAATTAACTGAGTTGTTTATTAAACCCAGCAGCAGCCAGAGTGGTACTGCTGTTAGCTCTGATGTTAGGTCTGATGTTAGCTCTACTGTTATCTGTACTGTTAGCTCTGCTGTTAGCTCTACTGTTAGCTATGCTGTTAGGTCTGATGTTAGCTCTACTGTTAGCTCTGCTGTTAGCTCTACTGTTAGCTATGCTGTTAGCTCTGATGTTAGCTCTATTGTTATCTGTACTGTTAGCTCTGCTGTTAGCTCTACTGTTAGCTATGCTGTTAGGTCTGATGTTAGCTCTACTGTTAGCTCTGATGTTAGCTCTACTGTTAGCTGTACTGTTAGCTCTGATGTTAGCTGTACTGTTAGCTCTGCTGCTAACTCTGCTCTTAGCTATGCTACAGCAAGAGCATCACGTGAATTGGTTTATTTATGTTATATATTTAGATTTTAGGTCACGGCACTTTATATTTTGGGTCAAAATATATAGTTGTATTTCTTTTGAATATTCGATTTATATTGTGCTTTTATTGTTTGTTGTTTTTTTTTTAGCATTATTTCAATTTATGTTTCAGTTGTATGATTGTGTGTCTGTGTGAATTGTTCAACTTTTTCTCACTAAAAGTTAGTGTGAGTTGACCTTGTCTGTTTTATTGGATCAATATTACAGCATAAAATCCAAAAAAGTTTGCTTAAGGAGCGCTACCAGGACTCAGAATAAGTAATAATAATTAGAGGTGCTCTTTGGATGGGAAAACCAAGAGTAAGACAAACAAGAGAAAATTCCAAGGCTCTTTCTTATAAGTGAAATTTTTAAAAGGACTTGGTTATAAAAAACCTATAAAATCTTATACAAAAAACAAAAAACAACACATTTCACCATCAAAGCCTTCATCAGAGAGTCAAAGTAGGAAGAGGTTTTTTTTTTTTTTTTAAAGTGTCATTACCTCCACATTGCAGTGCTAATCAGGTAAAATGTGTAGTATAAAAAGCAGTGTAATATATAAAACCTCCAGTTTACAGTATGTTGGAAAACTGAAAAACAAAATAGTATATATGATCACATATGAATAAATGTAATGTTAATGTTAATGCATACAGTATATAGTAGGTCTGGGTAAAAACTCCACAGGTGGGCTGCAGGAAGCTATAAGCTATAAGGTAGGCTGTTGACCTTTTCACTTTAACATTGAATATTAGTGTTTATTAGCTATAATAAGATGGCATCTAAAAAGTTTTCTAACAAAATAAGACAAACATGTTCTTAATAACACATATCATTCAAGTAACCTTAGACAAAAGTAAATATACTGAGGCCAGGGAGAGGATGAGAGAAAAATACTGTACTGTACTGAGCTGTTGTCATGCATTAGTTTAATACTGTGATGTGTCACAGCCAGTGTAAAAACCCAAAGGTGTGGTTTTTGGAGGGGATTTTTTTGGGAATTGGCCTGGATGCTGTGGGATATTCCCAGCCTGAAATCCTGATCCAGTTCAGCCCTGTTAGGATGACTGTGGCCCCTGAACTGAAATGAGTTTAACACCCCTGGTATTTTGGTACGTGTCTTAAGGGATAAAATATTTCAAATTTTCTGTATAATCCCCAAATTTTTTAGAAATATTTTTTACAAATGACATTAATGTGATTTTTCCAGGTTAATTTTGCATCTATTAAAACAGCTAGAAAATGACTTGAGTAATAGATAAAGAGGAACATTGATTTTCTCTGCTGGTCATTATTGAACAGGAACATCATGGCTGTGACATAGTTGATTAAAATAATTGTAAATTCACTGAAAATGATGAGATATTTTAAATGTTCACATACCAAGTCTGGAGGATATGATGACGCTTGGAAGTAATCAGAAGGTAAATTGATTTTTTTTTATTACATTATGAAGTTGTAAAACACTTAAATTTGACCCACTCACCATAGGAAGATTATTACACATATTTTTGCCATCCATGACTCTGACTCATGAACTGATTCTGTTTGTTTGGCTCCTTTTTTAAATGGTTCTAAATGGCGTTTTAGTTCACCTTTGGTCTGTTTTTGTTTGTTTGTTTGTTTGTTTGTTTGTTTGTTTTTTAATCAACCCTGTGGTGAACTGGTGACATTTTCTGACCTCCACCCATTTCGGTGGCTCAGTAATACAGAAAGTGGATCAATATTGGATACACACTCAGGTAATGTGCTTTCTTTTCACTTTCACTACTTATTTTTCATCAATAAACCTGCTGGCAGCTGCACCACAGGCATCAAAGTGTGTGGAAAAAGGTTTCACCACCAATAAACACAGCCTGTTTTTCAGAGATGGTGTTACATAGGTGTGAAATAATGCCTTTATGCTTTATTGTCCCATTTGCATTATTTTGTTATTTCTGTATTAATAAAATACTGTTGTTGCATTGACTTTTTAATCTCATAATTTTGACTTTGTACTTCATAATTTTTACATTTTATCTCATGACTTTGACTTTACTTAATGTTACTTATATATGAAAAACCTTCATAAAAACCATTAATTGACAGCAAGGACATAGGTTTAGCCTAAACTTTTCTAGGGACATTGCTACTACAATACCCCCCCCCCCCCCCAAAAAAAAAAAAAACCAACCCCAAAATATACAAAAAAAGCCCCCAAACATTCTCAACAGAGCAGTTAAAGAACACTATACTTTTTCATACACATACATATTGCATTAAGTCAAAACATTCAAGATGAGACCTAAATAAAGTATTATTATTGGGATCTTCTGTATTATACAGCAAGATTAAGAAATTAAAAAAAAAAATCTGCACTTCAGGTAAATAGTGCATTCTTTACATTATTGTGATACTGTGCATTTAAGAGTTAGAGTCTTTGCCTGTTGGCTACTTAAGACAGGTACAACTACAGCACTCCAAATTACACAGGGGGGTGGGAAATGGGGAAAAAATAACCCACTTAGCTAAACCTCACACTCTGAATGCTATTAATTTTGTTACGTTCTTCTGTGCACACTATACTTACAGCCACTGTAGTGAAATATGTTCTAATGTCCTGTTTCTTTTTCAGTGTCATTGTCTCCAAAGCTTACAGTATTGAAATTTGGATAAAGCGAGACAGATGCGGGGCATTTCCAGCACATGGACGTCTGGACGCTAATAAAAACAGCGGATATGGGTCGTCATATCATCGAATCAATATCGGAACGTGGCAAAAACAAAACGTGAACAAATGTAAAATAGTTTTTATTAATGCTACCATATGTGTAGTATATTGAAATAGTATTTAAAAAGTTTCAATGAATGTCGATTTTTTCTATATTATATTAAAATGACAAATATTGGTAGGGACTATTTTACAATCCCCAAACATTGGTTGTGACATGTCATGACCATATATATATATATATATATATATATATATATATATTTATATAGAAACCTACGCCATGATTGACAGTGTGCCTTATAGTGTGGAAAATACAGTAATTACATAACATGTTTCAGTCTAATACAGTGATTCGCACAAACTATTGGGGCAGGGTCCTAAATGGACATTGGTAAGAACACAGTAATGGTCTTTACTACCTTTTTGTTTTGTTTTACTAATACTTTGTGCAGTTACTGTACAATCACGCACCAATTTTCTCCAAAACGACAGACATTTGAGATGAGATATTTTCATTTTATTTGACAAAGAATGATTTGAATGTTGCAAAAAAAAAAAAAAAACCCACACAACTCATTTTTGCCAAAAAAATGCAGTTACTGCCTTTTTGCTTTGTAGGGCAGAACTGCACTAGGATTGTGTGTTTTTCTTTCTAGACAATATTATTTCTGCTGTGGTCTTTAAGTGTGCTACTCAAACAACATCTGAATATGTTTTGAACGGAACAGGTTTAATTAGTTTATCAGCATCGTAGTATGAAATATTACTTTTAATAAAGTTCAGATAATCAAACCTTGGGCTGTTTTTTTTTTTTTTCTTAAACAGCTCAGTTTCCTTAAAATCACTGCGGTAACCATTTCCTCTTATTTTTTTTCTCGAAGTAAAGCTCCTCTAAAGGTGGTGCCTGCTAGCTTTAGTCAATATTTACTCTTAAAAATCCCATCATCAACCCCCGTGTGCAGAGGTGTTTTCTGTAGACTTAAGTCAAACTTCCATTTTCCAGTGCTTTGGTGAGTGTCCAAAAATCTTCTACCCTCTGCTCAGGATGCAAATCCATCCAGACACCCTGACCTCTGACCCCGGCTGATCTTTCCTCTTCCTGCTGCCAGACTATCTTCACTCTGAGAACATGTGTGGCATACTGATGACCTGTGTTCTGCTGTGTCCATGCTCCACTGGCTTCAACAGAAACATACCACAGTTCACTTTAAAGTAGGAATAAAGTGATGCTAAACTACCAAGTAAAAACTTAATTACTTCTAATCACAGATTGTTTTTCTCTATTTAGCTGCAAAAACCTTAGATACTCGTTACCCACTGGACATATTTTAAGCTCTAATTAACAGAGGCGTAATGCTGTTAGATTATTAACATCTGCTCCTTTACACATATTAAACAATATGTGTCCCTCGCATATATTGGAGCTTATTTTGGCATCTATCCAACTGATGTCATTGTGTCTATACAATGTTTTGATGTGTAACCTAGTGTGTCCGCTCACGTTATATACATATATATATATATATATATATATATATATATATATATATATATGGAACCTGTCCCTTTGAGAAAATGAACACAGACACATCCAGCTCAGCCTCTGTTTAAACACAAATACAGCAAATACAAGCTCAGACACACCACACTAATGTATAGACACACACACACACACACACACACACACACACACACACACACACACACACACAGTTAGACTGTTAGCCAGTACTTAATAAGAGGGCAAGTGTTGTGTGTGTATACTGTATGTACTCATGTGTGAAATGACTAGTGCATTTTAGATTATTTTGCTCTATTTATTATTAACCTTGCCAGTGGAGGTTATACGCTCATTGGGGTTTGTTAGTTTGTCCATCTGTCTGTCTGTCTGTATTTTGGCAACAGAACTCAAAAAGTTATTGACTGATTTCAATAATACTTTCACAGAATGTCTGGAATGACAAAAGCAGTAAGTGATTAGAGTTTGGGGGTGATCCAGATCACTGTCTGGATCCAGGATTTTTTTTTTTTTAAGGATTCTTTACTATTGGGAGATAGGGCCGGTTATGACAGAAATGGTTCTAACTTAGTATATAATACTTCCTATGCTCTCCCTAGTGCTTTTGCAGTTATTTATTATTATATGTATTGTGTCTTGGGCATTTAAACACATCTCATGTGGCTCTTACATAAGATTTTATGCACATTCACACACATTACATTACATTTGGCAGATGCTTTTATACAAAGACATACAATAGAGGACATAATATATAGCCTGTTGCACTAGGAATGTTGACAGGAATACACAGAACAATATACAGAACAGTACATATATATATATATATATATATATATATATATATATATATATATATATATATATATATATATATATATATATATATATATATATATATATATATATATATATATATATATATATATATATATATATATATATATATATATATATATATATCGCTATATACTGTATGTTATGTGCGTGAATGTTTGTATTACTTTATTTAATTTTATTCTGGAAGGTACCACACAAAGGTTCTGATGTGTTCTGCATACATAGCAAACTTCTATTCTATTGTATTTTGTTTGAGCACAAAAAAATTACAAGAGATTTGGCAAAAGTAGTATTTTTGTGAAACACTCTGCCTTACATATTTGCTTTAATTCCCCAAATTTGCCTGTGAGGAAAAAAAATAGTAGCTAATTTTGGTGTCCTTTTAACTGTTACATGCAAAATTTTTGTAAGCGCACGTCAAATATATGTGTTATATCGGGAAAAATGTTCAAATACTTAGATTTAAAAAAGACATGTCACTTGATTTATTATTGGTTATTGTTAATAATGAAAATGGTTTAAGGCTTGTTTTGATTATATTCATTAGTGTAAGAACTGCAAAATGTTTTCTTATGTTTGTCATTCATTACTGGTTCTTTTCAATAATGTTGGAACGTCTAGCTTTTGTGTGGATTAGTGGAAGAATAGATGCAACAGCAGTCATAATAAAGTGGACTCTTGGATAAATAAATGAGAACATCAGAATATAGTTATGTCCTTCAAACCAATGGATGATTTGAAAGTCATTCTTCTTTTAAAGTCTGCAATTAAGGGAAACTGTGGTGAATAATCAACTGTTACAGACTGAGTGATTTTACTTTACCTTCAAACTTTTCAAAATGCTTCATCACTATTTATTATTATTGTCATCCTGGTACTTTTATATAAGTAATTACCAAAGTATAGATGTTCATATACACTTACAGCCAATTTAAATATATCAACAGAGAGAAATATATCAATAATTTAACCTAAAAACAATGATCTTATACATGGATTTCATTAACATTCGTCTCCTCTTTGAATGTTTAGCTCCATGTCCTACTTTTACAGACCAGTTTAATAGAAGCACTGGATACAGACACCAGTTAAGTCTTTGTGCACTCACTGGCAGAGCTGAAAACAGGATGTATCATTAGCCTTAAACACCTTCGTCATCCTGAATGGAAGTTCATGCTCCTAAATCTCATGAGACACTCTTAAAATAAAGAGGGAGGCTCTTTAAAGGGTCTGACAAATGACAGTGACTTTTGGACTGTTACAGTGCATGTAGTGCAGGTAGGGAGGGAAAATTAGTCATTATGAATTCAGTCTCCGATTGACATTATATGTGCAACATGAGCCGTTATTAAGCTTCATTTGCTTCTGTCAGACTGCTTGGTTTTTCTCTGTTGCTGTGTTTCACATTAATATTGTCAGGGGGATATTCAGAACAAGCGTTTCCATTTAACCCAGCACTGGCCTGTATGGCACCATTTATTACCCAGCATGACCGTAAACACTTGTTTAATATTCACTACATGATTTATATCTAATTAACTATTTATGCAGCAGGCATTGGTTAATGAAAAAAATACCAGTATATCAGCTAGATAAATTCGAGTGATGTTTTATGTAACCAAAGCCTTTTAAAGGTGTCATTCCGTTGCTATTGAATACATTGTGTGTTGGTTCTTTAAAAAAAAAACAAAAAAAAAAAAAAACAATGTCTGGACTGCTTTGTTTCAAGCTGTTTTTTTCATGGTAGAAAAATGACTTGAGGTTGAAGAACAGAGTTTACCGGTACTTCCTCATACATCTACATGACACTGTGAAAAGGTGTCTCTGATTGGCTCAGAATGCGTGAAGGAACACTCCCCTCCCCTTGCTCTCTGTATGTGTTTACCTTTACCACAGTAGCATCCAGCTAGGTTTCGCGCCATTGCTTGTTCTGAAAATGTGCAGGAAAAAAACAAGGCTTTATTTCCACAGAGAGCACATGAAGCAGTTTTTGTGCAGCAGCTACTGTGGCATTGTCTTCTCTTGTACATGATAATACTAATAATACTTGAAATTCACTGCAATTAGGAACGGGCATAAGCCTACATGGGTGACATCTGACGTCAAATGGACTGGCTTTTCCTGGGTCCCTCGTTCCTCTCGTTGTGAATGCAGTATGCAGCCAGTGGAGGTGACAACTTGGGGTGACCTATCAGATTCCAAAAGCAACGTGGAAAAGTGGTTTTCAGCGGAATGACACCTTTAATAATTATTCTAGGGGTTGGGAATATATTCATCCAAAGCAGATGTGGAAGTAACTAAGTAAAAATACTTAATTCCTGTTTTTAAGTAGATTTTTAGCGATCTGTAATTTACTTGAGTATTTATTTTTTTGTAAACTTTTGACTTTTCCTCCCTACATTTGTTCATAAATATCTGTACTTTATACTCTTTACATTCTCAGAACAGACTCGTTGCTTTTTCAAACTAAACAGATGTGACAGTACGAAAAATAATTAACTTCAGAGGGAAAATCAGTGGAGGAGAGAAACTGTAACTTTTATATATTATAATTATGACATTTTATCTTATAATTATGGCTTTTTTTATGTCATATTTATCACATATATATCACAATTATGACTTTTTCCCTCAGGCGGCACGACACTGCAGTGCTTCACTCGTGCCTCACAGCAAGAAGGACCCTGGTTCTATTCCCACACCAGACCTTTCTGTGTGGAGTTTACATGTTCTCGTGTCTGCGTGGCTTTTCTCCAGTTTCCTCCCACCATCCAAACACATGCACTGATAGGTTAATTGGTTAATTTAAATTACCCATAGTTGTGAATGTGAGAGTGATTGTTTGTCTATATATGTTCAGCCCTGAGATGAACTGGAGACTCATACAGGGTGTACCCTGCCTTCACCCACTGTAGCTGGATTAGGCCCCCTGTGACCCCCATGACCCTAGTGAGGATAAAGTGCGACAAGACGTTTTACCTCAATTGTGACTTTTCTACATTTTTCCTAAATTTCTTGTCCATACCCACTAACCTGAGTACTGGTACCTGATTGGACACATTAGCTACACAGTAACTTACTTTTAAAGGTTTTATTTTTGGATACTTTTGAGACTTTTATAACTTTTTTTCATCCATAGCAAAACATGTAGTTTTACTTTTTACTTTTGTACTTACAGTAGGCTTAGGTGTAGCTGATTATCTACACAGTAGACACATTACATCTACATCATCTACACACTAACTCACTTTTAAAGGTTTTATGTTTTTGATACTTTTAGAACTTTTCAGATTTTTCTTGCTTAAATAAGTATTTTTTCATTCATGGAGAAAAAAATGCAGTTTTACTTTATTACAACTGAGAAGTTGTACTTTTTTTTGTACTTTTACTTCAGTAAAGGAGTTGAATCAGTACGTCTACTTTCATCAGAGTATTTTTTTTCCACACATGTAGCTGTATTTGTACTGAAGTACAGAATGTGATGAGACATAATAAGACATGTGCTGATAGGTTAATAGTTTAACCTAAAATTGCTCATACATGTGAATATAAAAGTGACTGTTGTTTTCTGCGATGAACCCTGTAGGTCACTGGGATGGTCTCCAGCGACCTCCTTGACCCTAGTGAGGATAAAAGGGCTTCAGAAGAATACTACATTAATTTGTAATAAATTATGTTTTTAAAAGTGTGAAGTTACATATGACCCCTGTTAGCGTTCTGGTGTGTCTGGCTTCTATAATGCTAAGAATGATGATTAAACTGTTGCTTTTGTTCAACTAATTTTAGTCCAGGCAATATTAAAAGTTGGTTTCTGCCTTAAAAAATTAGTTTTTCCACATGATTTCAGCTGCACATCTGGCTCATCATTTTGAGTGTTCCTATGGGCATTTTTGAAGTGTTATTTGACAAGATCTGTCCCATACCCAAAACACTTTGGTGATAGCACTTTAAATACACATCCCCTTAAACAACTCTGTCCTTCTGTTTCTCCCTTAAGGACCTTAAAATCATCTTATTCCTTCTGACACTGTCACATATTCATCTGGTTCTTCAATGAAACTCAGTGAACAGGGTCAAATATCCTAAAGCAACAATATTTAATGAGAAAAGCATCAGACTTCTTGAAAAAAAAAAATAGGAGGTATTATGCACTATTTGTTCACGTTGGCTGCACAGAGGCCCCAGGGCTGAGCATGGACCTGCCAGAGGGGGTGACAGGGTTATCCAAGCTTCTCTGCTCTTCCTGTTACCGCTCTGACAAATGCAATTATTCCTCGTTTCTTTCTTGTCAGTCAGCACAAAAAGTTTATTATTTAAAAAAAATATAGAAAAAAATAATAGAAACCCTTTTGTTATTATACACACGTACAACTAAATCATGGGGGTTTGCTCGACTGCATACATTTTAATTATTAAATATTGTAAATATAAATAAATTACATAAATACATAATACCTTTACATGTATCGGCTTCACCTGTAACCTTCCTCAGAATGGTAATATCACCTGTCGTAGCAGTTTGACAGAGGACAGGACAGGGACAGAGGGGACAATTCCTAGGAGTGAAATGCAAATTTTTTTCCTTATCCACATTTTTTTTTTTTGCTATATTGTTTAAAATCCCCTTCACACATTGATTACAATCATTTAATTAAATGATCTGACACATGAATAAAAAATACATATTCACCCGTGGAACAGAAAAGACTGAAATCATTTTAAGTGGCCACTCCAAATGATTGGATGGTGATATGTCTATCAAAGTTTTTCAAAATGGAGGATTTCAAACCGTTTTTCTAAGACGTCATACCCTACCTTTAATGTGTAAAATCCCTCATCTCTGTTTATGCAGGGTCCGTTTTATGTGGTGGTATCTATCAGACCTGGATAAAACAGCTGACATGACAGGACACAGGAAAATCACATGACCTTCTGAGGAAAAGTAAAAGAAAAAACAACCTTTTGTTCTGACTGATAAAAAGAAAAAAGGAATCATTATAGTCACTGTAGAGATGGATGGTTGGATGGTTGGATGGATGGATGGATGGATGGATGGATGGACAGATGGACAGATAGAACGACAGATGGAGAGATGGATGGATGGATGGACTGATGGATGCATGGGTGGATGGACGGATGGACAGACAGATGGAGAGATGGATGGACGGATGGACCGATGGATGCATGGGTGGATGGACGGATGGATGCATGGGTGAATGGACAAATAGACGAATGGATGGATGGATGGACGGATGGATTTTGGTGTTCATAGTTCTATTCTATTCTTTCACTATGACCTTTAGTGAATTTTTTTCCCCAACATTACTTTTCTATATCTGTTTCTATATATGTTAAAAATTGATAATAAAGTCAACTTTGTAAATAATGGATTAGATTTATATAGCGCTTTTCAAGGCACCCAAAGCGCTTCACATTAGTGTTCCATTATTCATTCACTCTCACATGCTCCCTCTGGTGGTGGTAAACTACATATATAGTCACAGTTGCCCTGGGGCAGACTGACAGAAGCGTGGCTGCCATTTCGCGCCAACGGCCCCTCTGACCACCACCCAACATTCATACTCATTCATACACCAGTGTGAGTGACACTGGAGGCAAGGAGGGTAAAGTGTCTTGCCCAAGGACACAACGGACTGACTAGGACAGAGCGGGAATCGAACCGCCAACCCTTCGGTCAATGGACGACCCGCTCTCCCAACCCGTTCTCCCAACTGAGCCATGGCCGTTCCCAAAGAACACATTGACTCCAAATGTGATGACAGACAGCAAAATAAACATTTTAATTTAATTTAAAGGTGTCATTCCTCTGTAAACCACTTTTACATGCTCCTTTCGGAATCTGATGGGACACCCTGAGTTACTGTACCAACACATGCTGCATTTACTGTGTGGTGGTGTGTCACCTCCACTGGCTGTATTTCCCATTCATAGAAAACAACACAGAGAAATGAGTGACTCAGAAACAGCCTGTCCACTACACGTCATGCCGACATTGGTGTCACCCAAGCCCTTCCCCCTATTGCAGTGAATCTGAAGTAGCATTAGCATGTAGAGAGCACAGCGCCACAGTTGCTCCACAAACTTGGAAAAAAAACGGTGGCGAAAACTGGTTCATGTGCTCTTTGGAAATAAAGCATTTTTTTCCCCCTGCAAATTTTCAAAACAACCTAGCTGGATGCTACTCTCAGATGGTAAACACAGAGAGAGAGAGAGAGAGAGAGAGAGAGAGAGAGAGAGAGAGAGAGAGAGAGAGAGAGAGAGAGAGAGGGGAGGGGCAAGTGTTCCTTCACGGATTCTGAGCCAATCAGAGACGCCTGATCACTGCGTCATGGACATGTATGAAGAAGTACCGTGTTATTGTCTTTGCCAAGTTTCCATTTGTTTTTCAGACTAAACTATGACCTTTAGTGAAGCCACTGACAAGACAAACTACAGAAAACAGAGGTGAGTTGTGGTTTTATCGTAGCACAGCTAAGCTAATAAAGCGATAATGTAACTTATCAGCTGATACAGCACATGGGTACTATATGAGACACTTCATTTTACTGATTGTCAAAATACATGGCAATGATGTTGTTTTCTTTGCATAATCTTATTTACATCTATGCTTTTTTGCTTCTTAATATTGTTGTTTTTATGCTAGAACGGAAGATTCCAGGTCGTTGGGTTCATTCAGTTATTTCCTATTTATTTTACTGATCAGATGACAGAAACACTTCAAGGATATTGTGAGTTGCACAGATAAATGAAGATGCCAAGGACTTTCTGATGAATAGTGTGTAAAAAAAATATACTGCGTCTCCACTTTTTATATTGATGTAAATGTTCTCTATTATTTTTATATTGATTCACATATTATTTAGTGTTTTTATATTGATATACATATTATTTAGTGTTTTTATATTGATGTACTGTACACATTATTTAGTGTTTTTATATTGATGCACATATTATTTAGTGTTTTTATATTGATGCACATATTATTTAGTGTTTTTATATTGATGTACATATTATTTAGTGTTTTTATATTGATGCACATATTATTTAGTGTTTTTTATATTGATGTACATATTATTTAGTGTTTTTATATTGATGTACATATTATTTAGTGTTTTGGAGGTACATAATATCTTTAGTATTTTTAATATATTGATCTACATATTTAATCTTTTATATTGATGCATATGTTCTCAACTGTTTTTGTTTGTCATTGATGTACATATTCTTTAGAGTTTTTATATTATTATCTAGTGGAAATCTACCTCGAAACAAAATGACAATAAACACTGTTGAACCTTAAAAACACTGTGTGAATTCTAATAATTGTGAGACTTGTGCCTGTGATAAAGAAACAGGTCACAGGCTCCATAAATCGATAGATTTTACCACTTGGGGTGTGTGTGCCTATGCATACAGTCTGACATTTCTTCAGTAAACAGTTTTGAAAACTGGAAAGTTATTACATTTTGTGAAATCAGGAGTCTGTACAAATAGCATTTTGGCCCGAATGAAAATAATCTCGACTGAAATATAATCCAGTGAAGTGTCCGAGAGTGGTCGTAAAACCTGAAGGAATAAAAAATTGCACAGAACATTCTTTGACATAAGGTTTTACACCTTAGGAAGAGTGTCATAATTCACACTTTACTGTTTGTTGTAACAGAATACTTACTGTAAGAAGTCTCATCTATACTGAATGTTTGATGATACAATGCAATGATCTTTTTGTTTTTTATCACTGGCCACCTTGCATCCTCTGAACACATACACTAAAAAAAAAAAAAAAAAAACTATGTCCCTTGGGGTATATGTGATTATGTGCAAGAAAAGGGATTTTGCCAATATAGAGCCTTAAATGGATAATGATTGGGTCTCATGTTTACATATAAATAACATTGTAAGTTGAAAAAGCAGATTTTGAATGTTTGAAATTTTCAAAATGCATATTTATATATAAAAAAAAAACTACTACTTGTGATTCCCAGCAGTAGTAGTATTACAGCTAATCCTGTAAAGTACCTTCTGCGAAATGTGTGACACGTTGCTCTTTCTTTTCTACTGGGATTATATTATGGGATAGCGTTCCACTGAACATTAAAATGGCAGAATCAAAAAGGGTTTTTAACAAAAGATTAGAGTTTTTTGTGGAATAAAGTACAGAATTAGGTGACTTAGGCATATTGATTGTATATTAATGTGATTGTATTTATGTGATATTTTGTTGCATTCATTTGTATGCTTTGTCCTTTCCATTAGGGAGCATGTTGATTTGATTGATTTTGATTTGGATGCTTTATTTCGAATGAATGCAACAATAATCAATACAACAACAACAACAACGATAATAATAATAATAATAATAATAATAATAATAATAATAATAATAATAATAATAATAATAATAATAATAATAATAATAATAATAATAATAATAATAATAATAATAATAATAATAATAATTGAAGTACTAAGCATATACATATGTACAAAAGAACCCCAAAACAGAACAAAAAGAACAACAACAAATGATAGGAAAGTAGGTAACAAATATAATTTATTTATTTATTTATTCATTTATTTATTTATTTATTTATTTATTTATTTATTTATTTATTTATTTATTTATTTATTTATTTATTTCTAATTTGGAAACAAGTGTTTACACTCTTACATGTTATCCCTTGGATACCTTGTCATGCTATATCCATAAATAAACCAAAATAGGAAAAGATCAGTCAGAAAGTAGTGGTGCTACACAATTCATGCCTAACTACTGTGACTTTGTCAATATATTTCCGTATGCCTTTGTTATGTTACATGTTACTTTACGACATTTGCATTTATGAGGTCAAGACATCTGACGAATATTTCTCCGAGTACGACGTAATTGTTTATCAGCAGCAGCGTTTGTAGTAAAAACTGAAAATGTATCCACACTTATGAGTCAATTACCTGAAATAAATGTTCAGTTGTTGGTTGTATTAAAGCTGTCATTCTGCTCCTTTTGGAACCTGATGGGAACAGACAATGCTATAGTAATCAACATCACGGTCTTGTACCAGCTGTACATACTCACACAGTATCTTTCTTTTTCTATGAGCACATTGATATTACACCCATTAACTTCCTACTCTGTTAGTTACAGACACATTAAAATGAAATGAAAACATCACACAATGGGGAACATACAAATCCACTGCCAACGACGACGCTGCTTTTACCTTTAAGATAATATTATTTTAATTACACCCAAATATACACATGTCTCATATTAATGACAGTTTAATAACCCCTATATATACAAAATATATGAAGAGTTCATTTGCAAAAACAGATAACTCCATTTTTTATTTTTTTCACAAAGTGGCATTTTTCACTCTACATTCCAGGTAATACTCATTGTTTTAATATATTATTTATTCAATTTAGTGGACCTTACCAAATGAAATAAATATTATATCAAATCAATGAGTATTACCTGGAATGTAGAGTTTAAAAAAAAAAGCCATTTTGTGAAAAAAATGAAAAATGGAGTTATCTGTTTTTGCAAATGAACTCTTCATATATAGTTGTACTGATTGTTTAAGTAATCTTGTTCCACCGCATCTTCTCTTTCCTTGTTTTTAAATCGCCTTTAAAAATGCATTATTTTTCTATGACCTTTAACCCACTGTAACTTATCTTGTTTTGTATCTGTAAACACTATGACCAGTTTCTTTTGTCTTTGTATGTTTTTGTTCCCATGTCTTTTAAACTTATGTTCCTATTTTTATGTACAGTACTGTAAATCTGAATTTTCAGAATAATTAAATATATTCAGTTGTGAATACTTAATGTACTACTAACTCAATTGTATTCAGTTGTTGCAACATGTTCTTTTTTTTTTTAAGTACTTCCAACTAATATTTTGTATTAAGAGGAACTATGGTGGATATAAGTGAACATAACTTAAAAACATATGAGGTAGAAATTAGTAGAATTAAATCTGAGAATGATATTGTACTGTTATTTCTATTGTTTCAAATAAAGATGATTGAAAAAAAAAATTAATTACTGTAATGTAGTAGATGATGAAATACAAATTCAAAGCACTCAAATACCCATCAATATCTATTACACCAAAGCACAGTTATTTTATTCAGGGGCTGTGGTTCAGTTGGTAGAGTGGGTCGTCCAATGACTGAAGGGTCAGTGGTTTGTGTCCCAGCTCTGTCTGTCCACATGTCCAATTGTCCTTAGGCAAAGACACTAAACCCTGACTTAGTCTCCATGTAGGACTGATATAACCTTAGAATACTAAGTTAATAAATATTGTTTTAATTTAAGTATACTTTAATAAGCATCTAAATTTGAAGTTCTAGAAACTTGTATTTTTTCAAGTTTTTTCAAATTAAAATAATTGAGACAATCAATTGCCTTAAATTTTTGGAGTTCTGCTAATTTATTTGGGTTTACAGTGTGTGGATGTTTTATATGTACTATACAAATAAAGTTGATGGATTGATGTACAGCTCCCACATTAATGCACCTGCACTTGTCAGACGTCAAATGAAAGTGAACAGACTCATCTTTCTGAATTAATAAACTATTCTGAAGTGCAACAATAACACCACATATACAAAAGGATGGTTTACAATAAAGACTAATAGGAGAAATGTGGCTTTTATTTGAAGGCTGTCAGCTGATCAGTCATTTGTAGACCTGGATAAATGGTGTGGTTTCCATGGTAACACTCCAGTGATCATAATCCAGTAAAGTATTTCGGTCCAAAACACACAACAGACCCACAGAGACATAGACATTACAGGAAGATCTAAAGCGCAATCTCTTTTTTGTATTTTTGTATTTACTTCAAAATGTTTATTTTTGCTATATGTATTTGAAATATTCAACAACTATTCATGGTGACAATTTTGGCAAAAAAAAATAAAAATATATATATATATATATATATATATATATATATATATATATATATATATATATATATTTGAAGCATTATTCTTTTTTCCCCCCAATTTTTTTTTAAATGTTTGAAAAAAAAAAGATAATTCCCCAAATTTCCCTTCTTTAAAATGCATAAATATAACCATAGAAAAAAATGCTTTAAACTGACATTTTCCCAAATTAAGTTGTGAACTTTGAACTATCAAGGTGTGTTTCAGTCCATACCTACCAAATGCAGACAGATACACTCTGGTTTAAAAACAAACCAATGAAAGAAAGGGGGAAAAATATAAGTCTATATTTGTTCATTTGTTAAATAAACAGTAAAAGTGAATGTTTTAGTCCAAACTACAGAGAGCCCATTCTTTTATCTATGCTCCAAATGGTTGAAGAACAGCTAGTTTTTATTTGGTAGGTGTGTTTTTCAGGCGTTTTAAGTTAAATTAGCCCAGAATAGGAATAGGTTCAGACAATATAACTCTTCAATGAAGAGGAAAACGTTGCCATGGCACCCATCTTCGCTTCCAGGTCAACACATCCTGCCACTCTGTCCTTCATGTCTTTTCACTCAGGGGTTCCACTATAGCGTCAATTTCCCCTGTGCAGGGAGCCAGACAGAAGACAGTAAATTCTTAGACGTTCTAACCCTGACAACACGGAGCAGGTGACACCGTTAAGTAGAAAAACCTTTGGAAGTGGCAGTGATTACACACACAAATTTGACTTCACGTCCTGTTTCGTGCTGTGCTCATTTGTCTTCTCATTTTAGTTGTTTTTTTGTGACATATTCTTCCTCAGTTTGACTGCAACCCTTTGTCCTGAACTTATTCAGACTTGTTTTTGTCCTTAATTACCTCCGCCAAGGAGGTTATGTTTTTGTCTGTCTGTCTGTCTGTCTGTCTGTCTGTCTGTCTGTGTGTTAGCAAGACTTTAGGAAGTACAGGCAGCCTCACACCCATCTTTTTTTATAAATGTTGCTCAGGTGGAAGTTTCTGACTGTCCACATCTCAAACCGTGTATCATTCGTTCATTGGTTTTTCAAAATGAAACCAAAAACAAGACAACTAAAAAAAAAAGTTTCTTCATTATTTGTTTCCAAAACCAAAATGAAATAACAGATAACGATCCATTTTTAATTTTTGTGTTTAAATGAATAATGGGGAAAACGGATAACGTTTTAACCATTTCCTGTTTTATCTTATTTTGACCTGAAGCCAGTTGAATAAACCAGAAATGACCTTTGACCCGCATCTTTATGTTTTTGCCGGCGTTTATCTGTTTGTTTATCTGTTTGTTTGTCTGTGTTCAACATAACTCGAAAACGTAACTTATTTTGAAGAAATTTTCAGGGTAGGTTGGTAATGGGGAGACCTGGAAATGATTAGATTTTGGCGGTGATCCGGTGGGGGTGGGGGGGTGGGGTGGTGTGTGTGTGTGGGGGGTCTATATCTTGACGGAGGTCTGCGTTCTCAGAGTGCTTTTCTAGTTTATTGTGATTTTATCTTTTTTTTGTTTTGTTTTTTTTTTTGTCTGCATTTGTTCTCATTGTTTAACACCACAGAGAGGGTGTCAACATTGTTTTATCTTGATTTTTGTCCTTTTATTGTGGTGCAGAGTGGCCCCACTATTAAGTATGATTTCATTGCAACTTGTGTGCAATAATAATAAAGTCTATTCTATTCTACAGGTGATCCAGAATCCAGAAAACCTTTCCAGATCACCAACAAAATAGAATCATTTGTTCCTTGTTCCCAACACATCCTGAAAATGTTATCAAAATCTATCCATAACTTTTAGAGTAATGTTACCGACAGTCAAATAAACATCTGTGTGTTATACAATAATAATAGAACATATTAATCCCACTAATAGACCAGCAGTGATGAGTAATTGACGGGGAATGGGGGGGTAGGTGTAGGGGGGAGGGGGTCCTTCTTTTATAACGTGCCCAGCATTGTTAATGTGTTAATAACAATCTGGTTTAAAGCACTCATTGAATTTAAAGAGGAGCTGACTTTGAATTAAAGTGCATTATTCTTATTCTTATTCATATTCTTATTATTATGGCTGGGTATGACAGGAGCAGATTCAACAGAGTCTAATTTGATTCGAGTGTCTATGTTCATGAAACCCCAGTGGGAGGGACAGCTGAGGAGAACATTCAAACAGTGGCAGTGACCAAAAAAAGAAAAGTAACCACAGCTTTAGTTGTGACTTTAAGGACTATGTATTTATTTATTGGACAGCTGTGAGGGGTAATGAGACAGCAGATAATAAATACACAGGATTCAGGGTGGGGTGGGGGGTGTCTCCTGCAGTGGTGGATAAGAGAGCTTATTAGGATTCTAGACTAACATGGGGTTTGGTTTAGTGATGATATACAGAGTGTGAGGAGCAGAGAGATGGGAAAGGACTTGAGGCTGATGGATGACTGAGCACAGGAACAGCAAACACATTTATGGATTCACTGACAAAAAAAAAAAAAGCAGGAACACTCTCTGCTAAATGTTGAATTTAAAGGAATTAGAAAAGAGTAATGATGCTGACAAAGATTTAAAACAGTGATAGTAGACTGTTTTTATTCAGCCCATTGTGATTTAAAATGAACCAGTCAAAGCCACAAAACAATAAGTCATGATTAGTTGTGTCACAATGAATGCATTAACATGGTTTAAATATTTGAATTCAATTCAATTAATAAATGTTTACAGCTGTTTTGTTGAAAATGTTGAGGGTGTTGAATAAACATGTTATGAATAAACATGAACAACTACATATATGTTTTTTTCTCTACATTTTTTTTGGTTTGTGTTTTGTTTTTGTATATTTTGTGAGAAATTTGAGTACAAAATACCCAAGACAGAAGAGTTCACCGATATAAAGTGTTTTCACTCTAGCTTAAAATACCACATTAACGCGCTAGTACTAGGCTAATGCTAGTGCTAGGCTAATGCTAGTATTAGCCTGGAACTCCAATTCAAAATCCAAAACATATTCAAAAATTCTTCTAAAATACAAAAAAAAAAAAAAACAACACACGAAAATTTTTTATAAAATATCCAAAATGTATACAAAAATATGAATATACAGTATATGCAATTAACATGTTTATGCAACACCTTTAACAGTTTCAACAAAAGAACTGTAAACCTTAACCCTTCCATTTGATGGTGTTAAAAAATTTTAATCAGGTTAATCATGATGTTGGATTAATTTGCGCATTAATTTTGATAGCAGTACTTCATATATATATATATATATATATATATATATATATATATATATATATACATATACCATACTTATACTTAAATTCAGGCATTAATGGTTTAATTTAGCATTTATTTATTTTATTTAATATATATTTATTTTCATCTTCTATTTAAATTCAGACATTAAGGGGTTAACTGACCTCACATTTTGTTTTCTTCCATCAATAAGACGGAGGTGGTTTTTGGACTCTTTGGATTTTTAGGTTTACACAATAAAATTGACTAATTTTGAGAAATATTTTCTTAAATTAAACTTTTTTCTGTATTAAACATTCACAGTCAACTGCTGGCAGTGCTTAACCTTAACTTGAACCATACAGTTTATAGGAATTGTTCAATTGTTAAATATTGATGGTGCAGTGCTTGACAGGCTTTCAGATCCACTGGGTGAACATCCCATAATTACTTTTTCAGCATATTAAAATTCAAGTGGTCTGAAAGGATGAGAGTTGTGCGTCTATCGTCTCCCTGTGAATTCAGGCGGTAGAAAATGGACCATGATGCACTGTTTCCCATTAGTTACACAGATGAGTGTGAGGGGCGATAATGAGGTGTTAATACTAAGCTTTAAGACACACAACCATTTTATATTGACTGACAAATTATTATTTTAACTTCTCATTTGCCTCATCCACTATATGTTTTCTGTTTTTTTTTTTGTTTTTTTTTTAACAGGGATACAAAACAATAATTACAAATGTTATAATTAGGGCTGTCACATGATTAATATGTTTAATCAGATTAATCACAGGGTTGCTTTGGATTAATCATGATAAAAACATTATGTCAGTCGACTGTTTTGGCAATGGGGGGTTTTTGTGCTCAAATAAAAAAGAAAAAAAAAAACTCAAAATACACTGATACACTGTAGAATTTGCAGTGTTA